>OY757946.1:40133111-40210611 GCA_963585895.1 Sepioteuthis lessoniana | reverse complement strand
TCACCAAGGCTGAAGAACCTAGTCTGCCCTACTATTTACCCATAGCTGGAGGGAGAATAATTGGATTCATACCTTTACCAAGGGTATTAGTGCTATGTGAAATGCAATCAGTCTCATCCAGGATTTGAACTCGTGTCGCCGTGTCCAATTCCTGCGACGATAACCATTACACCATCCTTATCTAAAACTAAATGTATAAACACTCCACTACAATGGATTTTCATCAAATTATTACTTTTTCGTAATCAGATGCAGAAACACGAGAGATTCGATGAAATAGGAAAAATAAATTTAACACGAAAAACTTTAAACACAATGAAAGAAAAGCCCTGTCGGCTGGGGCTGTACACTATATTGATTGCATCTCTGCATTGGGATCAGAACCCCAACACACACTAGTGTACTGAATATGATATTAAAAAATCTACAAGTCAGGCTCAAGTAATCCTAGAGCTTTTTGGTGTGCGAAGTACCCCTTAACTGCTATTTCTTCCACATCCACTCTGACTAGAATGATAGCACCTGGAGTCTTACAAGAAAAAACATAATCATTTTTGGTATTTATAATCTGTCAAGATGACGCACTTCGAATGACAAGAGTTCTAAAAAAATGGCTTTACACACAGAAAAAAGCAAGACGCAGACGATATCCTATAGAAACTATAACAGACGCAGACGACGAAGATAATCAAGTGCTTCACGCAATTGCTCTTGCATAGAGTAAGCAGCAGGAGGATGTGCATCTGGATGAATGAAAATAGAATAGATTCCATGTGCTCTTATAAAAGAAGGCGCTTCGAATTAAATTAGCAAGTCTGCGTAATTAGTTGACCAGTTTCCCATGGGCATTTGTCCGAAAGTGACTGCGTGACTGGAGCTTAAAGTCACTTACTTCGAGGCCGCAGTCCAGCATGTTGGCTATTACACCTCGGAGAATGTTTACCTTTATTTAGATTTCTACAATATATATATATATATATATATATATATATATATAATTTGCATGTGTGTGTGTGTGTGTGTGTGTGTGCGGGCGTTTGTCCTCAATGATTTTCATGAAATGTGCTTGTTCATTTAGTATGACAATTTTCTGTATTAGACTATTTAACTTAGGAGATTTCATGTCAAATATATATATATATATATATATATATATATATATATATATATATATATGGTAGTTTCACTCAAAATTAGTTCGCTCCAAACATTTCTTTTAATGTTGGATGAAATATAATGTAATACTGTCATATTTCATATTTAATTATAAGTGTTTTTCCAACTTTGTTTTTACTTCTCATCTTTGGAGTTTTTTGAACAAATAAGAAGATGGAGTTAATATGATAATGAAATATACTTAATATAAGTGTAATTACGCGTCGATCTTTTGCTAAATCAACGTCACTATTCACTTAAGCCATTTACGTCATGTTCTCCAGGATTTTCGCTTTTTCGTACTTATAAAATACACGTGAATTTTGTTTGTTTTGTTTTGTTTTGTTTTGGTTTCTTTGATGGCGTAGGAATCATCCTGGGTCATTTAATGCCAAAACATTCCTTGTATAATAGCGGTAATAATGCTATGTAACCAATAACCTGAAGAATAAGGTGGTTCAATACACGCTAACACGACCGGTGTTCAAATTTACTGACTACACGACAGCAATCACTTACTTTAATTATTACACCATGTTGATTGTGTGACTTGATTTTTAACAAATAGCGGTTTCAAGTGAGAACAGGAAAGGTGATTTGTATATTGAAATTTAAAAATTTAATTTTTGTAAATTGTTGTTTGGCGTTATTGATTTTTAAGAGATAAAAAAAAAAAATTTATCTCTTTTAAAATGAATTCGTACAAAAATCATCTCAATAAATTTTGAATGAAATACATTAACGAAAAAAATTAAACAATTATATTGTTTACAATCTAATTTAGTTGAAAAGTTGAATTTTGAATATTTAGTTATGAAAAGCGGGAGTGATTAGAATAGCGTGCGTCCAAGCTAGCTATTCTCTTCACTCCCGCCTCTTTTTTTTTCAAATTTGTTTCATTGCTAATTTATATGCTAGATGATATCAAATGCTATTTTTATGTTAGTATTTTTTTTTTTTTGTTTCGTCTCATATAATTATAGATCAAAATATGTGTACACATATTAAAAAAATAAGCAAAAAATTAATACGTAAAATCATAAATAAATATTTAAATAATTGATTTACTTACATCACGACACTCAAGATTGTGACGTTAAAAAGGACATTCGTAATTTGTTTTGCCCGTTTAGTTAAATAGTTGAATTAGACAAAGTCGTCATTTTGATAACATAGCATTTTTAACCGTCCAATTTAAAGTAAAATAAACAGTCTTTGAATATGCTTATTTTAACCTCTTTTAAATGCAGCTCACCTGGAGATTGAGGACATAAAACTCATGAGCTATTTTTTATTTCCCATTATATTCGGAAATTGTGGTATCTTGGCTACTCAAAAACTTTCGTGTAATGAGCGATGTTATAGTTTTACAAATCTTACTGCAATTTCAGATTAACCTAAATATATATATATATATATATATAGTTACGATATTTACTTAGTGAGTCAGGGATTAACCTACTATAGTTTCGCCTAAGGATTAGGTACCCTGATGAGCCGTTTAGGCGAAACTATAGTTGGTTAGTTCCTGACTCACTGAGTAATTATCGATACTATTTTGCTCTACTTAGTATTGAGCACTTTTTGCATTGTAGCTTAGCAGCCTTAATGGTGTTTTTTTTCTTTTGACCAACTTATTGCGTGTCTTTTGATTTTTTTTTCAATTGGTATGACAAGGTTGGCCTTTTCTTTTTTTTCCAATATATATTTTTTTCCAATATATATATATATATATATATATATATATATATATTTTCCCCTTGACAGTGATTCGTTGTATATTTTCATCTTGAAATCACTTGCAGGTTTTTTTCTTACCATAAGGGCTATTATTTAATATATATATATATATATATGTGTGTGTGTGTGTGTGTGTGTGTGTGTGTGTGTGTGTGTATATATATATATATTTATATAAGTAGAGAAATTGATAACAACGATCCAAGTGCAAGGCGAGATTTATTAAGAGGTCGACACTAAAGTGTTTCGGTTCTACTGAACCATCATCAGGACCATTTCGAGTCAAAAGGAAGAAAAATAAAAATAAAAACAAAAATAAAAATAGAAATCTTTCTCGATAAATAAACATAACATAAATTCTACACAATATTCCTAATAAGTCAAATGACGTAATTTAAAAGAACAAAGGCCGATTGACCAATTAAATGGCCAACGTTTTCTTATTATACAAATGTTCCCCGAGGTTTTGGATTTTGGATTTTTAAACATCCATCGTTAACTTAAAGTCACAAATATCATCCCTCCGATGATTGTTCAGTAGAACCGAAACGCTATAATGTCGACCTCTCAAAAAATCTCTTCTTCCACTTGGATCGTTGTTACCAATTTTTCTACATATTGTCGGATTACTATCCTTTATTTACTTTTCATATATATATATATATATATATATATATATATATATATATATATTGCACAAGAATGCTACGTGCTATATTGAACAAATCCTAAAAACAAGATCTCACGAAGCACCAGCTGTACGACAACCTACCCTCGATCCTTAAAACTATCAAAAAAAAGACGAACAAGACATGCGGAACACTGCTGAAGAAGCAAGGAAAAAATCATAAGCGACCTTCACATGGACGTGCAATGTTGGACGATCGACTAAAATTTATTTACAAAAGCTCTGTAAGGACACAGAATGTAAGCTAGAAGACCTGCCCGAATCAATAGATGGCGAGAGAGGGAGAGAGAGAGAGAGAGAGAGAGAGAGAGAGAGTCAGGAAAATCCGTACTAGCGGCACCACATGATGATGATTATAATATATATATATATATATATATATATATATATATATATATATATATATATATATATATATGAGGATTGTTGCAAAATTTACAAGCTGCACCCAGTATAAGAGTCTTAGCTTAACGTTTTTGTTGTGTCAACAGACTAACTCTACTTATAAAACGAAATAAATATTATTATTTCTAAATGAATTTCTTTGCACGTGAAGCCTATACAAAAATGAGGAGTGTGTAACAAATTTAAAATGTGAGTGAGACTTAGAACTATATATATATATATATAAAGGGTGATTGAAAAGTAATTATCCGTTTTAAATTCTCATAATTTTTTTTAAAATTATAATTACAAGAAATGAATATAGGATTATCTTAAAATAGGGAGGTAATTTTCAATCACCCTGTATATGTATATATATATATATATATATATATATGCACTTCCCATCTCAATAAAAAATAGTAGTGCACTTACATTTCTTCTATTGTTCGCCCATTAATCCTTTATCTTCGTTCACCAGGACGCATGCGCATAAGCAACTGTTTTCATTCGATCTAATCAAATACAATCGATACAATCTATTGACCCGAGTATAAAAATGGAGATCTTAGACAACTTCGCCACTCTGTTCCTTTTTGTGGACGACAGACACGTACCCTATACCATCTCATTTTTATTGAAAGTCAGATTTGCTCCTTTTCCATTCGCCATTATCAAGATTTGTGGTCTTTTGCTCTTTCCCCTGGTTTTCATAAAAGGAACAAGATCGTCCGACTCACTTTGCAGCGTGGGATAAAAGGCTTCGAAACAGTTTGACTCCATTTGCGATTATGAAGAAGTCATTAAATGAGTGGGCTACGAAGAGAAAGGTCTGTATTAAATAAACAAGAAAAACAAAATGGACGACGGTTTGGGTTAAGTGATCTTTTGCACATGCGTGTCGACCATAAAATATATCACACTGCCTTTTTTCTTCTTTTTGAAAGAAGAGAATTATCTTATTTATTTATTTATCGTTTACTTTGCTAAAGGTTAAATGCGGATATTTTTTCTTCTTCCCGTTTCTTTAAAACACTTATTGAACCGTATATTTCTGTCTTTCAAATTAGACGTATTTTTTTCGTGTAGTTGTTACTTTGTGATAGTTCCACTTTACATAGAGGCTTTCTCTATAATTTTCATTATATTACTCCTGGTGAATTTTCCTGATCAACAACAGCTGATGGTCTTTCACTGGATTGTGAGTGACAGGAACTGTCCTCATGTCTCCAGGACTCTTCTCAGTATTCTAGACGGTCTCACCAATGTTGTAGTTTGGAAGGTTTCCACTCGCCCTCCGATATCCAACTCCTCCAGCCCTACTTACTAGGCCTTTTAGTATCGTTCCAAGCGCACCATTTATTATTGGTATCACCGTCAACTTCATGTTTTCTAGGTCTTTTTTGTAGTTCTCTGGCAAGATATAAGTATTTACTTCTGTTTTCCTTTTTCTTAGTTTTTCACTCTGTTGTCAGCTAGGACGGCAATGTCCACCATTTGGCAGGTTCACTTTTTTTTGGTTAACTTTAACTAGGTTTGGTGTTCTAGCTAAAATTAGGTAATAATGTTTTCATCTCGATATTTTGTGCGTCTCATTCTGCAGGACGGATTCTGACAGTATGGTCTAATTATTATTTTACTTCTTGACAGTTTTTCACATCAGCGTAAGCTGATGGTCTTCCACAGGAGTTTAAGTGACAACAAGTCACTTCAAGTTTCCAAGACTCTTCTCAGTATTTAGGCCGATCTCAATAATGCAGTAGATTTGATATGTCTTCGCTCGTCCTCTTATATCCAAGTCCTCCAGTTCCTATAATATTCCTTTGGTTAATTGTACCAAGAGCACAAATCCATATTTACCAACCCCTCCACTCGGGCAGGATATGACACAAGGTCAATTTTTAAGCACAGTTTAACAGGTTTGAATTCAGAGTTTTCCTTCTCCTAGACTAGTTGCCTCACCAAGGCTGAAGAACCTAGTCTGCCCTACTATTTACCCATAGCTGGAGGGAGAATATTTGGATTCATACCTTTCCCAAGGGTATTAGTGCTATGTGAAATGCAATCAGTCTCGTCCAGGATTTGAACTCGTGTCGCCGTGTCCAATTCCTACGACGATAACCATTACACCAAGAGCACTAATCAGAGTTGGTAAAAAGATCACTTTGATGTTCCACTTTTTTTTTTTCAATTCCCCTGCAAAGGCAAAAAACTTACCTTTCTTTTCACTTTCTTTCAATTTCTTCACTGTGGTTTGTCAGGACACCAGAGTCCACAATTTTGCAAGTTCTCTATTTTTTTGTTGATTATTACATGATCTGGTAGTCTGGCCGAGATTAGGTAATCCGTTTGTAAGTTAAAATCTAATAGAAGTTTATGAATTTCATTCTACAGGACAGCTTCTGGCTTGTACATGTACCATTTGTTCGTATGGTCAAACTTAAATTTCTTGCACAATTGCCAGTGGATCACTTTGCCCACCTTGTCGTGTCTAGTCTTATACTCTTTCTGTGCTAATTTGCTACATTCGTTTATTATGTGATTGATCGTTTCGTCTCTATCACCATAAAACTTACATTTACTGTTTTGTTGCGTCTTATCTATTTTTGATTTGATATGATTGATCCTCAAGGTGTTGCTTTGTGCTATGATTGGTTCTAATAGCATTGTTTTATGCGTCTAATTATTATTATTATTATTATTATTATTATTATTATAACTTCTTTATGCCGACCTTAATTAGCTGGTAAAATTTGAGTGAGAGCAAGTTTTTTGCATGTCTGCAAGACTCCTCTTAATTTCTTGTCGATTTTGATAGCGTTGTTGTGTGAATGGCTGGGATTTTTCCACAATTTTCTAATACCTCTATGATCGATCCAAAGAAATTGGGGACCATTCCAAGCTCACCAATTAAAATTGATTTTATTGCATATTGACATTTGACAAAGCTGGATTTTCTAGCTTTTTATACAATGTGATTGCAGGATGCACATGAATAAACAATGCGGGAGCGCGTCTCGTGGGTAACAAACGGAATACGTGAGCATTGGGAAATCATATATATACGGCCCACTGCAGGTATTGGGAGACTTGCAGAAGCCAGTCTTTAATCTGGAGTCTTGGGTCTATGTAGGGTCAGTCTCGGAGTCAGGCCACCTGGTGCCCGGTTGGGCAACGGGCCATAGAGCCATCTTGGTGGGAAGCAAAAAAGGCAAATATGTTAGGCCCTGAAGATAACACAATGTGGTATGGTCAACAGAAGAAGTTATGGTTCAATATATCAGTCTGTTTTCATCTTCCTTCGTTTCCCTATCTTTCTCTCGTATTCGCCAGTTACGACCCATTTCGAGAAATAAAGTGTAAGGTTTGTGTAAATACCGCTTATAAGGAGGGTCAACATTTTATCTCTTGCACAGTGGATCCCCTTGTTCACCAGCTCGTGCCTACTTTTGTACACTTTTTGGGTCAGTTAGTTGTATTCGCTTTTTATTGCTTTTCTTCTTCTTCTTCCTCTTCTTCTTCTTCTTCTTCTTCTTCTTCTTCTTATTATTATTATTATTATTATTATTATTATTATTATTATTATTATTATTTATTACTCATTTAGAGCTTTTCACATCAGTGTTAGCTGATAGTTTTTCATTGGAGTTTGAGTGACAGCAAGTCTCCTCAAGTCTCCAGGACTCGTCATAGTATTCTGACCGTTCTCAGCAATGCTGTCGTTTGGATAGTCTCTACCCGTCCGCCAACTTCCAAGTCCTCCAGGCCCTTTAATAATCCTTTTGTTACTGTGCCTAACGCACCAATCACAATTGGCACAATCGTTACTTTCATGTTCCACAGCTTTTTTATTTCTCTATAATGGTTGAGGTTATTATCCTTTTGTTCACTTTCCTTTAGATTTATTCTGTGGTCCGCCAGTATTATTATTATTATTATTATTATTATTATTATTATTATTGGTTTCTTTATCAAATGAAATATCAGCAATTGTGTTTTATATAATGAAAGAACTGGGGCGGCAAAATCCACTTTACAGAAAGTTATATTATTATTATTATTATTTACTCATTATAGTTTTTCATATCAGCGTTTGTTTGAGTGAGATCAAGTCTATTCAAGTCCCCAGGACTCTTCTCAGTATTCTGGCCGTTCACAATGATGCTGGAGGTTGGATTGTCCTCTAACTTCCAAGTCCTCCAGTCCCTTTAATAATCCTTTAGTTAACGTACCAAAAGCACCAATCACAATTGGTATAATTGTCACCTTCATGTTACCATAGTTTTTTTCATTTCCCTTGCAAGGTCGAGGTACTTATCCTTCTTTTCACATTTTTTCAGTTTTATTCTGTGGTCTGCTGGGACAATTTTGCAAATTCTCTTCTTTTTTTGTTGATTATCAAAAGTCCTTGTCTTCTGGCCGAAATTAGGTGATCCATTTGTATGTCAAAGTCCCAAAGGAATTTATGTGTGTCATTTTCTAGGACTGATTCTGGGTTGTGTATTATTATTATTATTATTATTATTTAATCATTAGAGTTTTTCACATCAGAGAGATTGAGTGACAGCAAGTCTCCTCGAGTCTCCAGGACTCTGTCTGTATTCTGGCCATTTTCAATAATGCTGTCGCTTGGATGGTCTCTACCCGTCCGCCAACTTCCAAGTCCTCCAGACCTTTTAATAACCCTTTAGTTATTGTGCCAAAAGCACCAATCACAAACGATACAATCGTCACTTTCATGTTCCACAGCTTTTTCATTGCTGTAGCAACGTAGAGGTACTTATCCTTCTTTTCACATTCTTTCACTTTTTTTCTGTGGTCAGCCGAGACAGCAAAGTCGACACTTTTGCAAATTCTCTTTTTTTGTTGATTATTATTAGGTCTGGTCTTCAGGTCGAGATTAGGTGATCCGTCTGTATGTCCCATCGGTGTTTGTGTGTGTAATTTTCTCGGACAGGTTCTGGGTTGTGCATATACCACTTGTTGGTATGGTCAAATTTAAATTTCTTCCACATTTCCCAGTGGATCACCTTGCCCACCCAGTCGTGTCAAGTCTTATACTCCTTCTGTGCCAATTCGCTGCATTCGCTTATTATGAGATTGATGGTTTAATCTCTGTCACCGCATAGCCTACATTTGCTATTTATTTGCGTCTTATCTATCCTCGCCTTGATATGATAGGTTCTTATGGCGCTCTTTTGTGATGCCATTAGGAGAGATTCCGTTTCTCTCTTAAAGTTTCCTTTTCTTAGCCATGTCCAGGTTTTGTCGTGTAAGATGTTGTTTATTACTCGTTTAAAACGCCCATAGAGTAGTTTTCCTTCCCATTTTTTCCGAGTTATTATCATTCTGTTATCTATCGTATTGTCAGTATTGTTTCTGATGGCCGTAATCAGTCCTCGTTCGTGTTTTTCTATGTAGTCTTCGAGTCGTTGTACGGATGTGTCAGGGCTGTCTTTGATGCTGGCAAGTTCTGTTCCTCCCTCTTTTCTTGATACATATAGTCTATCAAAGTTGTCTCTGGGATGTAATGCTTTGTATGTTTTGTGTCATGCCCTCCCAGTTGTTGATAGAATTTTCTTTCGTTGTTTTGGAATGTCCTGTTTTGTCTGTATTGTTTTCCCATTGTCAATTATTATTATTATTATTATTATTATTTATTTATTTATTTATTTGGCTGTTTTTACACTAGCTACTGCTGATGGTTTTTCACTGGGGTTTGAGTGACTGCAAGCCTCCTCAAATCTACCGGACTTTCCTCAGTATTCTGACCGATCTTAATTCTAAAATCTGGGTAGTCTCCACTTTTCCTCTTAATCCCAATTCTTACCGTCTCTTTAAAATCTTTTTGGGGATTGTCCCAAGTGCTCTAGTCACATATGGTATCACTTTTACCTTCCTATTCCATTTTTTTATTAGTTCTCTAGCATGGTCTAGGCACTTGTCTGTATATTTGCTTTTTTTTTTATTTTCACTCCGTGGTCTGTAAGGACACCAAAGTCACCTACTCAGCATGTTCTCTTTTTTTTGTTTTTGTTTTTGTTTATTTATTTATTTATTTTTTTACTAAAACTAGGTCTAGTCATCTGGCCTACATTAGGTGATTCCTTTACATACCAAAATTCCATTTAAGTTTATGCGTCCCATTCACCAGGATGGATTCTGGGTTGTGAATATACCACTTGTTAGGGTGATTATTATTTCACTCCTTAACAGTTTTTCCCATCAACGTTATCTGGGGGTCTTTCTCGGGAGTTTGAGTGACAACGAGTCACCTCAAGTCTCTAGGACTCTTCTCAGTATTCTGGCCGATCCTAATGAAGTTGTGGTTTAGATTGTCACCACTCCTCCTCTCATTTCCGAGTCCTCCAGGCCTTGTACAAGTCCTTCAGAGACTGTAACAAGAGCACCCATGGTAATTTGTATAACTGTCATTATTAGCTTCCACAGAATTTTTCAATTCCTTAGTAAAGTCTGGTAACTTATCCTTCTTTTCGCTTTCTTTCAATTTTATTCCGTGGTCCGTCAGGACAGCAAAGACTACCATTTAGCAAGTTCTCTTTTTTGTTGGTTATTATAAGTTCTGGTCGTCTGGCAAGAATAGGTGATCTATTTGTGTTTCGAAATCCCAGATGAGTTTGTGAGTCTTATTCACTTGAACAGTTGTGCATGTAACATTTGTTCGTATGGTCAAATTTCAATTTCTGGCACAATTGTGTCGTCTAACCGAGAATAAATGACCGCTTTGTATCTCAAAATCCCAAAGAATTCTTTATTTCTTTACGGATGCTGTAAAGTGCGATGAAGGATGAAGGACAACACTTGGTTATAAAAATTTACACTTAATTCTTCTTGTAGGAAAAACATCTGTGGTGTGAGAGATAGACGGAGGGAGAGAGAGACAGATTGCTATATTGACCCATATCTTCTTCTCTTGACCATAGCACGCTGTCTTATATTCAAGACCCCGATTGGCACTTCTTCTCTTTCTCGGCCAGAGGTACTCAGCCAGGCGCCCTATGATCCGCCGCCCCCAGTGGAGCTCTGCTAGTGACTACAAGCTGGCTCTGACTCAGATCTTTGCTGACACCATGTGACTCCAACTGATAAGATGGTATCGGCATATATCGTTTCATAACACCCACAACTTCCGATAGATTACGTGACCGTTTCCGCTTATTTACATTGATGCGTCTCTGATTCATGGCTCAGTCAAAGGTTAATTTGTAAGACATATACAATTTGTTCTTTTTGTCAAATTCAAGCTTCTCGAACAATTCCCTGTTGATCACCTTCCCTACACTGTCGTGTATTATTATTATTATTATTTCATTTCTGTATTCCTTTTTGTTAACCGTTGTATGTGGTACATTTTGGACCTCCCCTATCTTACATATGAATCTAGACAAACATTCTATATATGTAAGAAGGTCGTTTCAAAAGTTTATAAGCTAACCATAATAATGATTGCCCAGTCAGCTGGGGCTGTAGAATACACTGACTGCACCTCTGCAGTGGGGTAAGACTCCCCAAAAGAGTGTCCTGTATATGACACTAAACAATATGATGGAGGGGTTCCAGTAATTATCATATTTACCAACCCCTCCGCTCGGGCAGGATATGACACAAGGTCAATTTTTAAGCGGAGTTTAACAGGTTTGAATTTAGAGTTTTCCTTCTCCTAGACTAGTTTCCTCACCAAGGCTGAAGAACCTAGTCTGTCCTACTATTTACCCATAGCTGGAGGGAGAATAATTGGATTCATACCTTTCCCAAGGGTATTAGTGCTATGTGAAATGCAATCAGTCTCGTCCAGGATTTGAACTCGTGTCGCCGTGTCCATTTCCTACGACGATAACGATTACACCACGGGCACCTCCAGTAATTATGGAACTTTGGGGAATGTGGAGTACCTCCCACGTCCACTCCGCTTCGAAGTGGTAGCACCAGATAGAGACCTATCTATGGATTAAAAAGAACTATTGATTGGCCAAAGTGTTAGGGTGAGGGTTACTATGTTGAGGTTTTAAGAGAGTTCAGTAAGATATTCCTTGGGAAGAGGCCAGCACTCTTCAAATCGGCTAAGTGGCATTTCTACCAGGACAATTCACCAGTCCACTACTCCATCCTTGTCACAGACTATTTGACCATGACGGACATCAAGACAGTTCCACAGCCTTCCTATTGTCCAGACCTTGCTCCCTGTGACTTTTGATTATTCCCTAAGCTCAGAGGCTGACGTTATGAGACAATTGAGGAGATGGAAGAGACTGTGACGAAGGTCATTGACCCGCTCTCGCAAGAGGACTTCCATGGGGCCTTAAAGAAGTTGTTGGAACTGTAGAACAAGTGCATTGTATCCGGAGGAGATTACTTCGAAGGGGACTGGAGGTTTATGCGTATACTATCAAAAAAAGTGCCAATACGAAAAAAGTCTGTAAACTTATTTAATGATCCTTGTAATAATGAAATGAAAGTAAGAATGAAAAGTGTATAGGGACAAACATCAGCAATTATATGATATAGTAAAAATCGGAATGATATATCAGTGATAATGAACAGTGGGTCTTACCAGAGTGATGAGACAAAAAGCAACAATAATAAGATGCAATAAAAGTACTATTGAAACATTAGTGTCGATGAGAAGTATATCTAGCCATAGTGTTGAGACAAAAAGCAACAGAAATATGATCTTATAAAATTAGTAATTAAATAATAGTAATAAAAAGACTGCATCTAGGCAGAATATCTAAATAGAAACTGTTGGCTATCACCCACCTTTTTCCACACAATGAACTAGTCCATCTGCCATATATAGCAGTAGCTACTAATACCAGGGCAGACTAGAAAGTGAAGAGCAGCTTCTTATAGGAATAGTATTAGAACGTTGGAGACTGGAGATTGCACTAGATCACCTTACTTGCTACCGTAATAACGGAAGCCAATACTATCGTTGGACTATATCTTTATTCTGTATTCACTAATCCTATGTTCTTGTCTGATAATAGTCTCTCTATTGTATAAACTTTTTCCAAGGAATATATCTCTATTTCCTCTCATATCGTGGTTTGTCCTTTATTTGATATTACATTCTGTATTCACTAATCCTCTGTTCTTGTCTACGAATAGTCACTCAATTGTATATACTTTTTCCTGAGAAAATATATCTATTTCCTCTCATATCGTGGTTTGTCCTTTATTTGAAATTACAAGCGTTCACTTACCAGAACGCAACAAAAAGCATCAACAATATGTTGTTGAAAAAAATAGTTATTAAATAATAGTATCAATGAAAACTATTTAGTTAGACGATTGACACAAAAAGCAACAATACTATAGCTTTTAAAATTAAATAATTGAAATAATATAAAAAGTGTATTGAACCAGAACGTTGGAACAAAAATAGATGGATATTATGAAGTAGTAAAATTAGTTGTGAAACTGTCGTAATATTCAATACTTTTTTGTGCAGTGGTTATCGTCGTAGGGAAATGGACACGGGGACACGATTTCAAATCCTAGACTAGACTGATTGCATTTCACATAGCCTTAATCATATTTACCAACCCCTCCGCTCGGGCAGGATATGACACAAGGTATATTTTTAAAGCGGAGTGTAACAGGTTTGAGTTCAGAGTTTTCCTTTTCCTAGACTAGTTGCCTCATCAAGGCTGAAAAACCTAGTCCCTCCTACTATTTACTCATAGCTGGAGGGAGAATAATTGTATTCATACCTTTCACAGGGTTATTAGTGCTAAGTGAAATGCTATCAGTCTCGTCCAGGATTTGAACTCGTGTTACCGTGTCCATTTCGTACGACGATAACCATTACACCAAGGGGACCTTCACATAGCCCGAATATCCTTGGGAAAGTTATGAATCCAATTATTCCCTCTCCAGCTATGGGTAAACAGTAGGGCAGACTAGGTTCTTCAACCTTGGTGAGGCAACTAGTCTAGGAGAAGGAAAACTCTGTTAAACTTCGCTTAAAAATTGACCTTGTGTCATATCCTGCCCGAGTGGAGGGGTTGGTAAATATGGATAAAAAGCAACATTAATAAGATGGAGAAAAACTAGTAATAATCTGATAATACAGCTGCTGTTTCTCAGACTTTTTAATGCATCATTTCCAGCTGAAATGGCCAGTAAAATCGATGTAATCTCCCCAAGAAAAGTCACCTTGTGAGCTTTCACTCCTTGGCAGGCGCCCACAAGCTTAGGATTAGACAATTGAATCAATTCACAACGGACACATTTATTTATCTATATTTACTAAGATGACTTATATCAAAATAATGAATATACTTCATCTCAGAAATGCAGACGACGGTCATAATAGTAGTACTATGTAGAATAAGAGAAAAACCTTAAACATAAAATTGTATACAACAGCAATATATATGCCTAGTCGACTGGGACTGTTGAGTACAACGACTGCTTCTCAGCAGAGAGGTAAAAACCCAACAAACGAGTGTCTTAATAAGCTGATTGGTTCTCTGCAGGAGAGGTAAGACACCCCCAACGAGTGGGTTGCGGCCCAGTCGATTCGGGCTATAGAATACACCGACTGCTTCTCTGCAGAGGGGTAAGACACCCGCAACAAGTGTCTTGCGGCCAAGTCGATTCGGGCTGTAGAATACACCGACTGTTTCACTGCAGAGGGGTAAGACACCCCAAACGTGTGTCCTGGATATGACACTAAACGAACTGATGGTGAGGTTTCAGTAATGCTGGAACTTTGGGGAATACGGAGTACCCCTTCATTGCCATCACTCCCAGGTCAACTCTGTCTTGGAGAGGTAGCACTTGATAGGTTCCTATCTATGGATCAAATAGGTCTAAACTGTGCATTTAAACTGATATGCTTAAAAGTTGGCGACCATAGTCGAGGGTAACCCGAAGGCTCCCTTTTCGATAGCTACTACACCAAGATGTAGGGGAGGGCGCTACTCCTTCCCTGGATGGCTCTACTTTACCCTTGATCCGCACCTTATAATGCTGAGTGTTAAGCAAGGAGGCATCAAGTACCATTTTTTGAGTCTTTGGTATGACTCGACCAGGGATTGAACCCAGGTCTCCCGGGCCATTGGCGAACACTCTAACCGCTAGGCCAATGTCCGGTACGATATGCTTAAAATAGCACTTTATTTAACATTTAAACTGTGTACATATGCTAAACTGAATTGTTTGAAATGGAACAGTTTTTGTAAAGTGGAATGGTTGAAATAGAATTGGTTTTGACATTGAAATTCTACTTGTGCTAAATTAAAGTGTTTGAAATAGAACTGTTAATTTGTATAAAAATGGATTTGGTATTTAATAACCAACAAAGGTTGATATGCCATAAAATCCAAACAAACAAACAAACTGAACGTTCTTTCTTAAAAGACGTTTACTTCAATTACAATTATCATTATTTAGTTCTTTGCGACTTTATCTAAGTTTTAAGTATGAAGTTTCAGATCTTTAGGAAAAGGAGTGATCGTGGTGCTGTGGCCAATGAGCTAAACTAAGACATCGTAGTTAATGAGTTCGAAATCTAATCACACCCTTTTTTTCTTTTTTCGAATTTTTTTCCCTTTTTTTCATTTTTCGCTCGGGCAGGATATGACACAAGGTCAATTTTTAAGCGGGGTTTAACGGGTTTGATTTCAGACTTTTCCTTCTTCTAGACTAGTTGCCCCACCAAGGCTGAAGAATCAGTCAGCCCTACTATTTACCCATAGCTGGAGGGAGAATAATTGGATTCATACCTTTCCCAAGGGTATTAGTGCTATGTGAAATGTAATCAGTATCGTCCAGGATTTGAACTCGTGTCTATTTCCAACGACGATAACTACTACACCACGGGCACCTCCAATTTTCGAACTAATACCCTTGCGAAAGGAATAAAGTCCCTTATACTCTTCAGCCATGAACTAAATAGTACAATTACAATTTTTTATATAAGGATAACTTTGGCATTAGATATCCCTGGAGAATTCTTATGCCATTAAACAAAGAAAAAAAATCAATCTATACCTCGATTTGTTACAGGATTACATTGACACAACTCAAAGCTTCGCATCTTATGCTATCTTAGAAAGACTCTCAAGTCAAAGTATTTCGTTGCGATTTAATTTCCACTTTTAAAATTGGAAGGAACAACTTTGCACCCCAACTCTTAGTCTAAGAGTACTAATACTATTCTTCTTCAAGAATAGCTTTGACATTAAATGGTCCATGAAGAATCATATGCCATTAAACAAAGAAATCAAATCAGTTTATATTACTCTTTTGGGTATTCTATTTTGAAGTGGCCTTAACAGTTCTGCGATCTCGATTCATGCTCTGCTTTCCAGATCACTTTCATGTTCCATAGTTTTTTTTCAGTTCCCTAGCAAGGTCTACGGACTTATCTCTTTTTTTTTTTTGCTTTATTTCGGTTTTACCCTGTGGTCAGCATATAATATACTAGCTTAGCTGGCGACGACGAACTTAGCAGAGTCAATGCAATCGCAAGATAACATCAACAAAGTGAATATGATTTATTACCTATTGATAGAGTGACAGATATTTACGTTCGCAGATACGATCAACAAATTACCAGAAAAAACGGAAGGATGGAAGTTCTGATAACCAGCCATACACAGAAAAATACGTGTGGCGAAGAGGATGTTAATACTTCCGCATGGGACTTGAAAAGACAATATAAGATCTGTAAATTTGGACTGAAGGTAGAGATCCGCTGGTCACTCCAGCGAAAGGGAAGAGATCCGCTGGTCTCTCAGGCAAAGGGGAGAGATTTGCTGGTCCCTCAAGCAAACGTGTCATGTGCATTCATCGGCCCTCGCTCTAATACACACACAGGGTCCCCGCTACAGAAGAAAGATATGCGCTAATTCTCTCTGTATTCCTACTTCACATACGTTGCTGTCGAAGAATAAAGATATGAACTTTATGTATATATATATCTACGAGTACTTCATTGATTGTCAAGCGGTTCAATATGCGACAAGCAGCAAAGTCCACTTATAGGGTTTCTTTTGGGTCTTTTTTTCATTATCACGAGATCTGGTCATCAATTCGTTTTTTATCTCAAATTCCTAAATAATTTTGTGCATCTCATTTTCTAGGACGGGTTCTATTATTATTACTGTCGATAAAGGACGTGGACTGTAAGACCTGCCAGGAGGGATGGACGATAGAGACGGGTGGCGAGAGAGGGTCGGTAAAACCCATGCTAGCCGTACAACATGTGTAATAGAAGTAGTAGTTGTTTTTTTTTTTCTAATTCAGCTGTAACCCAGCCTAGTCGATAATGACTGTGGAATACACCGACTGGCTCTCTGCAGAGGGTTAAGACTCCCCCAACAAGCGTCCTGGAATGATTATAGACAATACTATGAAGTTTTAGGGAAGGTGGAGTACCCCTTCCAAGGTCCACTCAGACCCAGACTTGTAACACCTGATAGGATCTTATCTATGGGTCAAATAGAACTATTTTACCATTTGTATAAGAAATCTATAACTGATACTCTTTAACCATGTAAAAAAATAGCAGTACTTACGTGCAAACAAATTTGATTTAACTCATTTCAAAATGAAATTACAAGCAAACTATTCACTTACAGATCATATACTTATCCCTTTAACTGTGTGCGAACAAATGACTGATGATAAATTGCAACTATTACTTGGCAATACTTGAAACCATTTAACTGTGAGCCAAAATAAAATCAGCGCAAGTACGTTTAAAAATTTTAGCTTCAAAATGAGTTCATCAACCATGTACATTTAATATATATATATATATATATATATAAGTGGATGTGGCATTCAATACCCCACAATGCTTGCATGCTATAAAACTCAACCAAACCAAATCATATATTATTTAAAAAAAAAATATATATATATATATATATAAAGAGGATTTGGTATTAAATACCCGACAAGGGTTGGCATGCCATAAAACCCAACCCAACGATTTAGTGAATATATATTTAATATATGTATAAAGAGGATTTGGCATTAAATACCCCACAATGGTTGACAGTCCATAAAACCCAACCAATCATACATATTAATATATATGTATAAAGAGGATTTGGCATTAAATACCCCGCAATGGTTGATATGCCATAAAACCCAACAAAACCAAATCTTATATATTTAATATATATGTATAAAGAGGATTTGGCATTAATTGCTCCACAATGGTTGGCATGCCATAAAACCTAACCAAACCGAATCATATATATTTAATACATATGTATGAAGAGGAGTTGGCCTTAAATAACCCACGATGGTTGATATGTCATAAAACTTTACCAAACCAAATATATATAAGTAATGTATTTGTACAAAGAGAATTTGGCATTAAATAACCTACAATGGTTGATATGCCATAAAACCCAATCAAACCAAACATATATACTTGATATTTGTGTATATAGAGAATTTGGCATTAAATAACTTAAAACTGTTGATATGCCATAAAAGCCAACTAAACCGGTCGTAAGTTGCGTAGGCGTTCAAGAGTCAGTAAGTTTCCTTAGTTTATCAAGATTTCTCTCCGTATTTGATCTGAATAGACCAGAAATCTAGATAGTCTCAATTTTTTTTTCATCTCCAACTGACTCTCATTCAATTATTTTGAAACTGCATTTCTCTTTCCGTAGGCTCCCACTATGATTGAGATCACTGTCATTTTCATATCCCATACCTTTTTTTCAGCTCTTTGGCAAATTCAAGGTTTTTATCTAGTTTTTCTCATTCCTATTATTACTACATTATCCCTTGTAAATTTTTCCACCCCCTCTCTAAATTGTGGTCTTTCATTGAAGGTTTAGTCTTATCAAGTCTCCTCCGATTCTCAACACACTTCTAAATATTCTTCATGATTTTAACAGTGCTGAGGTTTGAATAGATTCTATTCTTCCAAAGATTTCCAATTCATCCTGGTTCTTACCTTTTGAGGCTTTTTCCAAGGGCACCAGCCACGACTGATTATCCCCTTCATCAGATGTCTAATTCATCTTGTTTCTTGCACAGGCCTTTGGGGCTTGTTCCAAGGGCACCAAATACAACTGTTTATTCTCTTCCTCAGATGTCCTGTTCTTCCAGTTTCTTGCTCAGGTCTTTGGGGCTTATTCCAAGGGCACTAACTACAACTGTTATACTCTTCCTCAGATGTCCAATTCTTTTAATTTTTTGCCCAGACCTTTCAGGCCTATTCCAAGGGTACCACCTACCACGGTTTATCATCTTCCTCAGATGTCTAATTCTTCCAGTTTCTTGCCCTGGACTTTGTGGCCTATTCCAAGAGCAACAACTACGACTGTTTATCGCAGTCACCCTCATATTGGAGTGTATTTTTAGTTGTCTTACCAAAACAAAGTATTTATCGATCTTTCTCTTTCTTTTGTTTTTACTTAGCAGTTCTTAAAACGGCAAAATCCTCTTAATAACAAGGACTCTTTTCTTATTAATCAGAACATGGTCTAGTCTTTTAGTCGGGATTAATGATCCGTTTGTATCACAAAATACAGAGAATTTTATGCGTCTCATTCGCAAAGACCGAATCGGTTTTGTACATATATCACTTGGTCGTAAGATCGAATTATTATCTCTTGCCAAATTCATTGTGGCTTGATGTATCTTCAACAAAAAAAAAAAAAAGAAATAGGATGTAAATAAATAAACAAATAAATAAGACAAAAAACCAACACGAAGGAGGAGGATGATGGAAAAAAGGCAACTGTGAAAATAAAAAAATTTACCACCTATACTATCGTATTCTTCTGAAGCTCTCACCGTCAATGTTACTGAGAACTGTTAACGTTTTTGATCCTTTCAAGGGAAATAGGAAACGATTACTACTCGACTTATATACGGGCAGACATATCAACATCTATTTCTGATTGGTTCTGGGATGGGCAGTTGCCATCAAATAGTTGGGCTTTGTTGTGTTTTTTTTCGAAGTTCAAAACGCCAGTAGACGTAGCAGCTTCATGGTGTGCACGTAGTCAATCCAGACGAGGTCCGTAAAATGAAAGGGTCTGATATTGAAAAACCAAAACCCCTGAGAACCAATTGCAATACATTATAGAGGATGTATATCACAGCATTGTTATGTATCTCAGCACCTAGTGTATTCCCTTTCACACCTTGTCATGTCTAGTCTTGTAATTATTTTGTTCAAGGTTTGCAGCATTTGCTCATAATGTGATAACCTATCTCATTTCTATTCCTACATAACGTACACTTGGTATTGGGTTGTAAATTATCATTTTTGCTTCAATATAATTCGATCTGATGTCAACTTTTTATGCTGCTATAAAAAGTGGTTCATTTTATTTTTTGAGGTTTCCTTTTCTTAGCCATCTTCTGTTTTTGTCGAGTACAATCTCCTCAATTAATCGGTTGAAGAATTCAAACGGTTATGTTTCATCTCTTTGTTGTCCTTCCTAAATGATACTAGGTCTAGTCTTTTCATTTGAACTCTGAGAGTTTTTTTTAAACGAATTTTAACTGATAGTTTCCAAAGGAAACTTAGTGAGAGCAAGACAACTCAGATCCCCAGGTCTCCTCAAGTTATGCTTGTTGACTTTTACCGAGCTGTCGTCTGGATGGTTTCAGTTCCTTCAATTTATTTTCTAGGTTGTTAAAAACTATTCAAAGTACACTCCATACAATTGGTCCCACGATCAAATTCATGTTCTGCCGCTTTTTTCTGTTCTCTAAGAGTGTTACAATCATTTGTCTAACTTTTCACTTCTTGGCCTAATGTGTCAAATGCGTGCTAATGGTTCGGGAGACTAGAGTTCAATCCCAGGTCGAGTCATACCGAAGACTCAACAAATTGTACCTGATTCTTCCTTGTTTAACGTTTAGCATTATAAGGTAAGGATCACAGGTATAAGTGGAGCAATCCAGGGAATGGAGTAGCGCTTTTCCCCTACACCTCGGTGTAGTAGCTAATGAAAAGCGAGCCTTCGGTCACCCTTGATTAGGGTCTTCAACTTTTTTTAATTTTGTTTGCAGCTGGGTGCTGGGTGTGAGACAAGGCTAATATCTAAGTGGATTTTAATAGGTTTGAAGTCTGAGCTTTCCTTCTTTTAGATCAGTTGCCATACCAGGGCTAAAGAAATTCAGTCTGCCCTACTATTTATCCATATCAAGAGGGAGAATAGTTGGATTCACACCTTTTCCAAGCGTGTTAACTCTATGTGAAATGCACACCAAGTCGTCCAGGATTTGAACTTGGATCGCAGTGTCTATTTCCTCCTGGGTGCCTCAACCACGGCCAAATGTACAAGACGACAAGATCTCTTCAAGTGATTTAACACTTGAATCTTTCATCTTTTTGTATATCATCGGTTAATTTCCCCGAGATGATTATGATTTGTCACGTATCATTTTGAATATTTTTACACAATTACCTGTGGATCATGATTCCTACCCAGTCAGGTATACTTTTGTATTCTCTTGTGCCAATTTCCTGCATTGCGTTATTACACGATTAACACAATTTTTTTTCTATACAAAACAAACATCTTCACTTCGCTTAGCTGTTATTAATTATTGCTTTGATATTGTTATGACATTATTTTTTTCTGACATTTAAAGGGATTTGATTTCTCTCTTGCTGTTTCCTTTTATGAGCCATGTCAAGGTCATCTCATATTTATTTTCCTTACTCCTGACTCTCTAAGTATCCGTAGAATTGTTTATCTTGAGAGTGGTCGTGATGTAATAGTTATCACATGAAGAAATCTATACTCCCTTATGTGATTAACCGTTCAGTCTTTTTCTCTGCTATTTCTACATTTGCAATTCTGTGGCGTTTTATCAATTTTTGCTTCAACAAAATTTGTCTTTATGTCGTAGTATTGCGTGGCTTTTAGAAGAGCTACAATTTCTTTCTTTTGGTTTCGTTTTCGTAACCATGTTCTCGTGTGCCATTTTGTTAGTTCGTCTCTTGAAATCTCCATAAACTTTTTGCTTTTTCTACCAATTCCATCTAATAGTTTTGACGTTTTTCCATCTGATCTTGTGTTGTATAGCCGTAATATAATGGCCGAGACATTTCGTTTTATATATCTGGCCTTTAGGTTGAGTTAGGCTGAGAACTTTTCGGCTCTGTGCATGGTTTACTTAGGTGCAAACTTGAGCGCAGGTGTTGACGTGCGTGCGGGGAGGATGTGTCGTTCACAAATGTCAATGTGAATGACGTCATGCACCTGAACCGTGTGCGGAGGATTTTGGGAGATTTGAGAAAAGTCAGTGAGTTCAGTTCCTGCATCGGAAGAAGACGGTTGACTTTCGCTTGCTCGCCGTGGCCTTGTGTCGGGTGCGCGCGCGATGGGTGGAAGATGGAAAAGTGAGCTTAGAAAGAATGTGCCTCTCTCCTTATGTCGAAAAACCTTTAAACTCAAAAGTAATTAAAGGTTTCGTACCTGAACTAAGAAGTTGTGAGTGTTTTTTGTGTTTCGGGATTCCTATGTTCGACGTAAATATGTTATGAACATTCTATGTATGTTTCAAATATTCATGTATGGGTATGTTACATGACCATATACAACTATACGTATACATGCGGAAACATAATCAACAATTAAGACAAACGAACAAACTTCTTTAGAAAAATATACCTCTCACACTTTATTCGAAATGGTTGCGAAAGGGTTGCGAAAGGGTTGTGTGTGAGAGGTGAGTTGGAGACTGAACAGACACAACATATTGACCCAAGTTCCTCTGTCTTTAGCAGCACTTCTTTCTCATTCTGCTGGGCTGCTCAACCGGGCGTCCTGAGGGCCCAAGCCCTCTGCTGGGAGCTGATTCTCACTGCCTCGAACTGCAACTCGAAATTCAACTGCAACTTATTCCACCTAACTCAAACTGTCTGTGGCACCGTGTTATATAATAGTTTGACATCCACCTGTTTCCTGTGAGCGTCACATTTGCACCAAATTCAACCCGTCCACAGGTCAAGGCTATATCTTGATGTCTTCGACCGGATGCAACTGTTTCTCGATTTACGGCTGGGTCGAAGGTCAATACATTACACTTGGTGTTATATATATATATATATATATATACGAAAAAAATCTTATATATATATATATATATATATCATTTTTATGGGTGATACTTGAATGATAGAAAGCTTCAGAAGACAGATCTAAGATAAAGTAAGTCTCCTATGAAGCCGCAAGTATTAGCTTTATGATATCAATACATCATTCGTACATGCTCTTAGGATGATTCTATATATATATATATATATATATATATTGCATTTCCGGTAATTCTTCATTATTGAGCTTAGCCAGTAGGAGACCAGAAACTCTGGCACCTCCAGACTTGAACAACTTGACTCTACAAAGTGTTAATTTGCAAAGAATAGATTACCATTAAGATTTGATGCCTGTGGTAATACAGAAAGTTTATTTATTTGGATCATAATAACTGTGTTAATGAGCATCATCAACCTCAAAGCAACACTTCTTGCTGTTGTCATTTACTAAACATAGCTTAATTTTGTACCAGACTTGTTACGTTTTTCTTTTTTCTTTTTAATGTAATACTCGAGTCGATGCGTCTAAATCCTCTTCCCCATTTTTTCTTGATGCATATAGAGTATGTAATTTTTTGGATGGAGGATCTAGCGCATCGTCATCAATGTCCTTGTTCTTTGGTCTTTTTGTTTGAGATTCACCCTTGTCTTCTTTAAGAATGATGAAGAGAAACTTATGGGGGAAGATTGAGCAGGTGTTTATTCATTTGATGAGGTTTCTGCTGCAGCAATTGGTTTTGAGAATATCTGTTATTATTTTATTTCTTTTTTTGAAATCAACTTGTTTAATGGTGTCCTCATCCATTACTCCCAAGTGTATGTTATTTTCTTTCTTTCAAAGCAGTCGGTTTATTTTTTTTTTGTAATGCTGTTCTATTTCTACAGTCATTTGTCTTTTCCAAATTTTTATTATTAGCGTGGCATATTTTTCTATACTAAATTCCATTGCTTTATCTTGGCTGACTATACTTATGGTTTCTATCTCGGTCTCTGTTTCATTTTTCATTATTTTTAAATAGCTTGATATCGTCCACGTATATAAGGTAATCATTCCTTTCTTGTGATTTGTTATATTGGTAGTTCCTAAGGCACTTTCTAAGTATGGAATTGACTGTCATTTTTACAAAAAAAATCAAAGTGATGTATGTATGTGTGTGTGCGTGAGAGAGAGAGAGAGAGAAAGATAGAGAGAGAGAGAGTGAGAGAGAGAGAGAGAGAAAGATAGAGAGAGAGAGAGTGAGAGAGAGAGAGACTGTGAGTGTGTGTCAAAATGGATGATGCTACATTACATGTTTTTTACTTCAGTTTTTTCCTCCCGTTGTTAATTCCATTTTTCAGTTTTTTCTATGGCTTCCATAATGAATTCTACGACTTAGTCCTATATTTTATGCATTAGCAGACATTCTATAACCCAAGTTTCTGAAACCATATCATCGACCTTTTTGTAGTGAATCAAATGGTTACATTTTTCCTGCTCGATTTTATCTCTTTAAGGATTTGACTTATCTATGTAGGTCACCTGTTCTTCGGCTTAAATTAATATACCCTTTCTGTTTTTTTTGAAAGTAGTTCACGACACACAAGACAAATATAACTATTTTCTTTATTCTGTGCGGTCATTTTTTTCCACATACTGGGTGGAACGGTTAAAATTGTCGCCCTAGAAAAGACGACATGATTCCATTTACTTTTAATGAAAACCGGTTTTCTTTTTTTTTGTTGCAGACCATCTACTAGTTGGCCAGCTGTGTACAAATCCCAAGAGCAATAGAAGCCTTCTATCATGTCTGAAAGTGACACAATGTCCAACGAGTGAGGTCGGAGATGCGCCGCTGTACAACTCATGCACTCTACCAATACAAGTTATGACAACGGGACTATTGCTAGCACCCTCAATATGCAAATCTGGATTGCCGCGAATAACAAGGACATGCCCAGGGTGATGAAAACAAAGTTTCCAGCTACGGTTATGGTCTTTGGTGTGGTTTCAAGTGGGGATCCCATCATGCCACCTCACATCTTCGAAGTCGGCTTGAAAGTAAACTGAAAAGTGTACCTGAATGTGCTGAAGAGTGTGGTGATCCACTGGTGCAATCAGGTGGCTGGTGGCAGACCCTGGGTGTGGCAGCAGGACTCGGCGCCGGGCCACAAGTCCAAAGAGACCCAGGCTTGGCTTCAGAAAGTGTGCTACGACTTTGTACTCTTCTCTCACTGACTGCTCTCCTCCACCAACCTGAACCCGCTGGACTACTTCGTTTGGTTATACGTCGAGAACATCACCAACATGGCCTTCCACAACACCAAAGCCAGTCTGATCGCCGCCATCCACCGAGTATTCGCCGAGCTCCCGCTGGCACTAGTGGAAAAGCATGCTCCCAGTTCCGGATCCGTATTGAGGCTGAAGGCGGCTACATTAAATAGATGTAAGATCTACTACATAACCAAGTTACCTGAATTGATTTTTTTTTCAATAACAGTTTTAAAATAAAGCTCTAGTGTTGTTTTCTTTAGGATGACAATTTTATCATTCCACCCTGTAATAAGTAGAGACGTTATCGGTTTGTAATAGCTAGGGATGTTTCTCTTCTTTTTTTTTGGGGGGGGAGTCATCTTGATCTGAGTGTTTTATGCATCCATTGAAGCATAATTGCTTCCTATAGGAATTTACACAATAGTACAGTCAGTCCGTTACGGAGGAACGTGATTGTTGAACCAGAATCCATGCCTACCATTGTGGCTGTGACACAACGTGGGTGTGTGTGCCGGTCAGACGATCTCTTTGTCTGTTTTGGCGCGAAACCCAAACAAAGGGCCCGAGTTCGAGATCTCCCGCGAGACCAGAAGTGGACGCGGTGAGGAAGGTCACAGAAAGGACAGAAGGGCAGTTGACAAAGGAACCCAGAGAGGGTAGACGACAACGGAGAGCAGAGGAGGACGGTCGGATTGAGATATCAGTGCCGGGGAAGGACGGTCAGCAAAAGGAGGCAGCGAGAGAAGACAGTCAAAGATGAGTTAGCATTCCTTGTGGCTTGCTAGAAGTTTCGCGCAAAATACACGCCCACGATAGTCTACAAATGCACGAAAATCTGCGCAAAATTCTTTCTTGCGCTTGGAACTGACCCAAGTCCATATTGTTCGTTTGTTCTTCCTTCCACCCTCTCGGTTGTATTTTTTGTGGCCGTTATTAAATGTGTGATACTTCAGCGCAGAAACCACTAGATGAATCACTGGCTATGAATTGTATTAGTTTAAGTTGATAAGTAGGGGCCCGGCCGCTAGGGGGTAGTATCACATGGCCTTGGTTTTCAAATTCCGTACTTCCTTGAGTGTTTCTTTGAGTGAGTCCTGGTAACCTCTTTCAATTTTTTTTTTATGTTGTTTATCCATTTGGACTTTCGGTTATGTCCTTCCCGTTCTCATAATTTATTTCAAAACGTTTCCAAGCTCAGTTGGCTGGGGCTCTAGAATACACTGATGGCACCTCTGCAGAGGGGTAAGACCCCCTACCAATGAGTGTCCTGGATATGACACAAAACAGTCTGATGGTGAGGTCCCTGTAATGCTGAGGCCTTGGGGAATACGGAGCAACTCTTCATTGCCATTGCTCCCAGGTCCACTCTGGCCCCATATGGGTTAAATAGAACTAACGGCATATTTATGCTAAACTGAATTGTTTGAGTAAACTGAATAGCTTGAAATAGAAATGTTTTTGACAATTAAACCGTACTTACATTTAAACTGCGTGCTTATCCTAAACTGAATTATTTTATATAGAACTGTTTTTTGGCATTGAAACTGTATTTACACTAAACTCAATTGTTTAACATAGAACTGTTTTGATATGTAACTGTGTGTGAACAACTTCTGTACTTATACTAAACTGAATTAGCTGAATTAGAACTACTTGACTGAACTGAATAGCTAGAAATAGAAATGTTTTTCACAATTAAACTGTACTTACATTTAAACTGCGTACTTATCCTTAACTGAATTGTTTAAAATTGATTTTTTTTTTTACATTGAAACCGTACTTACACTGAAATGAATTGTTATATATAACTGCTTGAATAGTTAGAAATTGAAATGTTTTTGACAATTAAACAGTATACTCAAGCTAAAATAAATTGTTTGAAATCATCATCATCATCATCATCTCGTCATGCCGCTAGCACGGATATCCCTGACCCTCTCTCGCCACTTATCCCTATCGTTCATCGCCACTGACAGGTCTTCAGGGCTACATCCCGTATTCTCACATAGCTGCTGTATGTATGTTTGAGCTGGTCGTCCTGCTTTTGCTCGGACATATGTGGGGGTCCATAGGAGTACATCACTTATGAGATCGTCCCTGCATCTCCAGCAGTGTCCTGCGTGTCTGGTTCGTCTAGCTTGGATAGTTTTCGTGATGGGAAGCAAATGGCCGTATAGTTGTTGCTTTGTGGGGTGTTGCCGCCAGGACTTATTCAATATTGCTCGCAACATTCTTGTGTAAATGCCGTCTATCTTCTTCTCGAGTCGTTTTATTAGCGTCCAGGAGGTGCATTCATATAGCATTATCGACACGACCGCTGCTTGGAAGAAACTGCGTTTCATTTTATCGGTCAGGTCTGATTTCCATATGATCGACAGCCTATTTATAGCTGTCCATGTCTTCGTTAGCCGCGTGTCGATATCCTTTTCGGTTGATGAGACACTGCTTTCTAGGTAGGTGAATTTGTCTACCAAACTGTTTATTTACCTAAAAATGGATTTGGTGTTAAATGACATACAAAGTTTGATATGCCATAAAACCAAACCAAACCAAACCAAACCAAAACGATTGGTTTCTTTTGCATTCGGTTGTTGATTTGCTCTCGTAAATTCTCTCCTGATTTGATGGTTGAAATTTCTTTGGTTATTTTGGAATATACTGTTTTATTTGTATTGTTCTGATATCTTTAAAGTCTCTCTTCCTTCGCCAATATATTCTAATTTATTTCTTCCAATAAGACATATCTACTGTTTTGTTTTGGTCTTTTCATCTCAAAATATCCTTGAGTCCTTATCTTTTCATTGTACTTTCATTGGTCGTCGAAGTTTCTTTTTTTGTGTCATTCTAGTCTAATTTCCCATCCAGGTTTTGTATTTTTTTTTTTGGTTTGGGTCCCTCGGAGAATACTGATTTTATCTCAGACTAGTTTCACTCCTTACATGTATTAGATCAGATCGTTTAGTTCAGAGATGTTCCATGTTGAGATATTTCCCTATAATTTGTTTACCTTTGTGTTTGTTTTTTTGCCTTCACTTTTTTCCTGTTTTGCCTCCTGAGGAAAAGTAATATAGTCTTCTTTTCACTCACGATTTTGTTTATTAACTCTAAATTTATTCTGTCTTTCTGTATTAATATTCGTTTTGTATTGTTGGGGTCTGTATTTTATCAATAATTATATTTCAATTTGGTTCAGAGGCTCATACTTTCAGTATTTTAATTTTGGTTTTCAGTATTTCAATTTGGGTTGGGGGATCATGTTCATATTTTTTCATTATATACTTGTCTGCATATTTAGTGGTACTATTTAACCCCTAGCTGGAAGGATAAGGGGCTTCATAACGTTCCCAAGGGCATTTGCTCGAAAGTGAATGTAATAGCGCGACTGGAGTACGAACTTTCTTACTAGGATTCCGTAGTCCATCGCTTTAACCATTACACCACGAGGACACCCCCAGATGTGGCCTGGTATTCTTCTTCAGAAGAAGACATTTTAGCGGGCCAATAAAAAAGAAAATGAGAATATGTGGATACCTACGACTTTAAGAAGATTAAGTTTTAAATTAGTTAAAGTCTACATAACCTTTTATTCTTAAAAGTTTCCTTAGTAATTTATGCTACTCCTTTGTTTTCGACGTATTTTACAAATAAATATTTCGAACAATATTTTCCATAAATTTCTAAGATGACGTGTGATAATTTTTATTACAAAGAATATTCACCTCATCTTTTTATTTATGCTCACAGCATTTCAGCCGATATTTTTTCGGCCTTCTTCGAGTGTTTCATGTCGAACTCGGGAGTCAATACAGAATCTCGAACTGAACCCTATTCTAAAACTTCAGGGGTTGACTGCATCAATTCTGTTTACTATGACCGAAGAGAAAAATTAAGGTAAGTTAATTATACCTTGTTATTTTTTAAACTGTATTTGGGATTGAACTTGTAACCTCTAGATGATTTCACCCAGAAGCCCTTACAAACAAAAGGCCTTATCCACTGCGCCACAAGTCCTTACTGGATTGCACAGATGAAGAAGGCCGAAGTATATATCTGCTGGAATGTTGTGAGTATAGTAATAAAGATGAGGTCAGTAGTACAAATATTCTTTCCCAAGGGTATTTGTCCGAAAGTTATCGTGATAGCGCGACTGGAGTTCGAACTCACTTACAATGATTCCGTAGTCTATGGCTTTAACCATTACACCAAAAACAACACCTTACTGGAATATTCTAAGTAATAATATTTTTCTTCTATCATCTTTTCGCTTCTTTCTTCTCTAATTGAATTCCTTTTTTTTTTCAGGCTGTACGATTCTAAATACAAACGAACATTAGGACACTCCACCTTCAACTTTACCCATAATCCTTTGTTAAGAAACAAAGTCAATATGAACAAATTGGTGATAGTAAATCTTACATTCATCTGAAGTAGGGCTTCGTTTCTTGTGCAGTCTACTAGCGAATACTAATAGTAATTTATTCTATTTTTATTTTTCGTCAGACGAGATTAAATGATTTACTAAACATTTAAAGTTAGGGGATACTTCTTTGTTCTTTCTGGGTGACATTCGTAATTTAATTGCTTTTGTTTTTGTTTTTTTGTTTCTTCCTTTCTTTTCTTTTTTTTTAAATTTTTTTTCTTAGTTTTTGTAAAGATTATCGAGCCTCACTCAAAATTTTTCACATGTTCATTACATCATTAGCACACAAACAAAATAGCCAAATTAACGATAGTAAGGCCGGCCGTTATCATATTGTGACGTTGCATAAATATTTATCTCTGGACAAGAGTTTATTTTACGCACGTGTGACGTCGGGGGCAGTCGGGCACTTGATCCTCCGCAAAATAAGTCCTAGGCAAGACTCCTATTTCGGGCCTATGGTAATGACAAATAATGTCGGGGTTAATTTGGGGCTAGACTCATCTCCAACGCTGGCGAGGGGGTTCCTTATTTCACTTTTACATACCCCACCAAGTCCTTCGTTTTATAACCCCCTCGGATAACGGAAAGGATGGACTTCTAGGTTAAAACAAAATATATTCCATTGTAGTCAAATTTCCAAAATTCCCTTGAAATGTTTTTAGGGCGAATATGACATTTAGCGAGAATAAAGAAAGCGATACGAAGCTGAAAGAGATATGTGCAAAAGAAGGCAACTCGATTGATGAACAATATAACCAGTAGCTTTCAACACGAGGGAACATTTAAAATGTCATCATCATCATCTCGTGCAGGTAGCACGAATATCCCTGACCCTCTCTCACCACTTTTCCCTATCGTTCATCGCCTCAGGCAAGTCTTCTGGACAACATCCCGTTTCCTGACATAGTTGCTGAATGTATGTTCGTGCTTGTCGTCCTGCTTTTACACGGCCATGTATAGGGGTACATAAGAGTACATCACTTATGAGTTCGTCCCTGCTTCTCCAGCAGTGTTCTGCATGTCTGCTTCGTCTAACTTGAATAGTTTTCGTGATAGGAGGCAGGTGGCCGTACAGTTGGTGTCTTGTGGGGTGTTGCCGCTACGGACTTGTTCAAGATTGCTCGCAGCATTCTTTTGTAATTACCGTCTAGCTTCTTCTCCAACCGTTTTGTTAGAGTCCATGTAGTGCATCCATATAGCAGTATCAACACGACCGCTGCCTGGAAGAAACTGCGTTTCATTTTATCGGTTACGTCTGATTTCCATATAATCGATAGCCTATTGATAGCTGTCAATGCCTTCGTTAACCTCGTGTCGATGTCCTTTTCGGTTGATGCGACGCTGCTTCCTAGGTAAGTGAATTTGTCTACTCGTTTAAGAGGGGTTCCCTCTAGAGTGGAGATGTCACCTGTTTGATTATATTCCGTTTTGTGTGCATTGATATAGAGGCCTATGCCTGCGGCTGGTCGTTTCAAACTATGCAGTAGTGTTTCGGCTTGGTTGGGTGTATTTGCCAGTATCGCTATGTCATCGGCGTAGTCGGCGTCGGTAATTGTTTTTGCGGGATACCGCGACGACCAAACAAATAATTATGAGATTTAAGAAACAGTTCCTTTTTTTTCCTTTCCCTTTAAACTATCGGCTTTGTTAAGTCAAGTAGGCAGTGTCAAACACAAATGCCTCTCTTGACTGTCTTTTTTTCTTTCTCTTTTTCTTTCTTTCTTTTTTCTGTTCTTTCTTTTTACTTTTCTTTCTTTTACTTGGAAAGTATCCAACTCCACTCACTATTTACGGTTTATGAAACAAATCCTTTCAGTTTCTTTCTTTCTTTTTCTGAATGCATATAATTCCATCATTTAGGAAGGGTAGAAGGAATAGCAGTTTAAGTTGTACTTATCTTTTCTCAGGTTCCTTTCTTTTACGGGCAAGCGGCATTTCTCTAGAATCTGGCTGAAGGCCCTTTTTGCTATCTTCTGTCCTAAGATTCTGTTCTACTCTTTCCCGGAGCCTGGATAACGTGGTGTCCTTCTCTTGCCAATGTCTGTCCAGAACTAAAATCCTTTTCTAAATTTCCTCTGACGAAAAGGTACTATCTTTTTTTTTGTGCTAAAGGCTCGACCAATCATTTGGTTCTTTCTTCTTTCTCTATGTCATCCGGTCATACTACTACAATGACCTACATTCCCTTCTCCGTCCAATCGATAATAGGTCATGGAGTGCTGTTAGTTTTTGTTTGACCTTCATTCTGACTGCTTTAGCGGTCAGTCTTTGGGGCTTGTTAGTTCAAACACAGAAGGGTAAGGGATATTATTCTTACTTTTCCTCTTTCAATGACATACCACGTCACTGTATTATTATTTTACTCCTTTAGAGTTTTTCACATCAGTGTTAGCTGATGGTATTTCACTGGTGTTTGAGTGACAGCAAGTCTCCTCAAGTCTCCAGGACACGTCTCAGGATTCTGGCCGTTCTTAGCAATGCTGTCGTTTGGATAGTTTCTACCCGTCCGCTAACTTCTAAATCCTCCAGGCCTTTTAATAATACTTTAGTTATTGTTCCTAACGCACCAATTACAATTGGCACAATCGTTACTTTCATGTTCCTCAGCTTTTTCCATTCTCTAGCAAGGTCGAGGTACTTATCTTTCTTTTCACTTTCCTTCAGATTTATTCTGTGGTCCGCCGGGGCAGCATAATCTACAATTTTGCTGACTCTCTCTTTTTTTTGTTGATTATTATGAGGTCTGGTATTATTATTATTATTATTGTTGTTGTTGTTATCTTTATTATTACTTTTTCTCCTTTAGAGTTTTTCTTACATCAGCGTTAGCTAATTGTCTTTCACATGAGTTTAAGTAACAACACGTCTCCTCAAGTCTCCTGGATTTTTCTCTGTATGTTGACTGATATCAGCAATGCTCTAGTTTTGATTGTCTCGACTCGTCCTCTTCTTGTTCTTTTTACAAATCTAAATAAATTCATCACATTTAGATTACTGCGTTTTTCTATTTTCTTCCAGACAGCGGTCGTGTTCATACTACTATATGGAAGCACCACATGGACGCTGAATAAGAGTAAAGTAAAAAAGCTTGACCACAATTGCACAAGGATGCTACGAGCTATATGGAATAAATCCTGGAAGCAACTTCCTACAAAGTAGCAGCTGTACGGCCACCTGCCTCCTATTTCTAAAAACATTTAAGTCCGACAAACAATACATGCTAGGCACTGCTGGAGAAGTAAGTACGAACATTAGCAACGTTCTCCTCTGGACCCCTTCACACGAGGGAGCAAGTGTTGGACATTAGTTCTGTAAAGACAGAGGATGCAGCCTGGAAGACCAACCGAAAGCGATGAACGAAAGTGACGAGTGGCGAGAGAGCATCAGGGAAATCCGTGCTAGAAGCACGAGATGATGATGATGATGATGATGATTATACAATGCGCCGTCCGTGTATCTTTAAAATTACGAATATGAAATTAAGAAAAAAATACCCAAAAAATCCATTCGCCAATAACTGTTTCTTGATGAACCTCTAGCGATCTCTTGCGGAATCCTATGTTTCCAGGATACACCGTTTAAGGAACTTGCCAATTACAGCTATTATTGTTATTCTCTTTAAAAAGTTTTTTCTCACCGGAGTAAGCGGATGGTTTCTTACAAGAGTTTGAGTGACAGCAAGTCACTTCAAGTCTCCAGGACTTTTCTCAGTATTCTGATCGATCTCGATAATACTGTAGTTTGGATCATCTCCTCTAGACCTCTTATTTCCAAGTTTTAAGTCCCTTTATCAATTTTTTTGTAACCATACCGAACACACTGAATACAATTAGTGTCACTGTCATTTTCATTTAAGTAGTTTATTATGATAATTATTTTTTCTCATTTGAGAGTTCTTCATACAAACGTTAGCTGAAGGTTTCCCACCGGAGTCTGATTAGTATTCTGGCCGATTTATTATTATTATTATTATTATTATTATTATTATTGTTCGTTGAGCGTTTTTACCACCGGTTTTAGCTGATGTTCTTTTACTGGAGTCTGGGTGACAGCAAGTTTATTCAAATCTCCAGGATTCTTCATAATATTCTGGCTGAGTGCAGCTATGCTGTACACTAGATGGTCTCTGCTCGTCCTCTAATTTCTAAAATTTCCATCCCTTTTTGTAATTCTTTTGGGAATTGTTCGGATCACATTTGTTACACCTTGTATCACCACCACCCTCGTTCTCTATATCTTTTTTCTTAGTCCTCTGGTAAAATCTATACTCTTATCTCTCTTTTCATTTTCTTTGATTTACTCTCAGTGTTGTATATTGACCTCCGACCCGGCCAAACATGCCATTCCAAAGACGGCAGAAGTGCATATTCCGTTGGCGTGGGCGAGCTTGGCTAACAATATGGGACAGGGTTAAAATCTCAAGGTACAGTCACAGACTGATACACCGGAAGAGAGTGACTTGTGAACTGCATGACAGTTAATTCTGCTTGATGACGATCAAACATACCATTCCAAAGACGGCGTAAGTGCTTATTCCGATGGCCAGTTATGGGGAGATATTGAGTGGGCGTGAACTGTTATATAACTGAGTGCACAAGAAATTCAATCAGTTGGAGACAAGATGCGGCAGAGAAAGCCAGCACCCAGCGAGGCTAGGCCACTAGGCCCCCGGTTGAGCAGCCCAAGAGAACGGGAAAGAAACGCTGACGGCCATAAGAGTGGGGATCAATATGTTGCAGTTCTGTTTGGTCTCCAACTCCCTCTCACACACAACCCTTTCAAATAAAGTGAGAGGTATATTTTTCTAAAAGACTGTCCCTCGTCGTATTGTGTCGTTATCATTTCACATGCATATGTGTTTGTATGGTTGGTTGTGACTATACAACATCTGAGGTCCACTATTTGACCGCTTCTACCACGAAATCTTGTCCTCTGACCGTGATTATGGGTTCCGTTAATATCTAAAAAATCCCGTATATTTATTAAATCTAATTTTTCAAAACTGATTATAGTTTGTGCAAAAGCGATTTCGTAGTATGGTCACATCTAAGTTTCTTGCACAATTCCCTGTTGATGACCTTTCCTACCCAGTAGTGTTTAATCTTATACACTTTTTGCTGCATTCACCTACTTCGTGAAAGTGTTTTAAAACCATTGGTGTCCCTCAGGTCCGAGTGTCAGCAAGTCTTCTCAAATAAACAAGATCCTTCATAGTACCCTAAAAATCTGATGGACCGGATTGTTCCTCTGATCATCAGTTCTCTCAGTCTCTTTTCCAGGTTCTTTAAAACTGTTCCATTAACCCCAACAACGATAAATATCAATGTTTCCTTCATATTTCATAGTTTTCTCAGCTCTCAGACAAAGTTCAAGTATTATTGCCCAGTCAGCTGTGGCTGTATAATACACCGACCGCACCTTTGCAGAGGTGTAAGACTTCCCCAACAAATGTCCTGATATTGACACTAAACAATCTCATGGAGAGGTTCCAATAATGCTATAACTTTGGGAAATGCAGAGTACTCCATTAGAGCTATCGCTCCCAGCTCTACTGTGGCCCGGAAGTGTAGCATCTAATACAGTCCTATCTATGGGTCAAATAGAATTAATTATGATAAACTGAATTGCTTAAAATAGAACTGTTGTGATATTTAAACTATGTGATTATGTTAAAGTGAATTGTATGAAATGGAACTGTCTTTGACATTGAAACTCTACCTACGCTAAACTGAATTGTTTGAATTATAACTGGTTTTTTTTCATTTAACTGTGTCAGGGCAAAACTATATTTATACTAAAGTGAATTGTTTGAATTAGAACTGTTTGACTAAACTCAATAGCTTGAAATAGAAATGTTTTTTTGATTATTAAACTGTGTACTCATGCTAAAATGAATTGTTAGAAATAGAACTGATTATTTGTAGATGGAGAGATTTGGCATTAAATAACATACAAAGTTTGATATGTCAAAAAACTCAACAACCTGTAATTAATGGAGCCTTACGTTTTCTTCTGTAACGGTACTGACCAGTAGATGACTTGGGCGCCTCCAGTAATAAAATTGTTAGCAAACTGACTTCGAATCTCACTGAGTAACTCATTCATACGGCCTTATGTCATATCTAAACCAAAAGCTTTGTAAATCAATTGGCCGTCTAGATGGTGTAATCGTAAGCAAGCTAGACGAGCAAATCTTCACAAGTGACTTCGAGTCTTACAGAGTAACTCATTCATACGGCCTCGAGTCATATCTCAGCAAAAAGCTAAATAAATTATTTAGGCACCTCGGGTGGTGTAATGGTACGCAAGCTAGACTTCCACACCTTCACAAGTGAGTTCGAGTCACATTGAATACCTCATTTATACGGCCTTAGGTGATGTACTCCTATGTACTCCTATGGACCCCCACATATGGCCGAGCAAAAGCAGGACGACCAGCTGGAACCTACATACAGCAGCTATGTGAAGATACGGGTTGTAGCCTTGAAGACCTGCCAGAGGCGATGAACGATAGGGAGAAGTGGCGAGAGAGTGTCAGGGATATCCGTGCTAACGGCACGACAAGATGATGATAACGATAATGATTTGTCACATCTCAGCAAAAAACTTTGTAAATTGATAGGGCACCTCGGGGGTATAATGTTACGTAAGGAGGTGCCCGCGGTGAAATGGTTATCGTCGTAGGAAATGGACACGGTGACACGAGTTCAAATCCTTGATGAGACTGATTGCATTTCACATTGCATTAATACCCTTGGGAAATGTATGAATCCAATTATTATCCCTCCAGCTATGGGTAAATAGTAGGACAGACTAGGTTCTTTAGCCTTGGTTATGCAACTAGTCTAGGAGAAGGACAACTCTGAATTCAAACCTGTTAAGCTCCACTTAAAAATTGACCTTGTGTGATATCCTGCCCAAGCGGCGCAAGCTTGTCCTAGCAATCCTTCACAAATGAGTTCTAGTTTCACTGACTGCCTCATTCGTACGGCCTCGTTTCTCATCTAAGGGAAAAGCTTAGTAAATTACAACTACGAAATGACTTGTTATTTTCTTCTTATCAAATAATACATGGTCCGGTGTTTTGGTTGGAAATGGTTATTCCATTTGTATATATTTTCTAAAATTATCAAATATTTGAATTAATTTAAAGAAAACAATTTTTCTCTTCTTAAATTCATCACTAAAAACTTCATCAGCATAAAAATGTTGCTTAATGTTTTGGATTTATTCTATGAATATTTAAGTAGAATTTAAATAAAATAAATTTAAATTAAAAATAACCTCGAAAAGCAAATGTCATTTCCGTATTTGCTCTACTTTAAATAAATGTGTAAACAAATTAGATATTTTTAAAAAGTTTTCTAATTCATAATACACATTTTGTCTTCATGTTTTTTTAAAAATTCATCTTAATATTTATATTTCAAAATCCTTTTATTTAATTTTATTTTCGTTACATGTTGCGACAAATGGCTACTTTTTTCTGACTTTAACTAACTTGACATTAAATACCCCATAGAACTATTTTGTTATATTTATTTGGAATAAATTTTGCTTTTTGGCCAAACATTCATTTTTATTTACTCATTTTTTGAAATCAAATATTCATAGAACAAATGCAAAATATCCAGAAACATTAACGAATGAAGTTTTCAATGTCGATGGAAAAAGTTATTTTCGAAATATTTTAAAATCGATTTAATCATTGTAAATAAATAAATACGATTTTTTAAAAATCACAATAAAATAAACCGGTGTAATTGTTAAGGATACAGAAATTAAAAAAAAAATTCCTTTTAATTTTCTGTGCTTTGGTATGGTTTGGATTATTTGTTTAATGACATAGGAACCTCCGTGGGATATGTAAGACCAAAGCCATATTTGTCGAATGACAACAGTAGTACTATTTAAATCATTTGCACAGTCAGCTCAGGCTATAGAATAAACCGACTGCGTCTCTGCAAAGGGGTTATACCTCCCGAACGAGTGTCCTGGATATGACACTAAACAATTTGATGATGATGTTCCAGTAATGCTGAAGCTTTGGGGAATGCAAAATACCCCTTTAGTGCCATTGCTCCCAGGTCCACTGTGGCCCGGAGTGGTAGCATCTAATAGTGTCCTATCTATGGGTCAAATAGAACTAAAGTGCGTTCGTAAGCTAAACTGAATTGCTTGAAATAGAACTATTTTGGCATTTAAACTACGTATTTATGCTAAACTGAATTGTTTGAAATGGGACTTTTTTATGCTAAACTAAATTGTTTGAAATAGAACTGTTTTTGACATTGAAACTGTACTTACGCTAAACTGAATTGTTTGATATAAATCAATCTTGATATTTAGCTGTGTCTAAAAAATATACAAAATTGAATTGTTTGAATTAGAACTGATTAACTAAACTGAATAGCCTGAAATAGAAATGTTTTTGACGATTAGATTGTGTACTTATGCTTAACTGAATTGGTTGAAATAGAACTGTTTATTTGTATAAAAATGGATTTGGCATTAAACAACGTACAAAGACTGATATGCCATAAAATACAAACACATACGGAGGTGTCCTCGAGATGTAATAGTTGAAGAAGTAACACTACTTGTTTTCGAGAAGGATGACTTTGGCATTAAATACTCTGTAACGGTTGATGTGTCATTAAACAAAGAAACCAAACCAAAAAAACATTTTAAATCATAGATGGGAAAACAGGTGTTTGAGTCAGAAAGGGAATATAATAGAACAAGTCAAGACCGAACTCGTTTAGAACGATGTCACTGTCAAGGTCATTAGCTAGAAAGGCCTGATGACTCCCCATTCAGTATTTTAAATTTCAGGTATGGTTTAAATAATCTCAACAAGGAACTTTTTGTCGTTTCATATTGTACACCGTTGTATATTTGTGAACTCATATTGGTATGAATCGGTTTGGTATGTTAGTAAATGGTATACCAATCTTTATAGGTCATTTACTTGCAAAGACGAATAGTAGTAAGAATATGTAACCGAATTATTTTTTGAACTTGTATAAAATGATCATGTATGCGTAAACATATATATTAAATTGTAAGAAATAGAACTGATTATTTGTAAATAAATAGATTTGGCATTATTTGTTTGATTAGGCTTATTTGTTTAATGACATAGGAACCTTCGTGGGTTATGTAAGGCCAAAGCCATATTTGTCGAAGGACAACAGTAATACTATTTGAATCATTAGCTCGAGCTATAGAATACACCGACTGCATCACTGCATGTTGTATTGTCATCTACTGTTTCATGCAGAAATATACATATATATGCTGGATACATACCGACGCAATGATAACAGACGCAATGATAAAGACAGACGCAGTAATAATTAAGACGCAGGAAGTCTTCTTTAACAAAATATATACCTCTCACTTTATTGCAAGGGTACGAAATGGTTGTCCCAGGTTTGCGTGTGAGAGGGAGCTGGAGACCGAACATAAACTGTAATAATTTGACCCCCACTGTTATGACCTTCACGTTGTGTCTTTCTTGTTCTCTTGATGCTCAACCGGAGGCCTAGGGGCTCACTCTGCTGCATGCTGGTTTTCTTTACTGCATCTTATCAGTATCTTCTCCGGACCTCAGCCCCTTCGGCCTGGTGTGGCTTTCCCTACCACATCTCGTCTCCACGGGAACTTGAACTCTCTGGACGGAACTCAACTGGAACCGGAATTCAATTCAACTGGCTCGTCGAACTCAACTGAATTATATAATCGTTCGACCCCCTCTCGATCTTTGAAATCGAATGATTAATCGTCATCAAGCGGAAATAACTGTCATGCAGTTCAGAGGTCAGTCTCTTTCGGTGCAATACTCTGTAGTGTACTACGGGTGTCCTCGTGGTGTAATGGTTAAAGCGATGAACTGCGGAATCGTAGTACGCGAGTTCGTACTCCAGTCGCGCTATTACGTTCACTTTCGGAAAAATACCCTTGGGAAAGGTATGAACCCCCTTATTCTCACTCCAGCTATGGGTAAATAGTAGGACGGACTAGGTTCTTCAGCCTTGGTGAGGCAACTAGTCTAGGAGAGGGAAAACTCTGAATTGAAACCTGTTAAACTCCGCTTAAAAATTGACCTTGTGTCATATTCTGCCCGAGCGGAGGGGTTGGTAAATAGTTCCATGGGAATTTTTTTAGCTCGTCCCATTTCATCAGCCAATTTCCGCCCACGTGATTTCCTCTCATAACTGCCATTAGAATGTATCACCTCCTTCCGGTACATCACCTTGAATGGCACTTTTGGCCGGGTCAAAAGGTCAAAACGTAACATGCTGACTGGTCAAACCTCCCCAGTGAGTGTCCTGGTTATGACACTAAACAATTTGATGATGATGTTTCAGTAATGCTGAAGTTTTGGGGAATGAAAATTACCCCTTTTGCGCTATCACTCTCAGGTACACTGTGGCCCGAAGTGGTGGCATTTTATAGGGTCCTATCTATGGGCCAAATAGAACTAACCGGCGTACATACAGTGCACATTTATATTAAATTATTTGATCTTGTATAATGGGAATATCTATATTACATTCCTTGAACAGGGCTATTTTAAACATGCACATCATAATATTTGAACATGTATTTGGTGAATACGTATATCAAATTATTTAAACATGTATATAGTGAACATGTATGTTAAATTGTTTATATATATATATATATACATATATATATATATATATATATATATATATATTTCCGTACGTATATTAAATCATTTGATCCTCGATAATGGGAACATGTATTTTAAAATTGTTTGAACATATATATTGGGAACATGTACATTGTGACCATGTATATAAATATGTCGATATAAAATTATTTTAACATGTATATAGTAAACATCTATATAAAATTATTTTAACATGTATATAGTGAACGTCGATAAAAAAAATTATTTAACATGTATATAGTGAACGTCGATAAAAAAAATTATTTTAACATGTATATAGTGAACGTCGATAAAAAAAAAATATTTTAACATGTATATAGTGAACGTCGATAAAAAAAAAATTATTTTAACATGTATATAGTGAACGTCGATAAAACAATTATTTTAACATGTATATAGTGAACATCTATATAAAATTATTTTAACATGTAAATAGTGAACGTCGATATAAAATTATTTTAACATGTATATAGCGAACTTCTATATAAAATTATTTAAACATGTATATAGTGAACGTCGATGCGAGATTTTTGGAGCTTGTGTATAGTGAACGTCGATATAAAATTATTTAAACATGTATATAGAGTACGTCGATATAAAATTATTTAAACATGTATATATTGAACGTCTATTCGAAATTTTTTGACCATGTATAAAGTGAACGTCTACATAAAATCATTTGAGCATGTGTTTCATCGTCATCATGTGCCATCAGCACGGATATCCTTAACCTCCTTCGCCACCCCTCCCTATCGTTCACTGCTTTCCGTAGGTCTTCAGGACTAAATTCCGTATCGACACAGAGCTACTGTATGTAGCTTCGAGCTGGTCCTAGACACTTGAGGAGACGTGCTGTCCCTCAAACTCCAGCGAAAGACCATCAGCGTTAGTTGATGGGAAAAACTCTAAAGGAGTAAATAATAATTTGAAGCAGAATAGGAATTTTAGACTGTTAGGTGATAAATGAAACAGATAATCACGTAAATGAATGCAGTTCAAAAGCGCAAAAAGAATACGCAAAAGCAAGCATGAATGGGTGGGTAAGGTAATCCAATGGGAATTGTGCTAAACCCTGAAATTTATTCATACGGAGAAATGGTATATGAAACGCTCATAATTCTCTGGGATTTTCCGATGTATTGGATCAACCCGTTCACGGTCACAAAATTCAATCTTATTAACACGAAGAATAAAACTTAATTTTTTAGAGCGTTGCATATTGCCCTTTGGCATGTCGTGTTAGTTCGTGGATATAAAAACCGGGTGTGCACCTGCATGTATCAGCAAACAAACGACAATTGAAATGCCATATGAATTTCGTGGGTGAAATGCCAGAAGGAAAAGTAGCCATAAGGTGTGGGGACGTCCGAAAAATGAATAACTATGAAAATTTAAAAACCTTAGCAGTAAGCCCTAAGCAGAGTGAACACGAGCCAGTGGACCGTGGGCAGCGAACAGAGACACAAGACATCATGGCGTTTCAGGAGTGAGCAGGGCCAGGTTTCCCTCGGTTGAGAGAAAGTAAACATGATAGTGAGACAAGAGTTTCAGTAATACGATGTTATCCTATTTACCCAACCCCTCCGCTCGGGCAGGATATGACACAAGGTCAATTTTTAAGTGGAGTTTAACAGGTTTGAATTAGTTGCCTCACCAAGGCTGAAGAACCTAGTCTGTCCTACGATTTTCCCATAGCTGGAGGGAGAATAATTGGATTCATACCTTTCCCAAAGTTATTAGTGCTATGTGAAATACAGTCAGTCTCGTCCAGGATTTGAACTCGTGTCGCCGTGTCCATTTCCTACGACGGTAACAATTACACCACGGGCACCGCCACTAAAACGATACGATGTTATAGACCATCATGTCAGCGCAAGCAACTGATTTCGGAATAATATAAAACTCTCAAGCAAGTTATCTTAATTCGAACATTTTTTCTTTAATATCTAAAATATCTTTTAATTAAATAATGAAAAATAAATTTTGATGAAATACAAACTCTTTCGTTTGATGCAGTCGGCAGATCAACTTACGTATACTGGGTAAATAAGAGATGAAGATCTGGAAATGGACACTTTAACATGATATGGTAACTATTCCAAATACAGAACCTCACCCAAAATGTTCATGTGGAAACCAATACTCAATCTAGCACATTTTGAGAGAATGCATAAAACTCAACCACACCAGAAAAAAGGTTTTATAAGGCGAACAGCATGAAGGAATTATTTGGTGAAATGGTTATCGTCGTAGGAAATGGACACGGCGACACGAGTTCAAATCCTAGACGAGACTGATAGCATTTCACATAGCACTAATACCCTTGGGAAAGGTATGAATCCAATTATTCTCCCTCCAGCTATGGGTAAATAGTAGGACAGACTAGGTTCATCAGCGTGGTTGAGGTAACTTGTTTAGGAGAATGATAACTCTGAATTCAAACCTGTTAAACTCCGCTTAAAAATTGACTTTGTGTCATATCCTGCCCGAGCAGAGGGGTTGGTAAATATGATTTTAAAAAATTGCCCTCAAAAGCATAATCGACTTCTTAAAAACAATTGGCCTACTATTAAAGATATAGGCTGTGTTACCAACACCTTCGACGATCAAGTTTTTGCAAACATAAAGCTTTGATCTATTTTAAAACACTAATTCCAGATATTTATTTACAATCGATCATTGGCCCAGCGGTTAGAGTGTTCGCCAATGGCCCGGGAGACATGGGTTCAATCCCAGGTCGAGTCATACCAAAGACTTTAAAAATGGTACTTGATACCACCTTGCTTAACACTCAGCATTATAAGGTACGGTTCAAGGGTAAAGTGGAGCAATCCTGGGAATGGAGTAGCGCCCTCCCCTACACCTTGGTGTAGTAGCTATCGAAAAGGGAGCCTTCGGGTCACCCTCGACTATGGTCGCTAACTTTACTTTACTTTACATATAATTATGAATGGAGGAATTGATATATAGTAAGTTAGAAATTTTTTTTATTTACTACTGAAATTAAGAAGCAGAAGATACCCCGCAACAACAATTACCGACGCCGACTACGCCGATGACATAGCGATACTGGCAAATACACCTGACCAAGCCGAAAGACTTCTGCATAGTTTGGAACGAGCAGCAGCAAGCATAGGCCTCCATGTTAATGCACACAAAACGGAATATAAGTGCTATAACCAAACGGGGGACATCTCCACTCTAGAAGGAACCCCTCTTAAACTAGTAGACAAATTCACGTACCTAGGAAGAAGCGTCGAATCAACCGAAAAGGACATCGAAACGAGGTTAACGAAAGCATGGACAGCTATCAATAGGCTATCGACTATATGGAAATCAGACCTAACCGATAAAATGAAACGCAGTTTCTTCCAGGCAGCGGTCACATCGATACTGCTATATGGATGCACTACATGGACGCTAACAAAACGGCTGGAGAAGAAACGAGATGGCAATTACACAAGAATGCTGCGTGCAATCCTGAACAAGTCCTGGCAGCAACACCCCACAAGACACCAACTGTACGGCCACCTGCCCCCTATCACGAAAACTATTCAAGTTAGACGAACCAGACATGCAGGACACTGCTGGAGAAGCAGAGATGAACTCATAAGAGATGTACTCTAATGGATCCCCACACATGGCCGCGCAAAAGCAGGACGACCAGCTCGAACGTACATTCAGCAGCTATGTGAGGATACAGGTTGTTGTCCTGAAGACCTACCTAGGGCGATGAACGATAGGGAGGAGTGGCGAGAGAGGGTCAGGGATATCCGTGCAGCCAGCACGATATGATGCTGATGAAGTTAGAAATTAACATGATAAGAAAATCCGGCACACACCTACACGTTACCTACGGAGCACTGAACAGCTGTTTCGACCTTCTTAGGTCTCATCAGGAGTACACATCGGAATCTCCACCACTGGAGATCGAACCACCAACAACAGTACACAGAAGCCGAAACTCTACCACTGGTCCACGCCATATATAAGCGAGTCGCATTAACAAGTCGTGGTAAATTGTTCGACCCCTTGACCTAATATGTCATATATATATATATATATATATATATATGAGACTGATTGCATTTCACATAGCACTAATAACCTTGGGAATGGTATGAATCCAATTATTCTCCCTCTAGCTATGGGTAAATAGTAGGCCAGACTAGGTTCTTCAGCCTTGGTGAGGCAACTAGTCTAGGAGAAGGAAAAGTCTAAATTCAAACCTGTTAAACTCCGCTTAAAAAATGACCTTGTATCATATCCTGCCCGAGCGGAGGGGTTGGGTAAATATAAATATGATGCTCATATAAGTTTTTTTTTAATTCTTTAATGTAGCAGAATATAAACTAGGAACAAATTGAACGCAAGTTATTTCTCTTTAATAGCTGAAATGTCTAGCTTAGTTTATTTGGCAAGCATACACTGGCAAATATTTGCTCTCTCTCTCTCACTCTCTCTTATTGTCTATCTATCCAGCAATCTAAAATTTCATCCGTATAGACAAACGTTTCCTGAATATTTCTATGATAGTGATGTGGACGCAGGTTGGGACGACGAAAAGACCACTCGGAACACGGTATAAGTTTAAAGATGTATTGAAGTAACAAGATACTGAGAAAAGTGGTGGCGTAAGCTAGGCTTACTTTGTCAGTCGAATATTGGTAGAGTATCCAATATTTTCGAGAGTACTTGCCTCTCGATTAATATAGAATTCGAAAGAGTCCATGAATGGGGAGGTAACAGTCCCATAAAACATAGCTAAGTAGATTAAATTAAAAAGATGGATGAAAATACAAATAAAAGTTATTTATAATAATGCATTAGGTATGGCCATATTTGTTTGTTTGTTTGTTTGTTTGGGTTTTAAGGCATTGACATTGACTTTGAAGATCATTTAATGCCGAATCCATATAAAAAGCAGTTGCTTTTCAAACAATTCAGTTTAGCATAAGTACACAGTTTAACTATCAAAAGTATTTCTATTTCAAGCTATTCAGTTTTGTCAATCAGTTCTAATTCAAACAATTTAGTTTAGTATAAGTTGCGTTTTTATTTACACACAGTTAAATGTCAAAACTGTTGTATTTGAAGCAATTCATTTTAGCATAAGTACGCAGTTTAGTTCTATTTGACCCATAAATAGGGACCTATCAGGTGCTACCACTCCAGGCCAGTTTGGACCTGGGACGGATGGAAATGAAGTTGTGCTCGGCATTCCTCAAACTCCAACATTACTGGAACCTTACCATCAGATTGTTTAGTGTCATATCCAGGACACTCGTTAGAGAGGTCTGACCCCTCTGCACAGGTACAGTCCGTATATTCTAAAGAACTACCCGACTGGCTAAGACTACATTTGTATTACAACTTTTAATAATTTAAGAGGTGAAGTGAGGCCCCATGAGGTAAGGGTTAAAATGGTGGACTGTGGCCTCAAAGTACATGAGTTCAAACTTCAGTTTCCCAATTATGTTCACTTTCAGAGAAATACACTAGGTGTTGAACTATCTTATTTTCCCCAGATATGTGTTCGTCACAGCTGTTCTTCTATAAGGATGGAGTGAGCAGTAAATAACCCACAAAGATTGATATGTCATAGTACAAAGAAACTGAAACCATTTATCTATTTACCCAACCCATCCCCTACATGCAGGATGCGACACAAGGACACGGTTTTAAGCAGAGTCAACCGGGTTTGAATTCAGTTTTTTCCTCTCCGAGAATGATTGCTAAATCAAGGCTCAATAACACAACATGCGCTACGATGGGTAGAGAATAGATCGATTCATGCCTTTCTCAAGCACGTTAGTTTGAAGTGAAAATTAAACAGCCCCCTCCAGTATTTGAACACCGGATATTTCGACGATAACCGTTACGGTAATCTCGCTTCTATTTAATTGCGGTGTTTTTTTTTTTAAGAGTTCTATTAATGACCTTTCAGAAGGCTTAATAGAATTCTCGAATCAGTTCGCATATGCTGCATCTAAATTTAGCGTAAAACTTCACAATTTCCCACCCACACGACCTTTCTATTGTTAACTTTCCCTTCCACTCCTTCACTCAATTCAAGACGCCAGAAAAAAAGAATTTACTGTCTCTGCGTCTGAAGGCGAACACCGAAAGAGAGATGTATCTAGTATGTCCGCCATTTTTTTTTCTTTTTCACAAAAGTTACGAACCGCCTTAAAGATAACGGCATTGCTTGACGTCGACGGTTTCAGAGCGTTTAATAAGAAAAGTCGTTCAAAAAAAAAAAAAAAGATAAAAATTTGCACCTATTCAGGTGGCCTTTGAATCGATATTTTTTTCTTCATGCACGCTCACTAATTTCTTAAATGTAAAATGATTTAAGACATACAACCCGGACTGATAGAACTATCTCCACCTTTATTTTTAACAGTCGTTGTAAGGTGCGTCTTTTCTGACTATCTAGAAAAGTAAGAAGTGTTCATGTATTTAAACACTTTTTCCTGATGCAACGAATAATTTATCTGTTAAAAACGATGGTGAATTTATTTAATACGTTGGCTTTTTTTTGTGCTTGTATCTGTTTAAATAATTGTGACCTTTATGTATACATTGTCTATTGAAATATGAATATTGCAAATGTCGATGAACTGTTCACCCTGTTAGATTAATTGTTAACTTTATTAAAAATAAACTAGCTCGTAAAATATTAATTCTATAACTCAATGTGGAGTATATACCTGTTTAAAATGATTGTAATCTTTATTAATATATTCACTCTAACAATATTAATATTTCAAGTTAATACGAAGGATTACTTGTTTAAAATGTTTGTAAACTTTATTAATACATTGGATCTTACAATATTAATATTGCAAGTAAATATGAAGGACATACCTGTTTAAAATGTTTGTAATCTTTATTAATATATTCACTCTAACAATATTAATATTTCAAGTTAATACGAAGGATTACTTGTTTAAAATGTTTGTAAACTTTATTAATACATTGGATCTTACAATATTAATATTGCAAGTAAATATGAAGGACATACCTGTTTAAAATGTTTGTAATCTTTATTAATATATTCACTCTAACAATATTAATATTTCAAGTTAATACGAAGGATTACTTGTTTAAAATGTTTGTAAACTTTATTAATACATTGGATCTTACAATATTAATATTGCAAGTAAATATGAAGGACATACCTGTTTAAAATGTTTGTAATCTTTATTAATATATTCACTCTAACAATATTAATATTTCAAGTTAATACGAAGGATTACTTGTTTAAAATGTTTGTAAACTTTATTAATACATTGGATCTTACAATATTAATATTGCAAGTAAATATGAAGGATATACCTGTTTAAAATTATTGTTAACTTAAAAAAAAACTAGCTCGGAAAATATTAATATTGAAACTAAATATGGAGTATATGTCTGTTTAAAGTCATTGTAAACTTTATTAAAATGTTCGCTCTTACAATATTGATATTACTAGTAAATATAACGGATACACCTGCTTAAAATCATAGTAAACTTCTTTAATACATTGGATCTTAAAATATTGATATTGCAACTAAATATGATCTATATACCTGTTAAAAAAGATTGAACATTTTTTAGTACATCTTAGTACATTTAAAATATTGATATTGCAACTAAATAAGAAGAAGAAACTGTCTAAATGATTGTGAACATGTTTAGGAGACTTGTTATCACTCAAATTTAAGTTTAAAAAAATATTTGCAAATGTTGGTGTAAAAATCTTACAAAGGAGTAAAATCAAAATTTCATTTTCTCATAATCGTGTTTTATTCTCACTTTTATCATTTCTCCACGATATTCCCAAAACATTGGCACAAAGTTTTAGGGTCTCATTTATTTCTATTTAATACTAATTGATGCCACAATTCTTCGGTATCAAAGAAATTTTGTCTGATATCTTATACAGTTTTAATTAACAATATCAAGTTAATAATACTAGTAATAATCCGATGGCGAGGTTCCAGTAATACTGGAGCTTTGAGGAATGCGGAGCACCCCTTCATTACCATTGCTCCCAGGATCACTGGCCCGGAATGGTAGCAATGATACTATTTACCAACCCCTCTGCTCGTGCAGGATATCACACAAGGTCAATTTTTAAGCGGATTTTAGCAGGTTTGAATTCAGAGTTTTCCTTCTCCTAGACTAGTTGACTAACCAAGGCTGAATAACCTAGTCTGTCCTACTATTTACCCATAGCTGGAGGGAGAATAATTGAATTCATACTTTCCCCAAGGGTATTAATGCTATGTGAAATGCAATCAGTCTCGTCCAGGATTTGAACTCGTGTCGCCGAACTAAACTGCATACTTATGCTAAACTGGATTGTTTGAATTAGAACTGTTTGACTAAACTGAATAGCTTGAAAAGAAATGTCTTTGACAATTAAACTGTGTACTTATGATAAACTGTATTGTTTGAAATGAAACTGTTATAGACATTGAAACTGTACTTATGCTAAACTGAAGTGTTTAATATAGAACTGGTTTAACATTTAACTGTGTGTAAACAAAATCTATACTTACACTAAACTGAATTGGCTGAATTAGAATTATTTGAATAAACTGAATAGCTTGAAATATAAATGTTTTTGACAATTAAACTGTGTACCCATGCTAAACTGAATTGTTTGAAATAGAACTGATTATTTGTATAAAAATGGATTTGGTGCTAAATAACCTACAAAGGTTGATATACCCTAAAACCTAACCAACCACCCAACCAACCTAACACTTGAAAGCATTCGACTGTGTGTAATAATAATGGTTTGGTTTGGTCTGGTTTCTTTGTTTAATGGCATATAAACATTTGTAGGTTATTTAATGCCAAATCTTTCCGTTTAGAAGGACAGTAATGGTACTATCTAACCTATAACTGAGAGGATAAGGGGGTTCAAACCTTTCCCAAGGGTATTTGCCCGAAAGTGAACGTAATAGCGCGACTGGAGTACGAATTTCTTACTACAATTCCGCAGCACATCGCTTTAACCATTACACCACGAGGACTCCCCCTAATAATAATAATAATAATAATAATAATCGCTGCACAATAAGAGTATAATCATAGACCCGAGTAGGTGGGGAAGAAGAACTCCTTAGAATTGTGCTAGAAATTGAAATTTGATCCAACAAATAAACTCCGGTGGAATTTTGAGATAGAAACGGATCATCTAATCTCGACCAGACGACCAGACCGAGTGATAATATACAAAAAAAAAAAAAAAAGAAAAACAAAAAATAGAACCAGCCGAAAAGTGGACTTTGTCGTTCCGGCCGACCACAGGGTAATACTTAATGAAATCGTAGAGATAAATACTAAGACCGTGCTAGAAAATTGAAACAAGAATGAAACGTGAAGGTGACGGTTATAACAATTGTAAATGGCTCGCTCGGTATAGTCACTAATACAGACTGAAGGTCTTGGAAATAAAAGGACGAGTTTAGACCATCCAAGCTACACCATTTTTAAGAACAACCAGAATACTAGGAAAAGTGCCTTAGACTTGAGGAGATTTGCAATTGCTCAATATCCAGTGAGAAACCATCAAGCAGCGCTGTTGAGAAGAATTTTACATAATATAAGTAGTAATAATAAAAACTGAGGATGACGTAGAAAGCAATTGTTGCTGATGTGTTTAAAACGATCCCAAAAGACTTGCAAAAGGGAAAAGGAGGATCGGAAATCAGAAGAAGACTCTTGACCACTAGGACTATAGCATTAAGATCGGCCCGAATAGTAAGAAGACTTCTTTGCTGTCTCTTAATATCCAATGTGAAACCATCAGCCAAGGCTGACGAAAAGAATTTTAAATAATAATAATATTAATAAAAACTGAGGATGACGTTGAAAGCAATTGTTGTTGATGTGTTTAAAACGATCCCAAAAGACTTGCAAAAGGGAAAAGGAGGATCGGAAATCAGAAGAAGAATCTTGACCACTAGGACTATAGCATTAAGATCGGCCCGAATTGTAAGAAGACTTCTTTGCTGTCTCTTAATATGCAGTGTGAAACAATCAGTCAAGGCTGGAGTGGAAAACTCTTAAATGAGTAAAATAATGATGATGAAAATTTCGGCAAGAGATGAAGAATTGAGGAGCATGAAGATGACGGCGATACATATTATAGTTGGCACACTTGAAACAGTTACCAAAGTCTTGAAAAAGAAGACTGTAGGAATTGGAAATCAGAGGAAAAATTGAGAACATACTGACATTGCTCTGATAGGTTAAGAATACTTAAAAGAGTCCTTGAAAGCTGAAAATACTTGTTGTCACTTAAACACCAGTTAAAAAATAGCTCGAAGCGAAATAATCAATTCCAAATATCTATCGGAGTTAATTTTAAGTGAAATAGTTTTTGGTTTCCATTTTTATGCACCGGATAAATGTTTTACGTTAAAAAATGCCGTTCGCAAGAAATATTACAATATTAACATTTTTGAATTTTCTAGAATCTTCCAGAAAGTTTTTGCCTCAAAGAGTCTGTTCTGTGTTTTATAAACAAGGCAAATTGATTACTGATTTAACCAAACATGGCTCTAATACTGTTATGGTAATATATCCGATGACGTCACTACATGGACCTTCCCCGACACTACAAATAGTAAATGACTCGATAAACGTGTCAAGCGAGTCTAGTCAGCCATCGGTAACCGTTAGTCTGTATTTCCGTAAATATATACTGCGGTAAACCTTACGTCTCTTTCTATTATTCATTTCTGGCCCTGCAAGACCACTACACTGGCGACGAGGAATCTAAAGGACTTACGCAGACCTTATACTACACACAAGGCTTCACTAATCAGCAAAAAGATAATCTGCCACAATAACAGAATATATGATTTTCTGCAAAACAAGTCCGTTTAGAAGGGGGAAAAAGCTCGTCATTCACCAAAGACGAGCATGAAAAAAAAAAGTCGTCTTTATTCCTCATGTTTGCCCTCCAATACAATTTTTAAAAAAAGAAAACATTTAGATAAGCCGAAAAAGTTTATTTTTCGCAAAAGTTTAACGCTTAGTCGAAAAATTTACGTACGACCATGTACTTAAAAAAAAAACACGCAAGCGATTCTAGTCAATTACCGGTAACCGTTACTGTTTGTATTTAAGTGTGTTATTCATTTCTATGATCAAGGCCACAACAAATACTTAATGTTTATTGGAATTACTGATAAACAAAGAACCTTTTTAATGGCAATTTTTTACATGAACAGTGTAGATGTTTCATCTAAACATGGTGTACGCTAGAAACATTAAAATATTGAAATAACTTCCGAAATTTCTTTTGTGTAGAGGGAATAAATAAAGCTGAAAGACTGTTTAGCAACACCAACGAGATCTGTGTATTAAATGGCATAAACATGTGTCTGAAGGAATCCGTACAATCGCTGTTTAAAAAAATATATATCACGATTTGATAATAGATATGTCGATACCAGATTTTAACCAAGTTAAATCTAATAAATTTCAAAGACGTTGATATCTCCAAATATTTCTTTAAGTTTTTCTGGCTCACTGAAGAGTCATTTCCCTTGAAAAATTACCAAGCCATATCAATAACAGATATTAATCAACCATAGGGCTGCGTATAGCCAAGAGATATTACCCATTAGATTTGTAAATTCGAATCTGAATCAACGTGAGATTCCGATCACAGATCTCAATGTTGTGATCGGCTGGTGCTCACTTGATAACCAATATGGGGGACCATGACGGCGTCCTGAGAATGTTGGCTATTATTTTTTCATGTATAGAAAGATTTAGCAATAATGGATCTGAGAGAAACTAAGGGGAAATGGGCTAAATTCCATACTTTCTGACAATGCGAGGTTGATTCTATATTAAAGAGTGTACTTGCAAAGTTCACATAAGTCTATAAATTTACTAAATATTAAGAGAAGATAATCCCCTTATGCAAAAGGATAATATAAAGGTATTTGTAAAATATGAAAAACGACCGGAGACCCTGGTACAAACAAGAAGAATATATAACCTGTATATAAGAACAAAATTTGGCACAGAAAAATGTGCAATGATCTTTATGAAAAGAGAGAAAAGAGAAACAGCTGAGTGTATGAAACACCCAAACCAGAAAAGAACCGGAAAGCTCGGGGTGTTGGTAATATACAAGTACCTAGAAATATTGGAAGAAGAGATCGTCAACCAAGCAGCCATGAAGGAAAAATGAGAAAAGTGTCCACAGGAAGACGGTGAAGATTTTCAAAACTAGGCTTAGTCGCACAAATCTCACCAAAGACATTAGCACCTGCGCAATCTCCCTTATAAAATACTCGGGACTGTTCTTAAAATATGTAAGGGATAACTCATTTAAATGGACCAAAGGAAGGGAAAATTGATCACTAAGCACATAGCTTTACATCTGGAAGATGACATAGAATATTTGTCAAAATAATAAGGTAGAGGACTCGCCAGGGAAAAAAAAGTAAGATTGCGTGAGTGTATTATCACGAAGGCATGAGGAATATATTAAAAAGAGCAAAGAAAGACTAATGATAGCCGCAAATTACAAAAATGAATTTAGTCAGAAAAAAACAATAAAAACGAGGAAACAGAAATCAGGAGAAAAAACTGAATGGATATTTCCAAGAACGAACTAGTGAGATTGCTAAAAAAAAGACGTCAAGGACATGGCTTAGAAAGGGAAACATCTAAAGAGAAAATGAATATATATTAACGATAGCCCAAAACAACGCCATAAGGACCAATACTATAAAGTGAAAATCGACTATACGCAACAGAATAGGGGATATCCTCGTGGTGTTAAAGCGATGGACTACGGATCGTAGTACGCGAGTTCGTACTCCAGTCGCGCTATTACGTTCACTTTCGGGCAAATACCCTTGGGAAAGGTATGAACCCCATTATCCTCCCAGCTATGGGTTAAAAATAGTACCCCTACTGTTCTTCTTGGAGAATGGCTTTGGCATTAAATAACCTACACAGGTTGATATGCCATTAAAAACAAAGAATACAGAATGCAACAGAATATCAAGTTTAAGTTTATGTGGTAATAGAGACGAAACCACTCAATTTAAGCGAATGTAGAAAAATGATGCAAAGGGAATATAAGACTAGAAACGTCTGGGTTGGGAAGGGGATACATTGGGAACTGTGCAAAAAATTGAAACCTTTCCATACTACCAAATGCTGTTAACATAAAGTAGAATGCTTTCCACAGAAAGAGACTCATGAATTTCTCCGGGATTGTGGGATTAAAATTGGATCATATAATCCCGATAAGAAGCCAAAATACGAAAAGAAAAAAAAGAAAAAGAAAGTTTACTGTCTAATTGAATTAGCCTCTCCAGTTGATCACGGTGTGGAAAAAAAGAAAACGAAAAGATAGACATACACCGGAACCTTGCCAGAGAACAAAAAAAAAAAAATAAAACTGTGGGTGATGATGATACTAATTTAATGGTGAGCTTGGTACGGCCTGCAAAGACTTGGAAGAAAGAGAAATCAGAAAAAAAAAAAAAAGATAATCACAGCTACAGCATTGTTGAAATTGGTCAGAATACTGAGTTGAATCTAAGAGGCCTCTGGAGAATTGTTGTCACTCGGACTCCAATGAAAGACCAACAGCTGACGCCAGTGTAAAAAAAATCGTGAGAAGTGAAATAATAATAATAATAATGATAATAATAATAAATTGACTGAATTGTGTAATAATTTTAAAGCAAATGTATTTAACCTATTTGTCGAAATCTAACTCGTGGTCAGAGTTTTACATATATATATGAATATCGTCTTTTATATTCATAGATAAGACAGTGTTTAATATCTAATTTAGAACAGGGTAAGCATAGTTTTTGGTTTTGGTTTGGTTTGGTTTGATTTGGTTTGGTTTTATGGCACATCAACCATTATAGGTGATTTAATGCCAAATTCTCTTTTTCATATATATTAAATATATGATTGGAAACTCATTTTGCAGATATACAGTTAAATAATCTAACAGTTCGGTTTCAAAAGTATAATTATGTATCAATAACAATTCTATTAAACATTATTTGTTAACACATTGATAAATAATGAAACAGTTCTATTTCTAACAATTTAATTTAGCCTAAGTCATTTGTTTGTTCTCAGTTTAAATGTCAAACAGTTCTATTTGACCCATTGTTAGGACCATATCAGGTGCTACCACTCAGGTCCAGAGTGTACTTAGTAATATTTACCAACCCCTCCGCTCTGGCAGGATGTGACACAAGGTCAATTTTTAAGCGGAGTTTAACAGGTTTGAATTCGGAGTTTTCCTTCTCCTAGACTAGTTGCCTCACCAAGGCTGAAGAACTGAATCTGTCGTACTATTTACTCATAGCTAGAGGGAGAATAATTGGATTCATACCTTTCCCAAGGGTATTAGTGCTATGTGAAATACAATCAGCCTCGTCCAGGATTTGAACTCGTGTCGCCGTGTCCATTTCCTACGACGATATCCATTACATCACGGGCACCTCCAGAGTTTACTTAGTAACGATGGCAATAAGGGGGTACTCAACATTCCCCAAAGTTCTTGGTTTACTTCAGCCTCACCGTCAGATTGTTTAGTGTCATATCATCAAGAGTGTTTCTATCTCTCTGTAGAGTTGCAGTGGGTGTATTTCACTGGCCCAGTCGGCTGGGACTGTAGAATGCACCGATTGCTTCTCTGCAGAGGGGTAAGACCCCGCCCCACAACGAGTGTTCTGGTTATGACAGTAAACATTCTGATGGTGAGGTTCCAGCAATGCTGGAGCTTTGGGGAATGCGGAGCACCCCTTCATTGCCATCGCTCCCAGATCCATTCCGGGTTAAATAGAACTAAACCGTGCTTCTTTCACTATACTGATTTTTGCATTTAAACTGCGTATTTATGATAAACTGAATTGTTTAAAATAGAACTGTTTTGACATAGGAACTGCGTACTAGTGCTGAACTGAACTGCTCAAACTAGAACAGTTCTGGCGAACTGAATTATCTGAAATAAGCTGTTTGACATTTAACTCTGTGTATTGCCCAGTCAGCTGGGGCTGTAGAATACACTGACTGCGCCTCTGCAGAGGGGTAACAAGTGTCCTTGATATGATACTAAACAATCTGATGGTGAGGTTCCAGCAGTGCTGGAGCTTTGGGGAATGCGGAGTACCCCTTTATTGCCCTTGCTCCTAGGTCCACTCTGGCCCGGAGTGGTAGCACCTGATAAGACCCTATCTATGGGTTAAATAGAACTAACAGCGTACTAATGCTAAACTGAATTGTTTGAATAAACTGAAAGCTTGAAATAGAAATGTTTTTGACAATTAAACCGTACTTACATTTAAACTGCGTGTTTATGCTTAACTGAATTATTTGAAATGGAACTGATTTTCGACATTAAAACTGTATTTACACTTAACTGAATTGTTACATATAACTGCTTGAATAGTTTGAAATAGAAATGTTTTTGACCGTTAAACTGAGTACTTATGCTAAACTGAATTGTTTTAAAAAGAACAGATTATTTACATAAAAATAGATTTGGCATTAAATAACCTACAAAGTTTGATATGCCATAAAACCCAATAAACCAACAACTAAACACTGGCCGAAAGCTTAGAGTTAACCGAGCTAGGTAACAGTCTGTTTCTCGCCAATGCGTTTACCAAACGAAAAGCCCAAAAATAAATGAAAAACTTGATGATTTAGTCTTTTGTTTCTCTGTTTGATGGCAAATCAACATTATTAGGCTGGGTTCCCACTGGACAGACAGTCAACAAGGAATACTATGTTGAGGTTTTAAGGGATTTCAGGAGAGAATCGTTCGGAAGAGGCCAGCACTCTTGAATTCGGCTTAGTAGCATTTCCACCAGGACAATGCACCAGTCTACAACTCCATCCTTGTCACAGACTATGATGGGCATCAAGACAGTTCCTCAGCCTCCCTATAGTCAAGACCTTCCTCCCAGTGAGTTTTGGTTATTCCCTAAGCTCATAGGGTGTCATCGTTATGAGACAATTGAGGAGATGAAAGAGGCTGTGACGAAGGTCACTGACACGCTCACACAAGAGGACTTCCATGGGGCCTTGCAGAAGTTGTTGGAACGGTACAACAAGTGCATTGCAGCCGGAGGAGAGTACGTCGAAGGAGACTAGAGTTTCATGTGAGCACTATCAATAAAAGTCCCCATATGAAAAACGTCTGAAAACTTATTCTTTATATATAAATATATATCTTTCTTTAGTCTTTCTTGAGGGGGTTGACACTGCTGTAAGAGTGAGGGAGATAAAGACAGCAGAGACGAAGAAAGATGGGGGACTGCTATATTGACCCTTAACTCGTTAACCTGGTTGTTTTTCCATATTCAGATCCTTAAGTTTTTGTTTCCTTGATGAGAAGAACTCAACGGGTTTCCGCTGTGGGCCGCTGCCCCACCCTCTGGACGCCCGACAGCAACTCGCTGGCACTCTTCGGACCTCTTGACTGCCCAACTGTGTATTAGAAACTGGCCCTAACTAATGCGGGTAACCACGTATATATAATTCCATAACGGCTAAACGGTCGCTCGGTTGTCAACACAAATGAGCTGCTTGCGTTTGTCTATTCAGGTGTATCCTGTGTAGAGAAATCCTTCATTGAGGGGTCTGTTAAAGGTCAATATGCAATAGTTATGTAAGTTATAACCATCCTTGTTAGGGGTCCTTTTTAAATGATTACACAATTCTATTTGATTGGGGCTGTAGAATACATCGAATGCACCTCTGCAGAGGGGTAACCCACCTTAATGAGTGTCTTGGATATGACACTAAACAATCAGATGATGAGTTTCCAGTGATGCTGGAGCTTTCGGGAATGCAGAGTACCCCTTCATTGCCATCGCTCCCCGCCCGGTCCACTCTGGCCCAGAATGGTAGCACCTGATAGGGTACTATCTATGGGTTAAATAGAACTAACTGCAAATTTATAGCATTAAATATGATGGGATAATCCAGCACATAAGCCAATATGCTAACGAACAGTGGATTAGATGGCAGAATGTACAAGTAAAACATAAGACATGATCAATAAAGAGATTAAGTTTGGAATTAAGAATGGATTTATAAACGTAAGAACATAGTCAAAAGTAAGCTGAGGCACAAAACATTGTAATATAAAGATCAGTAATCAGCTTTACTTAAATATTGCACAAGACCAGAATTATGGGTCACTCGTTGAGAATCAAATTCACTTAATCGTATCTTCTTATGAAGCTTTTAAACTATTTTATCAAATAAGGCAAACTGTCCTCAAGATCAGTAATTATTTAGACCACTTTGCTTAGATGTAGCACAAGATTTATGATTATGCGTCACCCAGTGAGAATCAACGTCATTAACACTGGTCTACTAATGGAGTTTTCTAACTATAACATCATAAAAGGTGAACCATGCGGGAGATCAGTAATCATTCTATAAGCTTTGCTTAGATGTAGCACAAGGACACAATTATGAGTCACCCAGTGAGCATTGCATTCACTAAATCGAGTCTTCTAATCGAACTTTCTAACCATAACATTACACAAGACTAACTACACGGAAGACCAGTAATTGTTTACTGAGTTTTGCTTAGATGTACCTCACGATCAGAATAATGGATCACCTTGTGAGAATCGAATTCATTATTAGAAACAGTAATAATAACATTACAAAAACAGGTAATCAGAATACATTATAAATCAATCACAAGGGTACTGAAAGGGAGCCGTGTAGATAATAAAATCCTACCCAAAATTAGCCATGAACTATAAAAGTCTACCCAATCCAAGCTTGCTACAAATAAAACATAACAGTGAAAAACGTATTCCGTTAAATGCATGGGCTAGAAACTAACCGTTACCAAACATCAGTGACTCTACGACTATGCTCTGGTAACTTAGCCTAACACTCTATCAAGGATACTGAGCACTTTTTATTCGTAGATACAAAAATCTCAATATGTCGCTCTAAGGGAACTTGAAGTGCATTCTGAGTCACCTAAGCACCCCCATATATATATATATATATATATATATAAAGTTAGTAAAAAGTGTATATGGTGACCCTTGTCGATATATATATATAACCAAAGGAAAAACATTCAAACTGCGAACAAGAGTTAGTTCAAGTCTCATTAGGTACACTATTTACAAAGCCTTGTGCCATATATGTTCTCTGACGAAAGCAACAAGCTGGAAACATACACATATATAGCACATATGTAAGAACGAAATAAATAAATTAAAACAATGCAAATCTCTTTGTTGATCTACTTAATTAGAAATATATTTTTCTTTTTTTTCGACCTACAACAAACATATATATATATATATATATATATATATATATACTCATGCCTATAGGTAATTAGAACGTAAGACTGAGCTCTTTAGTCTTGCTATGGTAACTGGTCTAGATTGTCTTGTTTTGTGGCAAATCAGCTGTTCTTGGATATTTAACGCCAAATCCCGTTTGTATATATATATATATATAGAGAGAGAGAGAGAGAGAGAGAGAGAAAATTCGTAAACGAATACTTTCTTGGTAACATTATTTTTTAACAAGACAGAACTGATTTTTGAATTCAGTTAAATTGTTATATTTTGACATTTGACCCGGCCCAAAAATGCCATTCCAAGGAGATGCACCGGAAGGAAGTGACCTGTGAACTGCATGACAGTTATTTCCGCTTGATGACGATTAAACATTCGATTTCAAAGATCCAGTGGGCGATAATGTGGCCGTTGAATTATTATTTAACTCAGTTGAGTTCGAGTCCAAAAAGCAGTTGCCAGTAGAATTCCAGACAGCTAGAGACCAGATGTGGTAGGGAAAGCCACACCCGACCGAGGGGCCCTCGGAAACCCCGATGGAGTGTACCCCAGCAACAGGAGAACAAGAAAGACACAACGTGACGGTCATAACAGTGGGGTCAATATAAGAAGTTTTTGTTCGGTCTCCAGTACCCTCTCACATGCAAACCTTGAACAACCCTTTCGAACCCTTGCAATAAAGAGAGAGGTAAATGTAATTGTAAAGAAGTTTTCCTGCTTCGTTTCTTCCTGTGTCTTCCTTTCTGCGTCCTTTATTCGTGCGTCTGTCATTTATCATGCGTCTGTTATCATTGCGTCGGTGTGTATCCAGCATATATATGTATATTTCTGCATGAATCAGAAGATGACTATGCAACAAAATGCTTTTAAGTATTGTTGCCAAACACTAATAGTTTGTTTAGCAGACAGTTGAATAGTTTCAATTATCCCTATTCAACGTTTGTAATTCTATTTATCAAGTATTCCGATCTTATTGAATATTGACCATTCGTTTGTCCCAAGTTAAACAATATTGTAAATGATTACACAATTCTATTTGATAGGGGCTGTAGAATACATCGAATGCACCTCTGCAGAGAGGTAAGAACCCCTTAATGAGTGTCCTGTCTATGACACTAAACAACCAGATAGTGAGTTTCCAGTGATGCTGGAGCTTTCGGGAATGCGGAGTATCCCTTCATTGCCATCGCCGGGTCCACTCTGGCCCGGAATGGTAGCCCCTGATAGAGCACTATCTATGGGTTAATAGAGCTAACTGCATATCTATACTAAAGTGAATTGTTTGAATTAGAACTATTTGACTAAACTTAATAGCTTGAAACAGAAATGTTTTTAACAATTAAAATATACTTACATTTAAACTTAGAGCTTATGATAAACTGATTTGTTTGAAATGGAACTGTTTTTGACATTGAAACTCTACTTACACTAAACTGAATTGTTTAATATAGAACTGTTTTGACATTTAACTGTGTGTAAAGAAAATATGTACTTATACTAAACTGAATTAGCTGAATTAGAACTGTTTGAATAAACTGAACAGCTTGAAATAGAAATGATTTTGACAATTAAACTGTGTACTCATGCTAAACTGACTTGTTTAAAATAGAACTATTTGCATAAGAATGGATTTGGCTTTAAATAACCTTCAAACGTTGATATACCATAAAACCCAAACAACCAAACCAAACTAAACCAAACCAAACCAATTCTATTTGACTTATTCATCGGACCCTAAGAGGTACTACCAATCCGGGTCAAAGTTGACCAGGGATTAATGGTGATGAAGGGGTACTTCATATTCCACAAACTCCTTAACTAGACCCTTACGATCCAATCGTATGTGTCATATATAGACCACTTATCCTGAAATCTTACAACTCTCTTGGTGAGCAATCTGCGTATTCATTTGATCCAGTTGGCTGTGCTACCAGTCATGGAAAAGAAAAAAAAAACTAATTTCAAACCAGCTGTACTTCATTTAAAACAATGATTCAGTGCTGCATCCTTCCAGTGATGGAAGGGTTAAATAAATATATGTGATTGTCTAAAAGTGGCCACTGGAAAGTGAACTCATGGATGTAGGTGCATGGAGACAACAACTTTTTCTTATTTTTTCATGTTTAAACGAACCCAACTCGCCCCCACACAAAGAGAGAGAGAAAAAGAAAGAAAGAGAGAAAGTGAGAGAGAGAGTGAGTGAGTGAAAGAGAGAGAATGATATAGAATATAAAAGTCCATTAGCAGATTATATAAGAGTCATTCAGGTAAGTAAACAAGCGTCTCAACAAGGTTTGCCCCAGTGACACACTTAACAGATATAAGTAATGTGCAATACGCTGGAATGCTATTGTCTCCCAATGAAGCAAACATTGTTTAAATACTTTCGTGATTCCAAAAGAGCACAAACGAAATGTGATGTTAATGGTATCTGAATCAGGCAATAATGAAGATTCAACAGCCCGAAATATGAAAGATATCTTTACCGACAATAAATAAATAAATAAAGAAAAAAAAGAAAAAAAAAGCTGAACTTTCAGTTTTAAAATTATATTGTTTCATTCCAGTCTTTTATGTAATCCTTTCATTCATTCTTCACTGTGTCCTAGTCTAGCTTTGTTGGATATTTGGTGATAATCTTTATGTAAACTAATCGATAAATAAGCTGATCTCGATATATATATATATATATATATATATATATATATATATATATATATATATATATATATATATATATATATATAATTAACTTAAATAAAAAAAAAACATAGTTAAACTGAGAATTAATGTAAATGAATAAAATGTTAAATAGAAAATAGTGAAAAAACATATCATATATACGTACTAATCATAAAAGGTGTAACTGATTAATAGGTTCTAAAGGGATTTGAATTTTTTAAAAAAATTAAAATTAATTAAATCTTGAGTTTAATTGAATATAATAATTATTGTATCATTACGTAAAGTTATCGAATAAAGTTAAAAATCTAATTTTATATTAGATCTGTAGTTTAAGTCAAAATTTAATTAGAATTTAAAAATTAGAATAGGAATTAAATTAAAAAAAAATTTACAACATTTCTAACCGAAATTAAAATAAAAACGAAGTGGGCTAAATGAGGAGATAACTCTTCAACCCTCTTCTAACCCCTCCCACTTTTTCTGTGTCTATTCAAATTTATTTTATCCATAGGATCTGAAGAAGTCCTGTTAAAATTTTTTTTTTATGTTTTTGGAATTTTCAAAAACGCGTGACAGGATGGAAATGAATTTATAATCCTAATGTGACCGGTTTGTTGTTTTTCTTAAAGTATATATATATATATATATATATATATATACAAATTATCATAGATAATGCTTCAATATATAACAAAGAATTAAACTGAGATTTAAGGTTAAATGAATAAAAATAAAATAAAATTTTAAAAAAGATGAGGAGAAACCATGTGATGTGTACGTACTCTTCAATGGAAGTGTAACTGAATTAATAGGGTCAAAATAAAAAATAAAATTTGAAATTGAAAATTTTGATTTTAAATTTAGAATTTGATTTAATATAAGTATTACTGTATTTTTATGTAAAGTTATTAAAGAAAGTTGTAATTTCCAAAATTAGTATTAAATCTGGAGTTTTCAGTTGAAATGTATTTAGACTTTAAGAAAAAAAAAATCTTATTATAATTCCAACCGGTAAAAAAAAAACAACAGGAAGTGGGCTTAATGAGGAAAAAACTCTTCACCCCTCTTCTACGCCCTCCAACCCTTCTTTCCTGTGTCTATTCTGAATTATTTTATCCATTATATCTGAAGAAGTCCTGTTACTTTTTGATGTTTTTGATTTATATCGAAATCCATAACAGGATGGAAATAAATTGATAATCCTTATGTGACTGGTTTTTGTTTTTACTTAAAGAAATTAGTGCTCTGTAATGTCAGTTACATTGAGCTCTTTACAAGGAAAATTTAAATGTTCATTGTTGAATGTTTTTTGTTTTTTGTCCTGATGGAATTACACCCAACTCAGGTTTAACAGGACCAAATACTATATATATATATATATATATATATATATATATATATAGAGAGAGAGAGAGAGAGAGAGAGATAAAGGGAGAAAGAAAAGAGCTGGACAAAGACACATGAAAAGCAATTTAGTGGAGTGTTTGTGTAATAATTATAAAAAGCCAATATTAAAACTGCTTACAATGTTGTCATGGTAACCTAATTAGGCGCATTGATCGTTCTTAAAGGTCAGTTTATATATATATATATATATATATATATATATATATATATATATATATATACATTCTCATATATATATATATATATATATATATATATATATATATATATATATATATATAGTAGGTAGTAAGTTGAACCCACGTATCCCAGACAAATTGCCAAACGCTCTAACATTTGTCCGGGAGACGAATACTAAAAAAAATAGTACTTGAGTGTTAAATGGTACTTCTGACTATTAACCAGAAGTCTTAACACTAGGAATTATAAGGCACATACCAAGAATAAGTTGAGCAATCCAGAGAAAGGAGAATCGACCTACCCTACGCCTTGGTGTAGAAGCTATTGAAAAGAGATCCTTCGAGGAGCTGCTCGATTACTATCGACCCATTTACTATATATATATATATATATATATATATGTGTGTGTGTGTGTGTGTGTGTGTGTGTGTGTGTGTGTTATTTTTATTTTTATTTTTATTTTTATTTTCATCCTTATTTTCTGATTTTTAATTTATATTTTTTTAAATTTCCTGATTTTATCTTCTGAATACGAACTGTAACTCCTCATTCGCATCCCTGGGACAATACAGAGCATGTAAAAGAGTCATCTGACGAGACGGAGAATATACCAACAATATTCTCCGCCGAAATAAATTTATTATGACGGCTTAACCGAGTTTGAGTCTCCATTTAATTGTACTATATATATATATATATATATATATATATATATATATATATATATATATATATATTATGACTTGTGACGATATTTCCATAATATTTCGATATTGGTTTAAGAGTACATGTTTATCATGAAAAAACTATGTAAACTTTGAGGGATACTTCTGTTTCATTTATGTTATAACCGAACAAAAAGGTTACTGAATGAGAAATAACTGAAATGGAGGTTGGAAATGAAATGGAAATCTTTATAAAATTAACAAAATGCAATACTCTCAAGCGATGTGGGGGAAGATAACCCACTTTTAGTGGTCAATACATAGTATATATTCTCCTAGTGCCCAACATATTTATGAGAAATGGAACATACCATCAATATTCATAAGTAAGATGTATAAAAATTTACGAATAATATATTGATAAGGTGTTGCCCCCATATTTTCTGTTGGAGACTCATTTTCAATATATATATATATATATATATATATATATATATATATATATATATCCGTCTTCCTCTCCCAGGAAAAGGACTAGAGTCCTCCCTTACAACTTGGTGTTGTAGTTATTGAAAAGGGACCCTTCAGGTCGCTCTTAACTAAGGTCACGTAATATACCAGTCTTACCTTAGTATTTATGAAAATATTGCAAAAATAACGGCAAAAGAAGACAGTTTTCTACATAAGATTGACATGTTTTGCTACAGTTAAGTCTCATTCATAATTTATTCATTGGTTTACGAAAATAAAATCAAGACGTGACAACGAAGAGAAGCGATACCTCTCTTTTCTTTCTCTTCCTTGTCATGGGTTGATTTCTTTTTCGTGGAATATTAAATTCGTCTTGAAGAAGTTATCCCAATAAAGAAAGCTGTTAATCTGATTTCTAATGCTGTCTTTCATTTTTTCACGTACAGCCTGATTTCATTTTTAATTTTACTCCATATATATAGTAATATTACATGGTAGTGTCCGTGACACTTAGTTTCATGCTTGACATATTCATCTAAGTGAAAGGATTTCAAAAAAAGACTGATTAATACAGTTCTTAGGGTTTTTTGGTTTTTTGCTTGAAGGGGAATTTTTCTTGCGTATATGTGTGCCAAAGTCTGTGTGGTTTTGAATATGTGTGTGTTGGTGCATGTGTTGGTTGGTGTGTGAATACAAATATTTGCATATATAGTGATAAGCATCTTTACATATATACACGTATTTCCCGGGTCTGTTTTTGGGAAGAGGTGGGGCAACGGAAGACAGTGTGATAAGTGGATAGTAGGATGGGAGGTTTGGTTTGGTTTGGTTTCTTTGTTTAATGGCATATAAACCTTTGTAGGTTATTCTCCGAGAAGAACAGTAATAGCACTATTTATCCCATAGCTGGGAGGATAAGGGGGTTCATACCTTTCCCAAGGGTATTTGCCCGAAAGTGAACGTAATAGCGCAACTGGAGTTCGAACTCGTACTACGATTCTGCAGTCCATCGCTTTAACCATTACACCACGAAAACACCCACTGGGTTAGGATGTGGTGAGAAAAGAGTTGTTGCACTCAGAATGATATATTTTCACTTGATCCTACCAAAATTCCTGATAGCTGAATACGTATTTGATAAGACAATAAAATGTCTGTTTTTTCGTTAATTATATCTAATTATAATGATTAAAATCAAAATCCCCATCACGATACATTTTTAGAAAGATTTTTTTTAAAAATAATTATGATAATTGTCTTGTCAATGGTGTAGTATTTATTGGCTGTTTATAAAAGTGATGTTAAGTTTAGGGTACTTTTTGCGATAATAATAATAAATGTAACAATTATGATAGTAATGGTCTAACCCAAACCTTTTTTTATTAAACATATGGCTTGGTATTTTGGAGAAGAGATACATTTCGGAACATCTGAATTTCAATCTCCACGTCAGAATTCTGTAAAAAAAACATCTCAATATACCTCTTTCAATTTGTACATAAAAGACCAAAATGTCTTACGTTGATCCCGTTAAAAAGAATATTTCCTCTATCAAGATATTCGAAAATCAACGTCTATTCATTTAAAAAAATATGATCTCAAATGTCTGTGTTTATAGGAGGTGCATTTGAGAACTTGAGAAAAAAGCAGTTGGAAAGATTACTCAAAGAAAGACACAGAAGAATCAAATTTGGAGTGTATCTCCTACGTAGAGAATATATATATATATATATATATATATATATATATATATATATATATATATATATATATATATATACATACGAGGTGCATACGATAAGTTTCCAGACTTTTTCCGTATGAGCACTTTTTGATAGTACACACATGAAACTTTAGTCCCCTTCGAAGTAATCTCCTCCGGCTGCAATGCACTTGTAGCACTGTTGGAAGTCCTCTTGTGTGAGCGTTTCAATGACCTTCGTCAAAGCCTCTTTCATCTCCTCAATTGTCTCAAAACGACAGCCTCTGGCTCAAGGAATAGCCAAAAGTCACAGGGACCAAGTTATGGACGATAGGGAGGCTGAAGAACTGTCTTGACGCCTATCTTGATCAAATAGTCTGTGACATTGACCGAGTTGTGGACAGGTGCATTGTCCTAGTGGAAATGCCACTGATCCGATTTGAACAGTGCTGGCCTCTTCCCTAGTAACCCTAACCCTAACCTTTGGCCAATCAACTCTGGTGTATTGACTTCCTTACTCCTCCCTTACTTTTCATCGTCCCTCACAGACTCCCTGCCTTCCTTGAATCTCTTATGCCACTGAAAAACTGATGCTCGATTCATGCAAGATGGTGGAAAAGCAGTCTAAAGAATTCCATACATGTCTGTGGCTTTTTTTTTCCAAGTTTAAAACAGAATTTTACTGCATATCGTTCTTCTAAAGTGTCCTCACATAAAGATTGCATTTTGAAATTCACCAGCAGCTGTGACAATCAGGATTTAGTAGGGTGTATTCCACTTCCTGCTGAAGCAGTTCATTTGAACCTGAAATCATAGAAATGGGCCAGTCATCTCATAAGATGTATAGTAATAACATAGTGAATTTGCAAGAATCTACGATAATTTTAAATGCCTGTACAAAAAAGTCTGGAAACTTATTGAATTCACCACACACACACACATACACACACACACACACACACACACACACATGTATATATATATATATATATATATATATATATATATATATACATGCACGGTTGAGTGTCGGCCAACAAAGGGCCAATCACAAATTAAACGAATGTTCGTTGATATTTTTTTTTAGTCTGGTTCCTAATAAGATTTTGTTTCTTGACATTCACAGCTTTTTGAATACACTTTGTATACAGGACTGGAAAGGCGATTTCGACAATGTGCTTTCTCCCGAGAAACAAACGATTAATTAAAACAAGTACGGCTCACCATGAATGCAGAAATCAATGAAAAACATCAAGATAGGATTGATAATTCCCTCGGGATAACGTTTCTTGTATCAAGTTCTTTGCTGATCAGGAAACAATTAATGGAACTTGGATTGCCATAGTCTACAGATACTGGAATCTTCCAGTTACCATTATTTATGGGATTCTTTTAATGGAACAATTCCAGTTAGCTGAAGTTATTTGCTGAGAAAGATAACACGTCGGAGAGAATATAAAACTAAGAAGTTCTTTGACAAATAGCGGAAGATTCTGAAAAAATACTTATGAGTGTTGTTTAAAAAAGCCTGTTACAGTGTAGGTTGAGGTCTATGACGCTGTAGTTTCTTAGAAAGCGACCGAAAGCTAATAAAGCAGTGAATATATGACCAGTCATTAAAAAGCTAAGCCGTCAGCACATAAAATCTATTTCAGATTTCTATTTGGCATTGATGCCATTTAGAAAGGCATGAATCCACGAATTCTTCCGATGGCAAGAGATTAATGTGCAGATTGGGTTCTTTCGCCTTGGTACGCCAAATAGCGATAGGAGAAATAAGACTTTGAATTTAAACCAGTTTCATTCCATTTACACTGTGACATTGTCTCATCCTGTATATTGAAGAGTTGAAAGAAGAAACATACAGAGCTTTTAAAAGTTAGTGATGTTGGACCAAACTGAGCAGCTGAATATGATTGGCGGATATATATAATTTGATTAGGACGAGACATTGAGAGAAATCACGAGAAAGACCACATGATCAGTTTAGTATCTACAGTAAAAGAGGGGAAATCCTTTGTTCACACAAAGATATTAAAAAAATGGAAGCCTGATTTACAGAATAATTCCCCGGGAAAAAAACATCTCTATCTAACCTCAAAAATTACTCTTTTCCTGTTTGTTTATTGTCCTATTTTTCAGTACACGAAACTTTAAGATACTGTGACAAGAACATGAAGGACTTCATCTTAAGTCTATATATATATATATATATATTGTCATCCACTGACAAAGTGTTTTGTTGAATCAAAATTCTTCAGTGAGTTTAGATCTGTGAGACGTTCAAATCGGGACTAAAAACCGCCTAAAATTACGTCAGGCTGACGACAGACCCCAAAGCCAAGCCTGCAACTGAACATCTGCTAAGGAATCAAAGCACGTGTATTAACTTTTGCACTATCGGATATCAAAGTATTTAATTCCTTAAAAGCGCTTTAAGCCAGTGGCAACCATTAAATCGTTCGCCAAAGTGCTCAACCCAAGGTAGAGTGATCGTATATATTGTCATACACAGATAGACTGTTTCGTTGCATGACGACTCTTCAGTGTGGCTTGACATGTGAGATACTCCAACTGTGTGCGCATATGTGTGTGTGTGTGTGTACTTATAAATCCCTTCAAAAAATTAGTAAGTAAGATGAAGTCAATTGTTTAAGAGGGTTTTAATTGGTTTGTACTATTTATTTTCTTTTTCTTAACGGATTGAGGTTCAAAATTTAAAAAGCTTTAGCTGCTCTTCTATTTACCTACAGCGAGAGGAAGAATAGTAGGATGTATGATATCCCCAAGAGAATTAGAGCTATATATAAAGGAAATACCCGTGGTGTAATGGTTATCGTCGTAGGAAATGGACACAGTGACATGAGTTCAAATCCTAGATGAGACTGATTACATTTCCCATAGCACTAATATCCTTAGGAAAGGTATGAATCCAATTATTCTCACTCCAGCTATGGGTAAATAGTAGGGCAAACTGGGTTCTTCAGCCTTGGTGAGACAACTGCTCTGAATTCAAACCTGTTCAACTTAAAAACTGACCTTATGTCATATCCTGCCCGAGCGGAGGGGTTGGTATATATATATATATATATATATATATATATATATATATATATATATATAAAGGAAACAACCTTGGTTTGCATTTCAACTAGAATCACCACTTTCCAAAACTGAAAACAATTACACATTGAGCAACCTTTTTCCTATTCCTTTGCACACACAAACACACACACACACACACAAATACACTCATATATATATATATATATATATATATATATATATATATATATATATATATACGGGTACAATTAAATTTATGTGTGTGTATTAGAGTGTATTTGATATGTTGGTCTACTCTACATTTTTACAAATTTTATTATATACATATTTATATGTGCGTGTATATATATATATATATATATATGTGTGTGTGTGTGTGTGTGTGTGTGCGTGTGTGTGTGTGTGTGTACATTTTCACACACACATACACGTATATATATGTATGTGTGTGCGGGAGTCTGCGTGTGTATGTTTGTGTATGCATGGGTATTTCTAATATGTAAATTTTATTCAAGACGTTTATAAATTTGATTATATTCATCCCCCCCACACACATACACCTTATTATACATATATTTAAGTGTGTATTTATTATCTAAATTCTATTCTACAGGTTTGTAACATTGATTATATATATGTCTCTCTCTCCCCATATGAATATATATTTATACACAGTCATATATATATATATATATATATATATATATATATAATGACTATTATAAATCTAGAAAATAGGCTTGAGATATGAAAAACATTCATATATATATATATATATGGTTGAAGGAATTGCAGGCCGCCGCTAGCGTAATGCAAAGCTCTTCGAAAGAATTGAGCACTCTGGTAGCCGATAGGGTATTAAAAAATGTAAACAAAGGCTGCTGCTGCTGTTTCTAAAAATAAAAATACCTTAAAATTCCCTTAGCCATCGTGGTCCGCTTGGTGGCCGAGAGGTCTGAAACTTAGTCAAACGTAAAGTTGGACGGGTTTCGATCCCGGCTTCGAGCCCTCTGCGTGTCTAGCCACACTGAAAAGTATGTCTGACTATATATATATATATATATATAATCAAAGTCCATGGTTTTGCCAATATTCTCACATCAAAATTTGGTTTCGCTAAAGTAATAAATTGTTGCTACATGCCAAAAACCTGGTAAATTTGACTATGTTGGGAATAGTTTTATACAGCAAATCGGTGTAATAAAAGGTAATATGAATGAAGCTGTATCTGCCAAAGCAGCCATGAAGAATCAATGAAACATTAATTTTCTGAAAAATACGATGTGCATTTAAAAAAAAGTATCTTAGTTAAAGCTTTATTTTCCAAGACAGACACGAACAATAAATGAAATGGCTTTTAAAACGCGAAGAACCTGAAGTTTAAGCTAAAGAAGTGATATAAGAAATAATCGATAGGCGGGAATTGTCTCTCTTCTACGGTGTGTATTCTTAAATACTTCCAAATCCTGACCTGCAACACCTCCTAATATTTTCTGAATAACACAAATTTATTTTGCCATTTTGTTTCTTTCGTATTTTTTTTTCTTTTATTGTCTGTGTTTCAAGTATTGCAGAGATTAATTGTTGTATGGTTTAACGTATAAAAATTTAGGATTAAGTTAATAATTGCACTTGTTTTACAGACTTTTACCCCATCTGTATGTGGGGGATTGCTAAGCGTATGCTTGTGTTTGTGGGCGTGTCTTTGGCCTCAGTGTGTGGGTAATAATGTGAGCATGTGTTGGGCTTTAGCCTGTAAGGTATCATCAGTGAGTGATTGTATGCCGGACAGTCCTCTATGAATGAGTGACTGTATGGGTGTGTTTGCGTATGAGTGATTGCATGTGAACGACTATGTGTCTTAAGCTTCAGAGTGAGGGTAACTCTGTGTGTGTGTGTGTGTGTGTGTGTTGGGCTTCATTGCATGAGTGATTTTGAGTGAGCGTGTGCGTTTGTCCACAATGTAATGGGTGATTTTTATGAGTGTGTGTACGTGAGTTTGGTTATAGTGTGTGAGTAGTTGTGTACTAGTGGATGTGTTGGGTCTCAGTGGGAGAATGAATGTATGAGTGTGTGTGTGTTGGGCCTCTGTGTTGGTATGTGTGAGGTGTGTGTGTGTGAGTGAATGAGTGATTGTGTATGTGTTTCGCCTCTGTGAGGGAATTATTGTGTTTTAGTGTTTGTGTGAGTTGGGTGTCAGTGGTTAGGTTACTGCTGAAAGTGAGATATCATGTGTAAGTGATTATGTGTGTTGGGTTTCTGGGTGTGTATGTGTGTGTGTGTGTGTGTGTGTGTGTGTGTGTGTGTGTGTGTGTGTGTGTGTGTGTGATTATGTGTGTCTGTTAGGCCTCTGTGTGTGTGTGTAAGTGATTATATGTGTGTCGGGTCTGTGTGTGTGTGTGTGAGTGATTATGTGTGTTGGGCCTCTTCGTGAGTGCGTATGTGTGCGTAAGTGATTATGTTTGTGTTGGGCTTCTGCGTGTGGGTCTGTGTGTGCGTGTGTGTGTGAGAGAGGGAGTAATTATGTGTGTTGGGCCTCTGCGTGTGAGTGATTGTGTTTGGGGCTCTGCGTGCGTGTTATTTTGTGAGAATGTGTCGAGCCTCAGAATGAGAGTAATTGTTTGAGTGCGTGTATTGAGCTTCCGTGTGCGCAATATTGTGTGTAAGGGAATATGTGCATTGGACCACTGGATGAGGTTGATTGTGTCTGTGAGTGTGTATGCGTGTATGTTTGTGTGTGTGTGTGTGAGTATATGTGTGGAGCGTCTGTTTGTGAGAAATAATGTGTAAGTGATTGTATGTGAGTGTGTATATATCCTATTGACCAACCCCTCCGCAGGATATGACACAAGATCAATTTTTAAGCGGAGTTTAACAGCTTTTACTTCAGAGTTTTCCTTCTCCTAGACTAGTTGCCTAACCAAGGCTGAAGAACCTAGTCTGTCCTACTATTTACCCATAGCTGGAGGGAGAATAATTGGATTCATACCTTTCCCAAGGGTATTAGTGCTATGTGAAATGCAATCAGTCTCGTCCAGGATTTGAACTCGTGTCACCGTGTTCATTTCCTACGACGGTAATAATTACACCACGGGCACCTCCGTGAGTGAGTGTATATATATGTATATATATATATATGTGTGTATATATATATATATGTGTGTGTGTGTGTGTGTGTTGGCCCTCACTGTTAGTAATCTTGTGTGTCGGCCGCGACCTTCTCCCTTGTCAACCGACTAATCAGAGATTTTTGGTGGTATGATGTGTACTTTATACGTCAAATTCATTGCCACAAAAAACAAGGCTGTAGGAAATACATAATCACTCTTTAGATTGCTTCGATGCAATCACGTGATATTCAAAGTTTTAGTAAATACCAAAAACAAAAGCATGAAAATATTGTTTGTTTTAATCAAATATAGATCTTCGTAGGTAAGTTAAAAGCAAATCTGTCCTTGAAGAAGAACAGCACTGTTATCATTTAACACATAACTGGAGAGATAAGACATTTAAGCCCTTCGAAGAGGAATTAGTCTAAAAGCTAATGTTCGAGGATCATTAAATAAGTTTCCAGACTTTTTCGTATGGGCACTTTCATTGATAGTATACAAATGAAAGTCTAGTCCCCTTCGACGTAATATCTTCCGGCTGCAATACACTTGTTGTACCGTTCCAACAACTTCTTCAAGGCCCCATGGAAGTCGTCTTGTGTGAGCGTGTTAATGACCTTCGTCACAGCCTCTTTCATCTCCTTAATTGTCTCATAACGACAGCCTCAGAGCTAGGGAATAACCAAAGTCACAGGGAGGAAGGTCTTAACAATAGGGAGGCTGAGGAACTGTTTTGACGCCCATCTTGATCAAATAGTCTGTGACAAGGATGCAGTTGTGGACTGGTGTATTGTCCTGGTGACCCAATTTGAAGAGTGCTGGCCTCTTCCGACGGAATCTCTTGCTGAACTCCCTTAAAACCTCAACATAGTAACCCTAACCCTAACCCTTTTGGCCAATCAACTCTGGTGTATTGACTTCCTTACTCCTTCCACACCTTTCATCATCCCTCACAGACTCCCTGCATTCCTAGAATCTCTTATGCCACTGAAAAACCGATGCTCGATTCATGCAGGATGGTCGAAAAGCAGTCTAAAGAATTCCATACGTTTCTTTGAGATATTTCCCAAGTTTAAAACAGAATTTTATTGCATATCGTTCTTCTAAAGTGTCAGATTGCATTTTTGAAATTCACCAGCGGCTGTGACAATCAGGTTTTAGTAGGGTGTATTCCAATTGCTGCTGTAGGTGTTCATTTGAACCTGAAATCATAAAAATTGGTCAGTCATCTCATAAGATGCAAAGCAATAACATACTTAACTTTTAAGTCTATACCAATTTTAAATGCCTATACAAAAATGTCTGGAAACATATTGAAGGCACCACTTATATCGCGATTCCCACTTGCTCACAGAAGAAGGCCATCATTGCAATGTTCACTTAAGAGCAAACAAGTGGCTCAGAAATGTAGCTTTGCTTTTACGTATTCTATTGCACAAAAGACACGTGAGATCCATGGCTTTCACTTGTACACGCACGTGTTTATCACGTGTTTGTCTGTCATTATGGGACAGCATATAACTCAAGAGACCAGCCCATGTCATGAAATCCCTGCCACACGTACTACCAATATGGTCAGGCCAGTATGTTAGAAATGTATCCAGGATGTCCAACCTCTGCCACTTCCGTAGAACCTTCCTCAGGATTTAGGGCTTGTTAGGATGGAAGATGAAAGACTCCCGAAGCAACTGTTTTACGAGGCACTAGAGTGTTGTAAACGACCGACACACAAACCCAACAAATGTTTCAAGAACGTGGTGTAAGGGTTATCGTCGTAGGAAATGAACAAGGCGACACGAGTTCAAATCCGAGTCGAGGCTGATTGGATTTCACATAGCACTAATACCCTTGGGAAAGGTATGAATCCAATTATTCTCCCTCTAGCTATAGGCAAATATTCGGTCAGACTAGGTTCTTCAGCCTTGGTTAGGCAACTAGTCTAGGAGAAGGAAAACTCTGAATTCAAACCTGTTAAACTCCGCTTAAAAATTGACCTTGTGTCATATGCTGCCCGAGCGGAGGGGTTGGTAAATATGAAATGTTTTAAGAACGTCATAAAAAAAGAAAACAAATTAAAAACTCTTGGCATAAAATTTAAGGATTGGAAAGGACAGCAACGAAATATATATATATATATATATATATATTGAACGGTACGATGTTAAAAGAAATACGAGAAGTACGATCACTTACCAAGATATAGAAGTAAAATTGGCGACCGTAGTCGAGGGCGAGTTGAAGGCTTCCTTTTCAATAGTCACTATACCCCACTACAACAAGGGGTAGAGGAGGGTTCTAATCCTTTCCCTGGATTACTTCACTTTACCCTTGATACTACCCTATATCGCTGAGTGTTAAGCAAGGAGGTATCAAGTACCATTTTTAAAGTCTTTGGTATGACTGGACCTAGGATTGAACCCTGATATTACGGACCATTGGCGAACACTCTATCCACTAGCCACCCTTCAATATAGTAGTGATTCTCAATCAATTTAGTGTTGGGTTTCCTTCTTTCCTAACTCATTGTATATCAAATAAGACCTTTGACCAGCTCTATTCGTAGATTCATAACCCTACCAGCATATTTCCTTATCTCCAGCTGCAAGCCTGTAATCTAGAAGGTTGGAGGTCATGTGAGTATTTACCAATCCCTCTGCACAGGCAGGATTTGACATACTTTTTAAGCGAAGTTTAACAGTTTTGACTTCAGACTTTTCCCTCTCCTAGACTTGTTGCCTAACACTGGCTAAAAAGCATTCTGCTCAAATATTTACCCAAAGCAGAAGAGACAACAATTGGATTTATATATTTCTCGAGAGTATATGTGAAATGCTATCAGTCTCGTCCAGTGTTGGAACTCGTGTAACTGTGTCCATTTCCTATGACCTTGGAAGGTCACTTGACAACTTTAACACTTTATTAAAGGTCGTGTACTTTTATGATTGAAGACTTGACCATTAGAAATAATTAAACAACTGCATAGGCGTCGTTATTCATAAGAAAAGTGGAGCTACATGTCATTAGAAAACTGTTTAAATTTATTTGGCAAATTCAGTTTAAATAAAAACCTTGACGAGGGGTGGATTATAAAACACTAACTGTATCCCTGCCAAAAAAAAAGTATCTTGCAGATCAGTTATCATCTAGTTTGCATATTTTTTCTTGGTAGAAAATATTTGTTATTGCTTTTATTAATTTTTTGTTGTTTATTTGTTTATCTGTTTATTTTTTATTTTTATTTATTTCGTTTTTTGTTCATTTCTATTTATCTATTTATTTTTATTTATTTGTTTTATTTATTTTTCTATTTCTTTATTATTTCTTAATTTATTAATATTTACTTATTTATTCATGTATTTATTTATTTATTTGTTTGTTTGTTTATTGATATATTTTTGAATATATTTACCGAAAAGAGAAAAACATGAAATTTAGAATCGAGTAAATAATCAACCCCATTCTCTACACTAAAACAACGTGCGTGCGCGCTTGTGTGTGTGTGTGTACGCGCACTCTCGCATGTGTGTGTGCGTGAGCGTTGACCAACTATGTGTGAGGTATTGTGTGTATGTGTGCGTGTTTTTATTATCGGCCTCACTCATATTGTGTTCGTATGTTGGTTTTTCTGTGTGTGAGGTATTATGTGAGTGATCGTGTGTGTGTTGAGCCTCTAGTGTGTTTGTGTTTGTGTTGGACTTCAGTGTGAGGGGCGGCTTCTATGTGTGAGTGATTGCTTATGCGTGTGAGTATGCTTGGGTGCGTTAAGCATCAGTGTATGAGTAACCCTGTATATGTGTTAGGGTTCAATGTGTGAGAGATTATGCGTTAGCGATTATGCGTGTGTAGGTTATAGAGAGTGTTTTGGGCATCAGCTTGTGACTGTGTGTGCATCGAACCCGTTTGTTTGAGCAGTTGTGTGTGAGTGTGTAAGTTTAGGCTTCAATGTGAGAGCAATTGGGAGACTGTGTGTGGGGTTCTGTATGTGAGTAATTGTATGTGTATACTGGGCCTGTTTGCGATTGACTATGCGTCTGTGCTTAGCTTCAGTATGTGTGTGTGTGTGTGTGTGTGTGTGTGTGTGTGTGTGTGTGTGTGTGTGCAATTGTGTTGGACCTTTTTATATGAGTGATTTTATGTTTGTATGCATGTGTGCGTGTGTGTGTGTGTCTGTGTCTGTGTGTGTGTGTGTGTGTGTGTGTGTGTGTGTGTGTGTGTGTGTGTGTGTGTCTGTGTGTGTCTCTGTGTGTGTTGGGCTTTCTGAGAGTAAATGATTGTGTGTGTGTGTGTTAGGCCTCTGTATGAGTGCGCGTGTTTGTGTTTTATTATTCATTTATTTATCTTTTATTTAGTCTGAACACAAAAACGTTCCTCGATTTCTGGTCGCCATAACAACAACAAAATTTATTGTAATATAATCATAAATATGGTGATATCACATGAATCGAGTCAAAATATTTCTTTTTGCACCAGCAAAATTTCTCTGCACTGCTTCCTCTGAGAGAAGGCAGTGAAATCCAAAATGGTTGCCATTCCCCAGCCGGGTGCCTTTGTTCACACTTTGTATGTATCAAAACGAGAAAAAAAAGTTTCGAATCAAGTGTGGAGGGAGCGCTTGTGTGTGTGTGTGTGTGTGTGTGTGTGTGTGTGTGTGGCGGGTTTGTATGTTAGGCTTCCGTGTGGATTTGTGTATGCAAGGTTGGGGATTAGCGTGTGTATATGAGTGTGTGTAAGGGTGTGCCTATTGTGTACATCTCTATACGTGTGATTATGTCTGTCTTGGAGTATAGTGAAATTGTTTCAATATCTCATGAAGAATATTTATATTTGAGTCACTTCAGACAATAAAACTTAACTAGAAAATAATGTTTACTTAAACCAAAAACTTTACTTCATCAATCTTGTGTGCAAAAGTTTGCAGCACCAGTTTTTGAATGAGTATCCCGTTTCTTTTAAATTTTAAGTTCATGTTGGAAATATTGGCACACACAAGACGTGTGCACAATGATAAAATTATTGCTTTTCCTTGAGAAAGACATAGAGGTAGTCAACAATATATATATATATATATATATATATATATATATATATATATTGGGAAATAACACAATATACATATATATATATATATATATATATATATAGTATTGCTAATATATATATATATATCATCATCATGTCGTGCCACTAGCACGGATAACCCTGACAGTTAAAAAAAATACAAATAATGATATACCCAGACCCTGAAAAATTGTTCAATCAGAGATGTGAATTAATAGCTAGATGTAGACATAGGAATACATTTAAACTATAGACAAATCATCATAGATAATGGTTAAATAAAAAAAAAAACAACAACATAGGATTAAATTGAGATTTAAGGTAAATGAATAAAAATAAAATAAAATAAAAAAATGAGAGAAACCATGTGATGTGTACGTACTCTTCAATGGAA
>OY757946.1:40103111-40128111 GCA_963585895.1 Sepioteuthis lessoniana | reverse complement strand
TATTGAAAATAAATGAAATAATATAAAATAAAACATTAAATCATCGGGAAATTTTAGTAACCCCAAAAATAATTTATTTCAACCGATTTTTTTTATAAAATAATTCCTTCTAAAAAAAAAAAAAAAAATACGCTTAACACACAATTTTGGTTAGGTTTATTTGTTGGGTTTTATGGGATATCAACCATTGTAGGTTATTTAACGCCAAATCCATTTTTATGTAAATTATCTGTTCTATTTAAAACAATTCAGTTTAGCACAAGTACACAGTTTAATTGTCAAAAACATTTCCATTTCATACTATTCAAGCAGTTATATGTAACAATTCAGTTAAGTGTAAATACAGTTTTAATGTCAAAAACAGTTCCATTTCAAATAATTTAGTTAAGCATGAGCAAGCTGTTTAAATGCAAGTACGGTTTAATTGTCAAAAACATTTCTATTTCAAGGTATTCAGTTTACTCAAACAATTCATATTAGCATAAGTATGCTGTTAGTTCTATTTAACCGATAGTACTACCAATCCGGGCCAGAGTGGACCAGGGAGCGATGGCAATGAAGGGGTACTCTGCATTCCCCAAAGCTCCAGCATTGTTGGAACTCACCATCAGATTTTTTAGTGTCATATCTAGGACACTCGTTAGGTGGGGTCTTACCCCTCTGCAGAGGTGCGGTTAGTGTATTCTATCCTATCCTATTTACCAACCCCTCTGCTCGGGCAGGATATGACACAAGGTCAATTTTTAAGCGGAGTTTAACAGTTTTTTTTAATTCAGAGTTTTCCTTCTCCTAGACTAGTTGCCTGACCAAAGCTGAAGAACCTAGTCTGTCCTACTATTTACCCATAGTTGGAGGGAGAATAATTGGATTCATACCTTTCCCAAGGGTAGTAGTGCTATGTGAAATGCAATCAATCTCGTTCAGGATTTGAACTCGTGTCGCCGTGTTCATTTCCTACGACGATAACAATTACACCACAGGCACCTCCACAGTTAGTGTATTCTACAGCCCAAGCTGACTGGGCAAACACACAATTTTCTTAATATTTTCATCTTTAATCATTATTGTTTAAGATGATTGGAACTGGTGTTGTTTTTTTTTTCCCTGGAGTCTGAGAGACGACAAATTTTCATATATCTCACGGATTTTCGAAGTATCCTTGCAAAGTGAAGCTGAGCTGTAACCTGGAAGGGTCCAAATTTTTCTGGCTTACTTTGAATATATTTAATGCAGATTTCTTAAAGCCATCAATGAAAAGTTTTTGAATCCGTTTTAGATGGTGGTTTTTCACAGGAAGCTGAATGACCGCAAGGCTTCTTAGTTATCCAGAACTTTTCTCAGTATTCTAGCCGATTTTATCAATGCTGTCACCTGGATGGTCTCGATTATTCCTTTCATTTCTATTTCCTCGTTAAATATATCTATAAAATTAGAATCACCGTTATCCGAAAGTTTCACGTTTCTTTTTGTTCTCAAGCAATGTTTAAGTATTTGTCAATTTTTTCGTTTTCTTTCATTTTCAATCGGTTGGTTGGTTGGTTGGTTGTGTTTTAATGGCATATCAACCTCTATAGGTTATTTAGTGCCAAAGCCTGTTTATATATTTTATATGTATGGTCTGTAAATACATAATTTGATGATACCATACTAAAACCAAACAACTCATTTACTCGCATATGAGTAAATATTTTCAAGTATTTCTATATGACATTAGTTTATTTAGTGATGATATCTTTTTTTTAATTGATTATTTCTCACTACTATTTCTTCTAACACAAATATAATAGTATTTCTATTCAGCAATAATTTGCTTTATGTTGATTTGTTTGTTGTGTTTTCAGGTTTGTAACCAAGTCTATATTTTCTGGTAGAACCCGGTCTCTTTCAAGAACGACAAAAAATCATTTATGTGGACGTTCTCATTTAAGTCCTTCATGGTATTTGCGTGGAAATAGCCTCTTTCTGGTGTTATTAAAAACTTTGCACTCAAGGAGAAGGTGTTTGATTGTGCAGGGCGTTTGGCATGTCGAGCACAGTGGTTGCTGTTCTTGCTTGAGTGTATAAAAGAATGCGTAAGTGTGCTGTGACCAATACGCAATCGCGATTTTCGGAAAGCTGGGAGCCATTCCCTCGCACCCCAAATGATTTATTTCAACCGTTTTTTTTTTATAAAATCAATCATTCTAAAAGAAAAAAAATACACTTAACACATAATTACCCGCCAGAAAGAAAAATACCAGTGGATGGCAACTAACAGAAAGTCTGATTTTCTTTTAGGAATTAAGCGATCCATTTGTATCGCAAAATCCCAAAGAATTCTACGCGTCTTTTTTGTGCAAATACCATTGTGTAGTATGGTCCAACTTTAATTTCTTGCATAATTCCCCGTGGATTACCTTTCCCTGCCATTCATGCCTAGTCTCATACTCCTTTTGTACTAGTTTTCTGCATTCTCCTTTTATGCAATTTACAGTTTCTTCTTTTTCTTCGCTAATATGTATTATCAGTTGTCGCCTTGATATAATTTGTCCTTATGGCGTTATTTTTTACTGCTTTGAAAATATTCTCAGTTTCCCTTTCATAAACCAGTTTAGGTCTTCTAAAGAGCATCTTTCTTCTTTGTCTCTTGAAATATTCGTACTGTTGATTTTCTTCCCATTTTTGTTTCTTCATTTTCATTGTTTTTTTTGGGTTTTTTTTTTTCAACTAGTTATTTTGTTTTTACAGATCTTATATCGAACAAGTCATGGAGACAACACCCCACAAAGTAGCAGCCTTACGGCCTCCTACCACCCATCGAAAAAACTATCCAAGTTTGACAAACCAGACATGCAGGAAACTGCTGGAGAAGTAGAGACGAGCTCATAAACGATGTACTCTTATGGACTCCTTCACATGACAGGGCAAAAGCAGGGCGGCCAGTTCGAACCTACATACAGCAGCTCTGTGAGGATACGGGGTGTAGCCCTAGGGGCCTGCTGGAAGCGATGAACGATCGGGAGGGGTGGCGAGAGAGGGTCGGGGATAAGATGATGATTATGTGTGTGTTTTTAGGTTGCAATTCCTGATTAATACATGTATCAATAAACAATATAGACATCCTTTTTTTAAACATTTTTCTATATATACTTTCGAGTCACCACATTGATTGGTAAAGTAAACTCCCATAATTAATTGGTTTCCAGGAATTTTACCAGGTGGCGAGAGATGTGCCCGTGGTGTAATGGTTCTCGTCGCAGGATATGGGCACGGCGACACGAGTTCAAATCCTGAACGAGGTTGATTGCATTTCACATAGCACTAATACCCTTGGGAAAGGTATGAATCCAATTATTCTCCCTCCAGCTATGGGTAAATAGTAGGGTAGACTAGGTTCTTCAGCTTTGGTGAGGCAACTAGTCTAGGAGAAGGAAAACTCTGAATTCAAACCTGTTAAACTGTGCTTAAAAATTAACCTTGTGTCATATCCTGCCCGAGCGGAGGGGTTGGTAAATATGACCAGTTGGCGAGAGAGGGTCAGGGATATCCGTGCTGATGGCACGACAAGATGATGATTGGATGCTGCAATTCGTATTTCTTTATTCTTTTTTATGTAGTCCTCGAATCCTTGTAATGATGCATCTACAAAATAGTCATTGCTTGTGAATTATTTTCCTTTTTCTTTTCTTGACACTAAAAGTTACTGTTATCTCTTGGGTGTATTATCTCGTGCATAGTAATTAATTTTATTGTTCTTTGGTCCATTTTTCTGAGTTCCATCCTTTGTATCTTATAAAGAGGACTGCACTGATATCAATTCCTTTTGATAAGGTTTCTACTGTAGAGCTTGTTTGTTATTTTATGATATATCTACCTTCTCGGGTTATATAATGCCAAATCAATCGTTTGTAAAAGTAAGTAAAGTTGGCGACCTTAGTCGAAGGCGACTAGAAAGTTCCCTTTTCAATAGATACTACACTGAGGAGTAGGGGAGGGATCTACTCCTTTCCCTGAATTGCTCCACTTTACCCTCGATACGTACCTTATATTGCTGAGTGTTAAGCAAGGAGGTATCAAGTACCATTTTTAAAGTCTTTGGTATGACACGACCTGGGATTGAACCCAGGTCTCCTGGACCATGGGCGAACATTAGGCCAATATTACTTTTTAACTCATAGATGGGATAATAAGGGGGTTCATACTTTTCTAAGGGGTATTTTTCCGAAAGTGAATCTAAAAGTGCAACTGGAGTTTGAACTTGCTACAACGATTCCGTAGTCCAGAACTTTGACCGCTTGTTTGTTGGTATCTGCTTTCAAAATCGTCAAGCATCTTTATACACCTTCGTGATTAGACAGCTCTGTTCCATACGTTGTTTCTATTTTCCCACGTTTAATAATTAACATGGCGCATTTGTCGATGCTAAATTCCATTACAATATCCTTGCTGCATTTTCTTACTCTAGTATCAGAGTCTCCTGTCCTTTTTCTTTCTTGGAAGGTTTGCCAGGGTTTCCCACCCGGAGAAACCTTAGGACTTATCAAATCTCCTCAGTCCTCCAAGACTGGTCTTAGTTATCTAACCGATCTAAATAGTGCTGCAGTCTGCATTGTTCGTATTTTCCGATAATATCCACTTCAACAAGTCTCTTTTGTAGCTTCTTGGGAATATTCGGATTGATCTGACCACGATTGCTCACACCGAAACCTTCATTTTCTACAATTCTTTTTCATTTCTCTAGCAAGGTTCTGGTATTTTTTCAGCCTTCACTGATACATTGCTATTAGCCGAAAAGGTATAATCCACTATTGAAAATTCTTTTTCTTTTTGTTAATTAAAACACGACTGGCTTCCTAGCCAGAATTAGGTTATCAGTTCGTATTTCAAAATCCTATTTTCTTGGGCAGATTCTTGTTTCTGTATAGACCCTTTGATAGTTTTACCGAGTCTTAGCCTTTTGCACAGTTCTCAGTGAATCATCGTTCCTACCCAGTCACGCCTACTCTTGCATTATTATTCTCTCAATTTCCAACATTGCCTGATCTCATCATCTTCCCTTGGTATTCAAATCTTTTACCAGATATCAGTACTATTGAAAGATGTTTCTTCGGAAGTTACCGAATATATTAAGTTAACAGTGCTTTTTCGACGTACGTGAGTAGTGCTTACTATCACAATTTTTTTCGATGCCAGATAAAGATGGATTTCCTCAATTTTCTTAATGCTTGCAACACTATTACTCTAATTCATCCCAAGTACATCTACAACTACCGGAACGGTGTTTTTTTTCTTTTAACTGTAATCTCCTCGCTTTAACCGTTAGCTTATAAGAAGTCTTTACAGCATCAGTCTTCAGAAAAATCCGATTGATTCATCCTCTCTCTCTCTTCTAGCCGATCCTTGCGGTGCTATGATCTACCGTCTAGAATCGAGACAGTTTTAATTTTTCCTCGGATTTCCTGTTTCCACAGTTTCGTTTCTCGATTCTTAGGATCATTCCAAGGTTCTTAACGTGTTTTATAATTTGAATTTTTTGATGGTGTGCTCCGAGAATGAGTTATTAAAAGTGAATTTTTTAAAAATGCTTCCGTGTGAGTGTGAATGGGTTCGTTAGTTTGTGGGCTATTTATTGCCAAATACCGCATATATATATATATATATATATATATATATATATATATATATATATATATATGCTCCTATACCCCTGTTGAGTAGAGCTCTCTAGCGAATGAAGTAAATGTATTGCCATTAGCGTATATACAAGGCTTTTCATAATAATCGAGCTCTCGGTAGGCGTTAAGCGGATATATGTAAACAATAACAACTGTAATTCATAACCATTTAGATTTCCCTAGCTTGCGCTGGTTTCCTCGTGGCTGAGTGGTAGAATCTTGGATTGGCGTTTGCGTCAACCGGGTTTCGATCCCAGCTTCGGCAGTCTAGCCACACTGATAAGTTCTGATAGAAAGAAACAGATCTTTCAGTGGGTAACAATATATATATTTGAAGATGGTTGTTGTAGGTCCAAAGAAAGAATAAGGATATATTTAAAATAAGATGGTACACGGAGAGTTTTGAATTTTTTTATTTTGTTCTTACATGTATTACATACGTGTTATATATATGTACGTTTCCAGCTAGTTGCCTTCGTCAGAGAACTTGTGTGGCACAAGGCCTTTTAAATGGGGCACTCAGTGAGATTTGAACTCACTCCTGTTTCCAGTACAAAACGAGTTCAAGTCTCATTGAGTACCCAATTTAAAAGGCCATGGGCCATACATGTTCTCTGACGAAAACAACAAGCTGGAAACATACATTTATATAACACGTATGTAATACATGTATATAACAAGTACGTAAGAACAAAAAAATTTTCTTTTTACATCTGTACGTGGACCATCTTATTATATATATATATATATATAATAGCTCAATCCTAGATATTGAGCACTCACCATATTATATTACACTTGGTTCGACACATACCCACAAAGTGATTTAGTGACAACCAACACTCTTATAATATATATATATTTAAGATAATATAAATAAGTTTATATATATATACATATATATATATATGTTAATGATATTAATCATTTTAGTAGATTATATTTTATCATTCTTTGAACTACTCGGTGTCTCTGTCTATATTTCTGAGATGAGATATTATGCACATTATTTATATTTTTCGGACTATTGTCCTCATCTTTTTCGCCATGTTTATCACAACGTTTCGGCCGTTATACGCTCCTGCTTTCTTCGGGTAGTCGGAATGTTGAAATTAACGCTTTATTTCGCTTACGCGGGTAGACTGTTCCAGTTCCACGAGCCATGTTTAATGGATGTCAGTTATCAGTTATCTCCTGTTAATTTCCCCTCTGAAAGTCTCCACTGCCTTCACCGGGTATTGAACTCACACTTTTGGGATATATCACTGGATCAAACCGACGCCTTTATCCACTGTGCCATGTGACAAACATTAAACATGGCACAGTGGAAGTAGAACAGTCTATCCCGGTAAGCGAAATAAAGGTTTAAGTTCGACATTCCAACCACCTGAAGAAGGCCGGAGTGTACAACAGGGGAAATGTTTTGATAAACATGGCTACAAAGATGAGGTCAATAGTCCGAAAAATGTCCAGGTTTTCTGGTTTGAGATGGTGTTTATTAGTCATTTGAAGCCATTTAAAGCGGCCAAAGAGTTGATTTTCCCCCCATTTTTGTTTGCTAGTTATTGTTATTCTATCGTCTATTGTATTATTATTATTATTATTATTGATATCATAATGGCAATAGAACAAACAAACACACACACACATACACACACACACACACACACATATATATATATATATATATATATATATATATATATTTGTTGGCCAATAGCTGTCGGTAACTCTATTTTAAAAACAGATTATTATGGCCGATTTGCTTTACACAGTATTTTTTTAAAATTTTGTTTCCGTGAGATATTTTTTTCGTTGGCTTACGTTAAGAATTCAGACATTTAAGAAGTATGAGATTGACTCTAAGAACATTATTATAGGTACATATCCTTTATATATATATATATATATATATATATATATATATATATTTAACTGTGCTAACAGGCTCGACTTGAAATATATATATATATATATATATATATATATATATATATATGCAGGTTTCCATACAAAGGTTAAAAAGCTCATTTTTTCCTATTTACTCTAAGCTAGCGGCAAAAGTTAGATTCATAACTTTCCCTAGTGTATTAGTGTTATGTGAAATCCAAATAGCCTCTTCCAGGGTTTGAACTCAGGTCACTGTGTCTATTTTCCATGATCCAAAATTTTATACGACAAGTGCTTCAATGATTAACCCGTTCACACATGACGCTACATACACGAAATGAACATGTCCTTTAAAAGTTTCTTTGACGACAGAATAACTTAAACCTCAGAATACTGTAGTATACACGTCCTTGTCTATGACCTAAGATGGCCGTAGGTACTTATCTTCAGACTAAACCAATAGCGACTTTGGACACACTTTAAAATATTCCAACGAATCATCTCATTCTTCAAAACGAAAACACCTTATTGTAAGTCGTTGTTTGCGTACAAAAAGCAAAAGCAGTAGTAAATTATACTTTATCGCTCGACTTCGAGCTTAGCCAGTCTGGCTCCTCGCTTTAGACTAACCGTTCACTCTCATCTCATCAGTTGCTTACCGCTCAATCTGTCATTTGGTCACTCCAATGAAAGCTTCCTGATCACTCCTCGAGCGTGAAAACTTTCCAACTTATATTAAGGGTGGACGAGTCCACCACAAGACAAATATTCCTTGGATGATATTTTCAACAATATATAGTAAAAGTTAGCGACCATAGTCGAGGGTGACCCGAAGGCTCCCTTTTCGATAGCTACTACACCAAGGTGTAGGGGAGGGCGCTACTCCATTCCCTGGATTGCTCCACTTTACCCTTGAACCGTACCTTATAATGCTGAGTGTTAAGCAAGGTGGTATCAAGTTCCATTTTTAAAGTCTTTGGTATGACTCGACCTGGGATTGAACCTAGGTCTCCCGGGCCATTGGCGAACACTCTAACCGCTGGGCCAATGAAGAGGGTACTTGTGAAAAATCAATACATGTGTATCATTCCGGACTATTTATTTACAATTGATGTATATATATATATATATATATATATATATATATATATATATATATATATATGTATATATATACGAGAATTTGACATTCTCATGACCCACAGGATGTTAATATACCATAAAATCCATCCAACCAACCAACCTAAATATATGAATTTAAAAATCATATATATAATATATATGTATAAAAAGGATCTGGCATTAAAAAACCTATAGAGGTTTATTGGCAATTAAATCCAACCAACCAACCAACCAATGCATGTGTATATTGTCTTCTCTCTGAGAATATTGTTACAAAAATCAACTTTATTAGTCTCAACATTCAAAAATCAAGAAACACAGTCTTCAAAAACAAAAAGGAAAAATGAATTAACAACTGGAACTTTGTGATAATTAACATTAGAGAAGCTTCGATTTTGGAGCATCGATTATCACGAAATAATTATAGTAATTATTAATTATCAAATTGTTAATTGCTATTCCGTATACAAAATAAAATCTAACATTGAATTTCTTGTAAAATACCGGTCATTAGAAAGTTCATTCAAAATGTGTTTCTGTAAACCTTTGGTTTCTTAGAGGAAGCAAATTTCCTCTTACACACACACACAAACACCAATACACATACATATATAAATAGTCACACAGACGTACATACATATATGTATATGAACTCACGTATGTATATATACTCATAAAAGCACATACATATATATATATATATATATATATGTAACCACATACACTCATATATATATATGTATATATATAATCAGACATTTATAGTCTCACACTCATTCACACTCACACTTATATATATATATATATATATATATATATGAAGAGTAAATAAAGGATTGTAATCCGACAATATGTAGAAAAACTGATAACAACGATCCAAGAGGAAGGAATGATTTATTAACGGGTCAACACTATAGCGTTTCGGTTCTACTGAACCATCATCAGGACCATGAGGGGTGATATTAATAATTTTAAGTTAACGATGGATGATTAGAAATGTGAAATACAAAAACCTACGGGAAAATTTGTATAATGAGAAAAAGTTAGCCGTTTAACTGGCAAATCAGCGTTTGATGTTTAAATTACGTCATTTGACTTACTAGGAATATTGTATAGAATTATGTACGTTGTTTAACGAGAAAGAAGATTACGAGACAGAAAGAAGAAAAGAAAGAAAGAAAGAACAAAGGAAGAATAAAAAGCATGGAAATTATGAGATATACGGAAAATATTAACTAAGGATGGAATATATTGTAGCTGTTTAAAATGTGTTTGCTTAAGTAAGGAGAAATATTATAAAAGCCAGGACGAGTATTTAGGGAACTGAGGAATGAGATAGCTGCGGCTTCGAAAATTCGTCTAAGATTTTTATTATGGATGTAAGTAAGCATCTTAGCAGAGTTGAAGTCAATGTTATGATTATGTTGAGAAGTGTGTAGGAGTAATGCGTTGTTTGAGTTGCCAATTCTTATGCCTCTTTTGTGCTCTTTCAAACGGATATGAAGGTTTCGGGATGTTTCACCGATGCATTTTAGTTTACAATCCTTACAAGGGATGCAATAAACACCGGCGTCAGAAAATATGTTACGTTGAGGGCTGGAGTGTACTAATTCGGGGATTGTTTTAGAAGGTAGAGAAGTAGTTTTGGTATTGAGTTTATTTAAGTTTGTTATGCTGTAAGAAGAAGAATTGTTTGGCAAAGTTATGTATCTATGGGGGGAACTAGTTTTATCAGATATTGAGTAGATATTAGTTTGAGATTGATTCTTGTTGTGGATTTTGAGGGCTTTAGATTTAGCATAATGTATAAAGGATTTGGGGTACTGTAGGTTGAGGAAGGAGTTTTCTATGTGGATGAATTCATCGTTTAAATATTTCGAGGAACAAATGCGTAGAGCTCTGAGGTAAAAACCTATAATGATACCTCTTTTAGTATTGTTGTTGTGGTGTGAATAAAAGTGATATAGATACATACTCTCACACACATACACTTACATTTACGCGTATATTTGCCCACATATACAAGTATATACTTTCAAACGTATATATGTATATAATCACACCCACGTATATATACACTCACTTATATACACATGCATAAAAACATATATACTGACACACACATCCTTATACGGACGCACACACATATATACATTCACACCCAAGCTTATATATATGTACTTATTCAATCCGGCATATATATATATATATATATGTGTGTGTGTGTGTGTGTGTGTGTGCGTGTATATACTTACCAACACACGCATATATATATATATATATATATATATATATATCATATTTACCAACCCCTCCGCTCGGGCAGGATATGACACAAGGTCAATTTTTTAAGCGGAGTTTATCAGGTTTCAATTCAGATTTTTCCTTCTCTTAGACTAGTTGCCTCACCAAGGCTGAAGAACCTTGTCTGTCCTACTATTTACTCATAGCTGGAGGGAGAATAATTGGATTCATACCTTTCCCAAAGGTATTAGTGCTATGTGAAATGCAACCAATCTCGTCCAGTATTTGAACTCGTGACGCCGTGTACATATATATATATATATACTCACTCAAACACTGACACTGTCGACGACCTTATATATATATATATATATATATATATATATATATATATATTGATAGCGTTGAAATAATATCAACGGGAGTTGGAGTCTACTTTTTTCTCGACTTAGTGAACACCCACTAAAGCATCCCCGATATTTTCATAATAACTTTTCCAGGCTACATCGACAAACTTACCGGATTACATGCATATGTGTTTGTTATTAAATAAATCAGAAGAATATTGGGTAATACTATCACCGATACCATTGACAAATGCGATACTATGGTGATAACATTATCAAATGTGGTACCACGTGGCCTTCGTTCCGTGACCACCACATGAGTTTCCGGGTAGTTTGTTTATCAATTGCCGCCGTGCCCACGTTGTGTTTGAAAGATTCACAGATAAGGAATGACGCATTCTATTAGGAACTTCTGACGGTCTGGATAATTCGTTGGAACAAGTTGCCTGGGTTCCGGCAACTCAAAGAGAAGAAAAAAAAAACTCTCTAGTAACAATTAAAAATTATTTATTGAAACACATTGGTGTAACAATATTTTTATAAAGAGAAATTGTCGCCTTATTATTCAGTCAGCCTACAGTTTTCTAGCAATCATCAAAGCACAAGACAACTTGTAATATGAACGAAGACACATTTGCCTCTACACAGTCATCTATCAACTGTCGCTGCCCCTGAAGGCCTCTGTGGATGTTCACTCAACTCGACTGTCAGTTTCTTTAGTGACTACTGACTCCCAATATGTAAAAAATAGCGAATTTTGAAAATCATTTTCAAAATTCGCTTGTTTTATATATTATAAAATTTCGTATATCATTAGTGAGAAGTCATCTCACTAAGTTATTCCGTCATATCATCATGTTCATCTAACTGGTCCTCCATTTATACCATATTTTCATCATTAAGGTTTTTCGGACTATTGTCATCTTTATTGTTATTTCCACAAAGTTTCGGCCGATATGTCGTCCGGCCTTCTTCAGGTTTTTGTCGAACGCTGGAACCTTCACGGAACTTCGAACTCAGTCCTTTATTGAAACAACGGGGGTCGCCAGTTCTGATTCCGTTAGCCATAACCGGGTACAAGTGTTAAGTATTCCTTAGATTGACTGCTATAAAATTAGCATTCATTAGTGTATCAAGTTGAGTTACTATGAAGTAAGCTATTTGTCTCGGCCTCCCTCCAAACAGGATTTGACACAAGGTTCAATGATCCGAGGGTCGGATTTTTAAGCGCGATAAGGGGAAGGCGAGGTTTGATACGAACCGAGACTCGAGCCCTGCTGGTCTCTGCCTGACATCGGCTCACTTGGTGCAATGTGAACCTGATGAGCCTAACTGGAAATGAACTCAAACGTAGGTCCAGGCACGGATGCCTGATTATTGCTTGAATTGGACCAAAAGGTCTAGTGCTATAAAATGCTTGTCAATGACGTCATCGCCCACTCGAAGGTGGCCCAGCCGAAGCCGGAAGCCATTCGGCCTCGGATCTGTCCTTGACCTTGAAAGCCCTGAAACTGGTTTTGAGTTATTGTGAAGTTAGTTGCTGAACTCTAAAGAAGGAGAAATTTTATGGGCACTCGTGTATTCGATTGTGCGCATTGTCGTTAAGTCATTTTCGCAGATATGTGACTGTGTTATATACTCACATAATAAATATGCTTATGTACATATATATGCTGGATACATACCGACGCAATGATAAACGACGCACACAATAATAAAGACGCAGGAAGACTTCTTTAACAAAATATTTACCTCTCACTTTATTGAAAGGGTTCGAAAAGGTTGTGTGGGGTTTTACTGTGAGAGGGAGCTGGAGACCGAACATAACTGAAATATTTTGACCCCAAAGTTATGGCCGTCAGCGTTGTGTCTTTCTCGTTCTCCAGGGCTGCTCAACCGGAGCCCTGGAGTCCACTCTGCTCAGTGCTGGCTTTCCTTACTACACCAGGTCCTACTCCGTCTCCAACTCTACTCGCCTGTCTCAACTTCTGTTCAATTCGTCGGCCTTATATTACCTTCAAATTCCCACGCGGTAATATGGACACGTCTCCACGCCTCCGCAATTTCTTCCGATGTCTGGCGATCGGGATGTGTCACTTCCGCTACCTTTGGAATGGCCTGTGTGATCATCATCGAGCAGAATTAACTGTCATGCAGTTCAGAGGTCACTCTCTTCCGGTGCGTCAGTCTATGAGAGTATAATTTGATTTTTTTTACCTCGTCCCATTTCATCAGCCAATTTCCGCCCACGTGATTTCATCTCATAACTGCCATCAGGATGTGTCACTTCCTTCCGGTGCATCACCTTGAATGGAATTTTTGGCCGAGTCAAAAGGTCAAAACATAACAAGTGATTGCTGGTCGAGAAATGGATATATTTGTGTATATATGCATCAGCTTGTTTCAGTTATGGCGTAGGTTCTTCATTTAGTTTTAGTCCATTGTGTTGAGATCCTCTTCGGCCAGACATGTTCCCTGATACACGGATCAGAACGGATGCGTCCTGGTTTTGGTGGCAGTCAGTCGAGACCATCTGTCATGGATTCCAGGAAGACGACATTCATGTAACGTGCACTAAGACTGGCTTTTCTTGAACCTCAGGGGTCACCTATTTAGGCGCTAACACTCTCCGTGGTTTATCGCCTGGCACCTGAGACGCCCATTTTTAGCGAAATGCCGACGGGGATCAAGGTATTTTTGGAACCACTAGGCGTGTGCGGGCTATGGTCATGCGCCTAGTTTCCACAAAAATGACCATGGGCCATACATACGTGAACGTGAAGTGCTAGAAATATATCGGGACCTGTATTAAGTCACAGGCCGTTTTGTCTGCCAACTGGACACTAGTTGGGATTCCTGAGCCGGTAATTGCTATTATTGATGTTATTCTGCACAACAGAGCAGTGGGTTCTACTTTGTTTTTACTCATTAGTAATATATCTAAATGGAGGTACCCGTGGTGAAATGGTTATCGTCGTAGGAAATGGACACGGTGACACGAGTTCAAATCCTGGACAAGACTGATTGCATTTCACATAGCTCTAATACCCTTGGGAAAGGTATGAATCCAATTATTCTCCCTTTGGCTATGGGTAAATAATAAGACGGAATGGGTTCTTCAGCCTTGGTGCGGCAACTAGTCTAGGAGAAGGAAAACTCTGAATTAAACCTGTTAAACTCCGCTTAAAAATGACTTTGTGTCATATCCTGCCCGAGCGGAGGGATTGGTAAATAGGATTAGTAATATATCTAAAAAAGGCAGTTGTTTTTAGTTTCTATTTTGTTTAATTTATCTATGATTTTTATGTTATGCATTACTTTACTTGGTGGAGGGTACCTCGAGGCTAGGTGTAAGAGACAAGCAAACCTCGAGGTGTAAGAGACAAGCAAACCTTTACGAGGGAATTCGAGTCTCATTGTGTGCTGTATTCATACGGTCTCGTGCCACACTAAGCAAAAAGCTTATGAAAGGGGAGTAGAGTGTTCGCTAACCGTCCTGGAGACCAGGGTTCAATCCCAGGTCAAGTCATACCACAGACTCAAAAAATGGTACTTGATGCTGCCTTGCTTACCACTCTGCATTATAGGCAACGGCTCATGGGTAAAGTGGAGCAACCCAAGGAATGGAGATGCACCCTCCTCAATACCACGTTTACTTACTTTGTGGATATATCATGTATCATTTATGTGACAGAAATATTTAGGAAAGTTGGATATCATGCATAAATTCAAGAAATTAATGAAAAAAGAAACTCAAGGACACCACAAAGTGCGGAACCCGTGCATAAACACATTTTTCTTTATAAAAGTTCTATTATATTGAAAAAAAGCAATGTTGAAAGCATTAAATATAAATCTCGATTATTTTGTTAACCCGTAAACTGAATAAAAGATTAATATTGTTAAAATAGTTTTCAATACGTCTAATGCATTTAATTACATTTAAGAATTCGTAATTCTTACGAAGGTTTTAAAAATTCATAATTTCTAAAAAGGTTTATAAAATTGTTTAAATTCATTGCTAAGATGATATTGTATATAAACTTTTTTTTTCGAACATTATATTTTAAAATGGATCACTAAGCATAAGTTGTTCTTTTTTATTCAATTGTTTCATTAGAAAATAATTTTCCGATGAATCATTTTAGCATCAAATTCTGACATCACCATAAAGATATTTTTTTACAAAAACAAAAGTTGCATATCATATACAATTACATATATCCTCGTTATATTTATTTATTTATTGTTTTTATCATTACTTACTGTCAGAATCATTTCCATCTCTTCCCCTCTCTCTCTCTCTCTCTCTCTATATATATATATATATGAAGAACTTGTGGTAGTTAGAGACTAAATATAGCTTTAAAAAGCATGTGCATAGTTTTAAGAACGTTTTAAAATCATAAAATGAATTGAAATCCTAAAAAAAGGATCCCTTCGTTTCAGTCGCTTTTCTTCCGAGAATTCTGAGGGACAATCGATTTTGTGAAAGAGGAAGTAAACCATAGCATTGCGACCCAAGGAAATTCTGAGATGGGGAAGGGAAATATAATTTTAGAGCAAGAGAGAAAGGTACCTTTTTATGAATATTAAACCGACACATAGACACACAAACATGCACATACATATCAATAAATATATATCAATCCAATTTATTTTCTTGTAAATACTCCTGCTCATCTATAAGTGTGGCTTCTATGGATGAGAATAAAAACAGTCATCAAAAATTAACCATGACCCACACTCAAACCACTAACGACTGCAGAAGAAGCCAGACGGCAATTATACAAGAATGCTGCGAGCATTATTGAACAAGTCCTGGCGGCAACACCCCAGAAGGCACCAACTATACGGACACCTGTCTCCCATCACGAAAACTATCCAAGTTAGACGAACTAAACATGCAGGACACTGCTGGAGAAGCAGAGACGAGCTCATAAGTGATGTACTCCTATGGACCCCCACATATGGCCGGACAAAAGCAGGACGACCAGCTCGAACATACATTCAGCAGCTATGTGAGGATACGGGATATAGCCTTGAAGACCTGCCAGAGGCGATGAATAATAGGGAGAAGTGGCGAGGGAAGGTCAGGGATATCCGTGCTAGCGGCACGTCATGATGATATGGACTCACAAAAATCGTTTTATATGTGTGTGCTTATATATATATATATATATATATATGGGTGGGGGCTTGTGTGTTTCGTGTGAATGTTACCTCGAAAAACATCCTATCCTGTCGCTAAACCTGAAAAGTTTTCAGATGAATATCATGTGGACTAATATTTTATCCCATGACTATTCGCCACGCTATATCGAATCTTAATTAGCCACGGTTGACCCGTTCCGTCTGAAGATTGTGTAAAGGAAATAGAACTTAATCGACGGAGATGTAGTTGCTATAATTCGAGTATTTTGTCAGTTTTGACTGCTCTGCCATAAAAGCATCGAGCACTTTTTTTTTATTTAAAAACTTTTCCTATCACAATATTTAAAATTATATATATATATATATATATATTGTCATCCACAGACAGACTGTTTTGTTTATCACAACCCTTTGTGTGGCTAGACACGCCAGTATCTCGAAGCTGGGATCGAAACACAGCTGACTCAAGCGCCAATCCAAGATTCTACTTCTGAGCCATGATATATATATACATATATATATATATATATAATAAGAATTTAACGCTAAAAGCATTTTTTCAGTATGATACGGTCTCTTAACCACAAAATTTCCGATCAATATCACAATATTCTAATATGTAATAGAATGAAACGGGATAAAAAAATTAAAAAAACTCATGATTATAACTTTTTGGAGATCGATCATCTGTTGTCAATATCTTTTCACTCGAGAATCAACCACTTGAGACTCAAAATCTTGGATCTTATTCAGTTGATTCTATGATATCAAAAAAGCACGCGCACGCACACAGGCACACACACACACACACACATATATATATATATATATATATATATATATATATTCACATGGGTTTGGTTGAATAAAATGGAATCATAGTTAATTTGAAGTACTTTTTTTTTCAAGAGTACACATTATAATTGCTTTCTTCAAAGGAACCATTTATAGAAAGCCGAGTACTTTCGCTTCTTATCAGAACAATTATCAGGGTAATGTGTATGTTTATTTTGTCTTTTAAACTAAACTTTCATTTTGTTTTTGTTTTTACGGCCCATTGGCCTAGTGTGTCGAGTGTTCGCCAATGGTCCGAGAGACTTGGGTTCAATCCAAGGCCGATTCATACCAAAGACTTTAAAAATGACTCTTGATACCTCCTTGATTAACATACAGCAATATAACGTACGTATCAAAAGTAAAGCACTGCCGCATACGTGAAAAGCAAAATAGCTCTCTTCGTTGTTAACATTGTCCTCGTGAACATTCATACGGGACCGTAAGAAGTAGTATCGGTGTAGTAGCTATTGAAAAGGGAGCTTTCTGGTTACCCTCTTCACCAACTTCACTACTTACTATATCACCGAGTGGAGGCTAAGCATTAATGACAGTTTATTTTAAATATTTCGATTACGTGAAGTAGAAAAAATGGGTTCTATCAATCCTTCATAAAAATTTTGGAACGTAGATTGTTCTATCTATATATCTTAAATATCTTAAATTATATCGCTAGTTCAAAAGGTATTTCTATACACAGTGGGTGGTCTACCTTTTATATGCAAAGTTTCATTCATATCTCTCTCCCTATATATATATATATTAATATATACATTTTTAATACATCATTAATGTAAATTTCATTAAACATAATAGACATCTTATGTCTACATATTTTCTTCTGGATCCGTTCGAATTCCAGTATTACTTTTATCGTATTCGGGGGGAATTGATTTATATATTGTCCATAGTTGTATGCATCCCTAGTACTTTCTGTCCGACTTTGGACCATCATCAGGAGAGAATCTATTACAAAAGTGATGTAACTTTTGTTTTAGCATATTACTACTGTGTAAGGGCGTCTTTGCCGTAGAAAATTATGGCGTTTGGTTTTAATTGTAATTCTATAACTAGTGCCAGTAGCTAAAGACATTTGTACTCTAGAACAGGATTCTACATTCGTTCTGGAAGTGTCCTCGTGGTGTAATGGTTAAAGCGATGAACTGCGGAATCGTCGTAAGCGAATTTGAACTCCAGTCATGATATTTCGTTTACTTACGGGTCAATATCTTTGGGAAAGGCATGAACCCCCTTATCCCCCATTACACCATAATACTACTGTTCTTCTAGAAGGATGGCGTTGGCATTAATGCCGTTAAACAAAGAAACCAAATCAACCTACCTTTGTTCCAACAGTGCATATATAAATATATATAGTGACTGGCACTTTTTACAGTAGAAATTAATTTCCTCAAATCAGCTAAAAGTATTCGTAGGACCACATCTGACAACTCAGATCATGTTTATCCTTGAAAGCACTGCCGCATACGTGAAAAGCATAATAGCTCTCTTTGTTTTTAACATTGTCCTCGTGAACATTCATACGGTACCGTAAGACTACTGTAAACCCGCATATTGGATGACGAAAAGGTATGAGATACCTGTAAGTTGCTTCGGAAAGAAGTTTGTAAACTGAGCTGAGAGTTCCTTGCTTTCCTGAAACCTAGTATGATCAGCAACTCCAGCTTTAGACAAAGAGACCCTAATCCAGATAATATAAACAGGTTCAGGCTAATTAGTGTCAGGGTCCGAAAGTAAGCCCTCTTCTGAAAGAATTCATTACAAGTAGATAGGGTTCGATTCGATATATTTCAAACTGCCTTACTATTTTCAAAGTTGGTTGATTTTTCCTTATCTGTTTCTAGTCTCCAATATCTATACTAACATTTGTGTCTAACAGTACGTCTTTAATTTATCATGTCTCACCGTCAACTCTGTAAAGGACGCCAGTCGTCCCATCTCTTTGACCTGTCGTGTCGGGTGACGGAACATTCGCTTCCGCTCGCTCCGCACATGCGTACAAGATCTTTGGACCTCAAATTTTCCCTAGTCATTTTTAACAACAAGAACATTGGTCTGTCTGTTCGGAGACTCTCTAATTTGTTTATTTATTTATTCATTTATATATCTATTCAATTTCTCTTTTCTGTGAACTGTTCAATTATGTCACAGAAATTAATTTTTTTGAAGTTACGATTCTATGTCTAGAATATTAGAGGATTAAATATTCAATTAGTTTTTTTAAGGATCGAGAGTATTTACACTTTTAGTGTAAATAGAGAGTCATCATCATCATCATCATCATCATGTCGTGCCACAGACACGGATATCCCTGACCCTCTCTCGCCACTCCTCCCTATTGTTCATCGCCCCCGGCAGGTCTTCAGGACTACATCCTGTATCCTCGCAGAGCTGCTGTATGTATGTTCGAGCTGGTCGTCCTGCTTTTGCTCGGCCATATGTGGAGGTCAATAGGAGTAAATTACTTATGAGCTCGTCCCTGCTTCTCAAGAAGTGTCTAGCATGTTTGGTTCGTCTAACTTGGATAGTTTTCATGATGGGACGCAGGTGGCCGTATAGTTGGTGTCTTGTGGGGTGTTGCCGCCAGGACTTTTTCAATATTGCTCGCAACATTCTCGTGTTATTGCCATCAAGCTTCTTGTCCAGCCGTTTAATTAGCGTCCAAGTAGTGCATCCATACAACAGTATCGATACGACCGCTGCCTAGAAGAAACTGCGTTTCATTTTATCGGTCTGGTCTGATTTAATGGAAATAGAGCGTAATCGGTCGTAAATCGGTAGTCCTCGTGTATATGAAGTGAAGAAGGAAATTACTTAATAAGAGATTGATACTTAAAAGAGAACAGACGAACAGGTGCTTCTCTTGTCATTGACATTCCACAGATTAACTCTACATAATGTGATTTTCTTCGTTGACCGAAAGTTTTAGCCCTAATCCTTTTCTCCGAAAAATCGTATTAGGGTCGTCAGGAGAGAATATGCAACGTTTCGGGGCCTTCCTCTCAAAAGTTTTATTTGCATACCTCACTGAATATATCAGTATATATCACTGATACCCTATTAGTTTATTTACAAAGCTTAGCTTAGATTGTGATTCAGAAATGTAACAGCAAAATGTGATTTGAAGTGACCAAAGCAGCTCAAACTAACTTAGGTACCCTCTTAGGTAGTGGCACGGTACTTGGTACGTTAACATGTGCATTGCTGAACTCCGCGTATGATTTGAAAACTGCACCTTTGAACGTGAAGCTTAGTGTAATTCAACACTAACGTTTATAGCCTTATTGGTCGGGTTTGGAGTGTTACAACATACAATGAGAAAAACTTAATTTAAAACAAGACAAACAAGGAACATCTAAGATTTAAAATTTTTTTATAAAACAATAAAGAATCAACTTGGATTTGATTGTTCAGAAGTTCCATCTTACAAGTAGTAAATTTTCGAAGCGGTGGAAAGTCAGATATAAGGAAAAAGGGGGAAAGAAGGAGAATGTTTTTAAAGAGTACTAATTCCTTTTTCTTTTCTTTTCTTCTCTTTCTTTTATGGTCAGGTAGTGGAACTAACAGAAAAATAGTTTCAGCTCTTAACTCGAGGGCGGATGTTACTTCTCGACTGATCACTGTATCTATGTGCTTCCTTGGGTCTCTTTTGTCTTCACTGACCCGGTTCACAGAAAACCCGAGTATTTATCTCTCCCCACCGGCTCTAAATACGTCACTCCAAAATCCTTCTTATTTTGGTGTGACAGCTTCCCATTGGCTACTTTAAATTTTATTATTTTTCTTTTTTTATGATTTTTAACCGAATGGATGCGTGGAGCCGATGCGTGGCGACGCGTTTATACATTTTGTATGTGGAAGCCAAAGAGTCAACATCCGGTTGGGAGTTTTATTGTTTATTCCTAAATCCCCACACGTTCAACAAGTTCGGACTGAGCGATAGTGCTTTGAAGCGACAAAAAAAAAAAAAATTGCTGTGCGAAAAGTGAAGGTACAGTTGATCACAGTACTCGAACTAACTAATTTAAGAAATTTCGCCCCGGTAGCAAAAACTTTGACGGTCACGCAAAGTCAGGCAGACCATATTATAGAGGCAAATCAGCCGAGTATCATACGAAGAGTATCAGGCGAGCTAGTCTCCAGAATAGTTCGTCTCCCTAAATACCTCCACAAAAGTTTTTCGAGCAGCCGAATAGTACTTCCCGTTACCAAATCTTGATAAACTTATCATTGACACTCTCTCCCCCCCTCTCTCTCTCTAGATAGATAGATAGATAGATAGTTTGGGAATCTGTCAGATACAGTTACTTAGGATCAGAGTGGACCGGGGAGAAATGGCAACGAAGGAGTTTTCTTCGCTCCATGGATCTTCAGAACTTGAGCCTCACCATCAGATGAATTTCAGTGTCACCTCATTGATCCTCACCTCTGGGGAGGCTTTATTTTCCCTTTTCAGGGGATACAGGCTGCGTATTTAAAGAAGACCGGAGATTAAGTTCGATATTTAGATAATTAAGCGTTTTATTGTTTGTTTACGTGCTTCAGGAAACAGAAAGCTGAAACCCAAATAAAAATTCATACCAGAAAATGTTCTTTTAAAAGAAATATTAAAATAGAGAAAGAAAGAAAGTAACGGAGACAAACTAAGACTGAGAGACAGACAGACAGACAGAGTTAGTGGAATTAGGTATGATCTATGAAAACGAAAGGACCAAACAATGTCAAAGCGTATTATATACTCTAAAAAGAAAAAAAAGTGAAACAATACAGAAAAATAGACGAGACGTCTTTGAAAAAGAAAAAGACAATGATATGAAAAATATACGTTCTCTGTTGAATAGATTTTCACTGGCGAAATATCTGCTTATAAGACTCAAATATTCCACACAAAAGATATGAACTTACTGGCTGTTTGGATATGTAGAATTTTCTCAATAAACATAGTTTTAAAAGCAAATGATCTGAGTGAAATGACTTATAACACTCCTCATTAACAATAGAACTTAATTGAAAAAGGAATTTTTAAAAATAGTGAAAGAACCCGATATTTAATATGCTTTTGAGAGTGATATATTTTAATGCATTTTACCTTTAAGGCTATCGCAGAGTACATAGACTGCATCTCCGCAGAGGGTGAAGACCCCTAAACGAGGTTGGCTCCATTGGCTGGGGCTGTAGAATATACCTTCTGCTTCACAACAGACGGCTAGGACTCCCCAAGGCATGTCCTGGATATGACACTAAACAAACTGATGGTGAAGCTCTTATAATGCTGAAGCTTGGGGTAATGCTAAGTCCCCTATATTGCCATCGCCCTCAGGCCACTTAGACCCAGAGTGGTAACAGCTGATATGGTCCTACCAATGGGCCAAATAGAAATGAACAGTGTAATTATGCAGCACTGAATTGCTGGAAAAAGAACCGTTTTGACACTTAAAATGAGTTGTTATGCTACACTGAATTGTTTGAAATAGAACTGTTTTGACATTTAATTTGTGTACTCATGACGAATTGAATTATTAGAAATAGAAGTGTTTTGATATTTAAACTGCGTTCTTATGTTAAACTAAATTGCTTTAATAGAACTGTTTCTGACATTTAAACAAAGTACTTATATTAAACTGAGTTGTTTGAAATAGTACTGCTTTGATATTCCAACAGCGTGCTTTTGCTAAACTGAATTCTTCGAAATAGAATTGTTTTTGACATTTACAGTGTACATATGTTAAACTGAATTGTTTGAAATAGAAGTATTTTGATATTTAAACTGCGTACCCATGCTAAACTGAATTGTTTGAAATAGAACTGTTCTGACATTTAAACTGAGTACTTATGCTAAACTAAGTTGTTTGGTGCAGAACTGTGTTGATATCTAAACTACATACTTATATTCTACTAAATTGTTTGAAAGAGGACTGATATTTAACCTGTGTCCTTATTCCCAACTGAATTGTTTTAAATATAACTGTTTTTGACATTTAAATTGTGCATTCATGTTAAACTGAATTGTTTTAAATAAAACTGCTTATATGTATAAAAATAGATTTGGCATTCTATAACATACATTGTTTGATATGCCATAAAACCAAACCAAATCAAACCAAACAAAACCAAATCATATATTTTCAATGTATATGTATGAAAAGGATTTGGCATTAAATATCCTTAAATGATTCATATAACCAAGGAAACCAGGTCATATATTTTAAATATTTATATATGAACTTTGCTTAAGGATCGAAAATGATTTCAATAAGTTCTTCTTTAAAAAAAAAAGATGTCAGTATTTTCAAAATTATTTCAACTTCTGATTCAGCTATTGTGCGTTCATAAAAATGACGTATGTTTTGAACGGGTCGTATTTGAATGACACATACTTAGTGGGTAGCTGCATTGGGTGCCCCTTTCATATGGCCTTGTGCCACATCTAAGCAAAAAGCTTAGTAAATTACCACTTAGTGGGTAGGTGTATCATATCAGTCAACTACTGTATGGAACTCAGTGATTTTTATCTTGCTTTTATATAAAGTCATTTATAAACGCAAATTATTTAATTCCACACGGACGTAGAACACTACGCTTTTATTCGCCTCGCCAAAATTTGATTCAGTCCCAGTTGTCTGTATGAACATCTCTGAGAGGCTCTGTGTTGGATGTACTGTTGCATATTGACCTCCGACCCGGCCAAGAAGAAATGCACCTGTGTAAAGATATCAGGAGGCGACCTTGACTGTCGAGGGGTTGAATTGTGTGCGAATTGTGACGCTCGCAGGAAGTAGGTGGATGTCAAATTATTATATAACCCCGGTGACAGGAAGTTCAGGTCAGTTGGAGAGAAGATGCTGGAATGAGAACCATGTTCCAGCAGAGGCTGGGCCCCCAGGCTCCCGGTTGAGCAGTTCAGGAGAACGGGAAAGAATCGCTTTGATAGCCAGAAGAGTTAGGGGAGCGTTAATATGTTGCAGTTCTGTTCAGTCTCAAACTCACCTCTCACCCACAAACCTTTCCATAAAGTGAGAGGTGTATTTTTCTAAAGAACTGTGTCCGCTCGTCGTTATTGTGTCGTCGTTATGTTTCCGCACGTATGTGTGTATAGTTGTATAAGTATTATGTGGCTATACAACGGTACGATACTAAGAAAACTTGACTTCTTGATCCAGTGATATTCCCGCTTCTTTTTGAAAAGGATTTATGAATTCAATCCAGTAAATCTGATCCCTGTGGATCACTATGCTTTTCTTCACCTGCCAAAATATTATCTAACACCAGAAGTCAACTTAGATCACTTGTCAAGCCTTATTTACAGAGTACCATATTTATCCACTAGTCCGTATGATTTTGCTTTCCTGTAATAAATTAATTTATAAATGCGAGCAAGCACTTTGTAATCTACGAATCTATATGTCTTTCTGTTACTTTGATACAAATGTTCTGCTATGCCTGATTTGAAAAATGGTCTTAGCCCAGTCCGCTAGTACTGTAGAATACACCGATTGCGTCTCTGCAAAGGGTTAAAACACCCCAACGAACGCGTTTCCAAGATATATCACTAAACCCTCAGATGTCAAGGCACCAGCTCAGGAGCTTTGAGGAATGGGAAGTACCACTTATTGTCATCGATTCCAGATCTACCAAGAACCGGAGTTGTAGCCTCTGATAGGGTCCTATAGGGCGTTGGACATTTAAACTCTGGAAACAAATGACATTTGCTAAGTTGAATTTTTAGAAATATAA
>OY757946.1:40018111-40098111 GCA_963585895.1 Sepioteuthis lessoniana | reverse complement strand
TAAGAATGTTTTTACATTTAACACTGTATTGCCTTGTCGGCTGGGACTGTAGAATGCTGCGACTGTATCCCTGTAGAGGCGTAAGACGCCGCAACGTGTGTCCTGAATGTGACACTAATCAATTTGATGGTGAGGTTCAAGTGATGCTAGAGCTATAGGAAATGCGGAGCACCCCTTCATTGGCATTTCTTCTTGGTCAACTCTGACCCGGATTGGTAGCATCTGATAGGACCCTATTAATGGGTCGAATAGAACTAACCTGCGTACTTATGCTAAACTGAATTGCTTAAAAAACATTGTTATGACATTTAACTGAATGTGTGGGATAGTATATATTTATACTTATTAGGATTAGACCTGTTTGTCTAAAGTGAATAATTTGAAATAGAAATGTTTTTTTTAACAATTAAACTGTGTATTCATGCTAAAGTAAATTGTTCGAAACCGATTATTTATATAAAAATGGACTTGGCATTAGTAACCCACAAAGACTGATATGCCATAAAATCTAACCAACCAACCAACCAACCAACTAAACAACCAATGAACTTTACAGCCAATAATGGCTAGAGTGTTCGCCAATGGCCCGGGAAACCTGGGGTCAATTCCTGGTCGAGTCATACCAAAGACTCAAAAAATGGTACTAGATACTACATTGCTTAACACTCAGCGTTTTAAGGTAAGGATCAAGGGTAAAGTAGAGCAATCCAGGGAAAGAAATAGCGCCTTCACTGACACCTTGGTGTAGTAGCTATCGAAAAGGGAGTCATCGAGTAGTCCTCGACTAAGGTCACCAACTTTACTTTTTACTTACATATATATATATATATATATATATATATAAATAAATATATATATATATATATATATATATATATATATATATCTGTGTATGTGTGTATATATACATGGTGCCTTCAATAAGTTTCCAGAGTTTTTTTCTACTCTTCAAATCGGGTCAGAGGCATTTCCACCAGGACAATGCACCAGTCGAAATCACGGTTTAGTTCGGTTTGATCCGTAGATAGGTTCCTGTTCAGGTGCAACCACTCCGGGCTAGAATGGACCTGAGTGTGATGGCAATGAAGGGGTACTATTTACCAACCCCTCCGCTCGGGCAGGATATGGCAATGAAGGGGTACCCCGGATTTCCCAAACCTCTGGCTTTAGTGGAATCTCACCATCAGATTGTTCTGTGTTATATCCAGGGCACTTGTTAGGAGAGTTTTACCCCTCTGCAGAGAAGCAGTCAGTGTATTCTACAGTCCAAGCCAACTAGACAACATGCTGATAGAACGTTTAAATAACGTGATTTCCTTCTCGTCAACGGGTTGTCCTAAGCATGAGTGGGCGAACAAGAGACGGATACTTGCTAACAGTTTCATGCAAATTAGCTCACCTGGTTTATTTTCTTTGATAACATCAATTACAACAGCTCTCCTACGCACGCGCACAACTGACGAACGCCCCCAAATACACAAACACACACTCACATTTACGAGCGCCTAAGAATACACACCCGCCCAAACACACCCACAAATAAACACACACTGACGAATGCCCAATAACACATACACATGTATACTGACGAACACACTGACGAGTACCCAAACACACATACACACACACACATACACACACACGCACACGCTAATGAGTACCAAAGAACACACACTCATACACACATACATAGACGAGCGCCCAAACACACACACACACACACACACACACTGACGAGTGCCCAAGTATATACACAGACACACCCGCTTTTACGAGCGCCTCAGACCACACACACACACACACACACCGACAAATGCCCAAGACTTCACACACACACACACACACACACACACACAGACTTACGAACGCCCAAGAATACTCACACTGACCCCCGCATTTACGAGTGCGTAAGAATATAGCCACACACGACACACTCTGACGAGCGCCCATGAACACACACACACACACACACACATTTACGAGTGCCCAAGAATACACACACACCCCGCACACGAGCGCCTAAGAACACACACACACACACATACACACACGGTTGAGCGCCCAAGAACACAAACACACACACAAACATATACTAATGAACACACTGGCAAGTACCCAAGAACAAACGCACATACATACACACACACACACACACACACGCTGAAGAGCGCCCAAGATCATATACACTCACACACACACACTGACGAGCGCCCATGAACTCACACACACACACACACACACACACACTGACGAGTACCCAAGAATACGCACACACACACTCACATTTGCAAGTACCTAAGAATATATACACACACATAAACAGGAGTGCCCAAGAACACACACAAGCACACAGACGAATACTCAAGAACATACACACACACACACGTTGATGAGTGCCCAAGAACACACACACACTCTATGAGTGCCCAAGAATACACACACACATACCCACATTTACGAGCGCCAAAGAATACACACACACTCACCTACACACACACATACACACACTGACAAGTGCTCAAGAACCCACAAACCAACACATATTGACAAATACACTGACGAGTACCCAAGAACAAATGCACACACATACACACAGATGCTGATAAAATCCCAAGAACACACACACTCATACACACGCACAGAAACGGGTGCTCAAGAAAACACACACATACACACACACACTCGTAGACTAGTTCCCAAAAATGCACACTCACACACTCACACTGACGAGCGCCCAAAACTATATACACACACCTGTATTTACGAGCACCGAAGAACCCCCCCTACACACACACACACTGACTAGAGCTCAAGAACACACCCAACACACATAATGACAAATACACTGACGGGTACCCAAGAAGAAACGCTCACACATACGCACACACACACGCTGATGAGCGCCCCAAAACACAAGAACACAAACACACACACACACACACACATACTGACGAGTACCCAAGAACACACACACACACACAGTGATGAGCACCCTAGAATACACACACACACACATCATATCACACACACACACACACACACACATACACACATCATACACACACACATACACAAACATGAGAAAAAGTAGACAATGGAGAAAATTAAATTGACATTTTTCGCTTTAAGTTTAGTCTCAGAAATAAAATTTTATTTTACAGAAAGGAAATATACTCAATAAAAAAAGATGACGAAACATGACAAATAAATAGATGTTCATAAACGATGTTTACTTGGTAAACGAATTCTATCTATCTATCTATCTATCTATCTATCTATGAGGGTCATTCCTAAGAGATAGGAATTTCAGAAAAAAAAAAAAAAAAAAAAAAGGAAAAGATCAATAATTTCAGAAATGTTTTCATGAATGTAAACTCTATATTCTTTGAAATTGGTTCCTTGCAAAAATTATTTAAATCTTGTCAATACATTTAGTTTAAGGCTATTCTAAATGACTCTAAAAAAACAGGACCAGATACGAAGTCTGTTATCAAATTTTTGGCAGCTGAGGAGTGAAAACAATGAGACATATACCAAAAACTGTGTTAAGTATTCCGAGAAGCTTATTTTAGGGAGAAAAAAAAGATGTATCCAAATAAGCTCAACTTGAGTTAGCCATTACGACCCTTAGAGAAAAATACAAGTCCATGGAGTAGAAATCCACCGATTCTATCATAAAAGTCCATGCTGCTTGCGTTCTGAGACATGAAAGGATCCATCACTTTTGAATTCCTTAAAAAAAGTGAAACTATACAGTGCTTCTTATTGCTGTCGCATATTGCACCATTGGAAAAACAACGAAGGACTGGGAAATATATAAAAATATAATTTGTTTAATATTCTTCGACTGTAACGTCTGTGTGGAGTAGGAATAGAGGCAGAGAGAGTTCGCACATATCTTTCTTCTGTGGCGGGGACCCTTTTTATGAAGTAGTGCGACGACCGGAGAACACACACAAGGGGAGTCGACAGATTTGCCCAAGTGGCCAGCGGATCTCTGCCTTCAGTCCAAAATTACTGTCCTCATATTGTCTTTCAAGTCCCACGTATTTTCTGTTCATAGCTAGTTATCGGAACTTACATACTTCCGTTTTTTCCGGTAATTTGTTCATCTTATCTGCTAACGGAAATGTCTGCCATTTGATCCATAGGTAATAAATTCCATTCTTGCCATCATCCTTTATTTTACTTTTTCCTGTGACACCACTTTGTTGATGTTATCTTGCAACTGTATTAAATCTGCTAAGTTTATCCACGGCACTCTGTTTCCAGCTAAGCTAGCATATTACATTGCCAGTACCTTCGGCAAAATTATCCTTATTTATTGAATCAACATTGACTAAATATACACACACACACACACACACACACACACACACACACACACACACACACACACACACACACACATATATATATATATATATATGTTAATCTTAGGCTGGAAATATTAAGTGTCCGGTAAGAATTGATCTCAGTATCAATGTTTTCTACTTCAACTTACTAAGCATTACACCACGCGAATTATATATATATATATATATATATATATATATATATATATATATATATATATCCAGCAAGCAAACACATTCACGCACATGCTTACATATATATATATATATATAAAGAGAGAGAGAGACAGACAGAGAGACAGAAAGAGGAAGAGAGCGTGAGAGAGAATGGGAAACAAGAGAGAGAGAGAGAGAGAGCTGTGTGTATGTATGTGCTAATGACATTGCATATATATAGATATATATATATACATATATATGTGTGTGTGTGTGTGTGTGTGCATGTGTGCATGTGTCTGTGTATATATGTGCTCATGAGTTTGCATGCATGTATATATATAGATAGATAGATGTGTGTGTGTGTGTGTGTGTGTGTGTGTGTGTGTGTGTGTGTGTGTGTGTGTGTGTGTATGACTGAGTAGTTTGATAATCAAGTCTGACATACTATTTAAATTCGGAATTCTTCTTACCTAAGATTTGCCAGTGGGGCTATAAAATGAAATGTCGTTAATGAAGAAAAAGAAGGAAACGATCAAACAAAAGAAACAAGAAAGCAAACAAACAACAAACAAACCAACAAACAAATAAAATCACCTTTAATGAGATTCTAATTAGAGAAATATCTGAAGGATCTCGAGGCTAAAACATCTCTAACAGTTTCCTCATCTTCTGAAAACGGCAAAGCACCATATCCTGATGAATTTGAAAAGCATAAATATCCTCGTCAGGAAATCGTTTTCACAAAAGTGATGATTCCTTTCTTTCTCTTTTCATCAAATAAAGCATTAAATTTGTGATCGAAATTTCAAACTTAATCTATTATTTCGAAATTAAAAAAAAAATAAACCTTTATATTCAACTATTATTTTTCTAAAAGTATTTTTTTTCTATCAGCAGGACGTAGAATATTGAGATTTTTCCCTTACAGAATAGTATGAAACCGATTGCCAATATTAAATCTGATCCCAAACTATTAGATCCGAAGTGGGTCGAAAAATCTAATCAAAGATTAAATGCTGAAATAAGGCATGGTAGGACATATATATAAATAAAATATATTAAAAAAATACTCACTCCAAGAAGACATGAGGGAACATATTTGTAAAGACTGGGGTAAGTAGAATCGATACTACTATATGGATGCACTACTTGGACGCTAACAAAACGGCTGGAGAAAAAGCTAGACGGCAATCGATATAATCCGAGACGAAACCATGAAATTAAGTATGTCGGATCCTATATATAAATACTGGTGGTGCATGTTGTGTAATGCTTATCCTTGTGGTCAGTGGATGAAACGATCAGAGTTAAAATTGTCCACGAGGCCAACTGCATTTCAAAAAGCATTCATACCCTTGGGGAAAAAAAAGGTTTTCGCTCAACTATTCTCCGTTCAGTTATGGATAGATAGTGGGTCAGACTGGGTTCTTTGATCTCGTTATGGCCACTGGTCTGCGAGAAGAACAATTCTGATTTTAAACCTGTTTAATCCACTTGAAACATTAATCTTGTGTTTAATTCCGCTAGTGTGGAGGGGTTGGTATTTACATATAGAGTTATGAATATATACCATCGGAAATATTTGCTTTTGTTTAGAACTTGAAAGAATAATCATTATGTTGTGCTAATACCACGAATTTGCCTGACTTTTTCATCGATACTACTATGTGGATGCACTACTTGGACGTTAACTAAACGGCTGGAGAAAAAGCTTGACGGCAATTACACAAGAATGATGAGCAATATATGTAAGATACCCATACATGAAATGTGTGAAACGTACATAGAATGTTCATAACATATATACATAGAACATAGGAACCCTGAAACACGAAAAACACTTACAACCTCTTAGTTCAGGTACGAAACTTTTTATTACCTTTGAGTTTAAAGGTTCTTCGACATAAGCAGAGAGATACATATTCTTTCTATTCTGGCTTTTCCATCTGCCACCCCCATCTCGTGCGGAACCCGTAGCGCGCAAATTCGCCTGGCCTCTGGGAGCCCCGAAAGTCGACCCTTCTCGTTCGGTTTCTAGTTCTCAACTCACTGACTTTGTCAAAATCCCCCAAATCCTCCGCGAGTGCTTCTGATGCATCATCTGGTCCTGAGATTTTTATTTTGAAATCTGTGAACGACACATCCTCCCCCGGCGCGCGTAAACATCTGCGCTCAAGTTTGCACCTAACTAACCCATGTGCTGACCCGAAAAGTTCTCAGCCTAACTAAACCCAAAGCAAGATATATAAAACGAAATCCCTCGGCCATTATCTAACATATTGAACAAGTCCTGGAGGCAGCATCCCACTAGGGACCAACTATACGGCCACCTACTTCCCGTCTCGAAAACTATCCAGGTTAGACGAACCAGACATGCAGGACACTGCTGGAGAAGCAGGGACGAGCTCATAAGAGATGTAGTCCTATGGACTCCCATATATGGCCGAGCAAAAGCAGGACGACCAGCTCGAACATACATACAGCAGCTCTGTGAGGATACGGGATGTAGCCCTGAAGACCTGCCAGAGGCGATGAACGATAGGAAGAAGTGGCGAGAGAGGGTCAGGGATATCCGTGTAAGCGGCATGACATGATGATGATGATGATGATGATACATCGTCTCCAGTAGGTCGTCTATACTATATCCGAACACTTGCACGTAAGTGTGAAGGGATTCTCGATTAAAAAGTTCGTCCATACTTCTCTGGCAGAGCTCCGCAGGTCTTATTCGTCTTATTTTGGTGGTTTGAGATGAAAGGCAGGTGACCGTACAGTTGCTGTATTGTGGGATGTTGCCCGTGGTGTATTAGGAGGTTCCCGTGCTTAATGGTCATCGTCGTAGAAAATAGACCCGGCGACACGAGTTCAAATCCTGGACGAGACTGATTGCATTTCACATAGCACTAATAGCCTCGGGAAAGGTATGATTCCAATTATTCTCCTTCCAGCTATGCGTAAATAGTAGGACAGACTAGGTTCTTCAGCCTAGGTGAGGCAACTAGTCTAGGAGAAGGAAAACTGTGAATTCAAACCTGTTAAACTCCGCTTTTGATTGACCTTGTGTCATATCCTGCCCGAGCAGAGGGGTTGGTAAATATGGGTAATGTGGGATGTTGCTAGAAAGATTTACTCAATATAGCCCGAAGCATTCTTGTGTAATTCCCGTTTTGCCTTTTCTCTATACGCTTCGTCAGCGTCTATGTGGTGCATCCATATAGTAGTATGGACACGACCGCTGCTGGGAAAAAATGAGATTTATTTTTTCGGGTAATTCTGACTTCCATATGATGGATAACCAACCGATAGCTGTCTATCTTTTCGCTTGTCGCATATTGGTGTCATTTTTACTTGATGTAACGCTGCTTTTGAGATCGGGGAACTTGTCTCCTAATCTCAGAGAACCACCATTTAGTTTGGAGATGTCTCATTTTTTATTAAAATACATATAATCTGTTTTGTCTTCATTCGCATGGAAGGTGATACTGCCTGCTCCAGACTATGCAGCAGAGATTCGACTTGGTTAGGTATATTCGACAGAAATACTAAAATAGATACATACATGTCATAGAAACTAAACGTAATAGCACAACTAGTGTTTGAAATCGCGTGCTAAGATTCTGATGTCCAGCGCTTTAACCAATTACACATCTCCAGGTGTTATAATTACTTACATTGTGATATATATAATTGTTTGTTTGCTTGGGATAACAACCTTTGTAGGTTATTTAAAGCCAAATCCATTTTTATACAAATAAACGGTCCTATTTAAAACTATTTGGTTTAGTATACAGAAACAGTTCTTTTTTTCAAACAATTAAGTTCAGCATAAGTGCACAGTTTAAATGTCAAACCAGTCCAATTTCAAGCAATTTAGTTTAGCGTACGTACGCAGTTTAAATGTCAAACCAGTCCAATTTCAAGCAATTTAGTTTAGCGTAAGTACGCAGTTTAAATGTCAAACCAGTCCTATTTCAAGCAATTCAGTTTAGCGTAAGTACGCAGTTTAAATGTCAGACCAGTACTATTTCAAGCAATTCAGTTTAGCTTAAGTACGCAGTTTTAATGTTAAACCAGTCCTATTTCAAGCAATTCAGTTTAGCCTAAGTATGCAGTTTAAGTGTCAAACATGTCCTATTTCAAGCAATTCAGTTTTGCGTAAGTACGCAATATGAATATCAAACCAGTCCTATTTCAAGCAATTCAGATTAGCGTAAGTATGCAGTTTAAATATCAAACCAGTCCTATTTCAATCAATTCAGTTTAGCGTAAGTACGCAGTTTTAATGTCAAACCAGTCCTATTTCAAGCAATTCAGTTTAGCGTAAGTATGCAGTTTAAATGTCAAACTTGTCCTATTTCAAGCAATTCAGTTTAGCGTGATTATGCAGTGTAAATATCAAACCAGTCCTATTTCAAGCAGTTCAGTTTAGCGTAAGTACGCAGTTTAAATATCAAACCAGTCCTATTTCAATCAATTCAGTTTAGCGTAAGTACGCAGTTTTAATGTCAAACCAGTCCTATTTCAAGCAATTCAGTAGTAGTACTATCTAACCTTTGCTAGAGTGGATATATAGCTTCATACATTTCCCTGGGGTATTAGACCAAGTGTGAACGAACAAGGACGACTTGAGATCGAACTTAATTAATAGGATGACAGTGTTAATGGCGTTATCAACTACGCCACAGTGACTACTCCTAGTCAAATATGACCAAACGAACGATTATAGACGAATAAAGAAAACGTAAAATTAAAATAACGCAATGGAGCATTGAAGATACTCTGTGTGCGATTGAGTGTTTAAGGAGTATGTTCTTACCCTTCACAGGTTTTAAGTTGGGCCGTTTGGTATTCATGCCGAATGGGATATCAAGGTCAATAAGTGATTCAAGGTCGAATGGCCCTCAACTTAGGCCGGTTCACTTTCGTTTGGACGAAGAATCATTGACAAGCACACCACAGCTCTAGTGCTTCGGGTTTGGGTCAGTCTATGAATGGGCATTCGTACCGGAAACACCATGCACTATATGAGTCCATGTCTAGCAGGGTCACCTGGCTCATATTGCACCTATTGAACCTAGGACCCTGACAGTTAAGCTAGGCATCATCATCATCATCACATCTCGCCATCATCACGGATATCCCTGACCCTCTCTCGCCACCTCTCCCTATCGTCCATTGCTTCCGGCAGGTCTTCAGGGCTACATCCCGTATATCCACAGAGCTGCTGTATGTAGGTTATAGCTGGTCGCCCTGCCTTTGCTTGTCCATGTGAAGAGGTCCACTGTAGTACATCACTTATGAGTTCGTCCCTACTTCTCCAGCAGTGCCCCACATGACTGGTTCGTCTAAAATGGATAGTTTTCGTAATGGGTGGTAGGTGGCCGTGCAGCTACTGCTTTGTGCGGTACTGCCTCCAAGACTTGTTCAACATGACTCACAGCATTTTTGTGTAGTTGCCGTCAAGCTTTTTCTCCATTCGTTTAGTTAGCGTCCATGTAGTGTATCCATATAGCAGTATTGACACGACCGCTGCTTGGAAGAAACTGCGTTTTTTGCCTTGCTTGAGATACCCTTCCTTTAAAAATCACAATATAAAAGATAATTGAATAAAAACGTGCGTCAAATCCTGTCTGGTGGAAGACAGAGATAAAGATACTGTTGTACTCGAGTAATGAACGATTTTGTATTAATTAAAAATCCTTGCATCTTAGGGGGCTTTATATTATATTACTTTTTATGAATGTCTAAAAGTTAACTTATTTAGAAATATATCTCATATATTGAACGACTTCTTTTTTTTTAAGTGAAATATTAATCTTAAAGGACGCCTCCGGAGCAGCATCTATTATAACAACCCCTCAACTTCGCACAAGTTTATTCTTTATTTCTGTCGGCGTGAGACATTAAGTTCGGACACCGTTTGTTCCGACATCCTAATCTCTGGAAAGCTACAGGAATAGGTGAGGGTTTCTATTCGAAACTGGCAGGCTTTGGAACCAGTTTCCGCCGCCGATGTGGGACGATAATGAACATACTATATATATATATATATATATATCAGTGGCGTCTCTAGCCTATTTCTGCTACTCGTGCCCCCCCCGCCCTATGTCAACTTCAGTTCCCAACCCGTGGTCCGTGGACCCAAAGTAAGTCATCATAGTTGCTATTGCGTGATTCTCCATTGTATAGCACAGATTGACAAACGTACCTTGCATGGTGTTTTTTTTTTGTAAACAATCAAGATACTATATAATTTGTAGTCTTGTTAATACAGTAGATAAGATAATTTTTTTTCCTTTCAAAAGTATAGAAGAAAAGAGAAGATGTTCATTGCTATGACGAGAAAAATATGTTTATTAGAATAAAGAAACTGATGACAATATACACAGACATAGCTAGTAGTTTCAATTTCGCTTGAAATAAAGATTATTAGTTGAAAATGTATTCAAATAAACAAATTTTAGTTACAGAATGTAATATATGCAACATTCATTCAAGAAATAGAGATCTGTTAGTGAAAAAACGAATTAAAACACGCCGTTTAACCAACATTTACTATAGCGATGATGATGATGACGTCGGGATGGCTATAATCTGCTATCTCCTCTATTTCTCTCTCTCTTTCTCTCTCTCTCTCTCTCCCTCTTCAGTTTAGCGTAAGTATGTCAGCAGTCAGCATGTGCTAAGATTTTTGAGCACGATGTTTGGGTTGCTCTTGCTATTGGCTACAGCCAAACGCAGATTTCTCTAACATTACTGTTATTATAAGGGTCTAGTGCTCGGCACGGATTGCGCGTGTTCAACATTATAGCCGATTTTATGGGATGTTCAATGAATCTGACGGTGGCCGGACAAAGACCATCCGTTCAAAACAGCATCGTTGTATTATTCCCAGATATATTTATGAACTTTTGGCTACTTAGTTATCGAAACTTGAATAGATACGTAATTTAATTGAGATCAGACTAAGTATGTTTTCTTGAAATTAATGGATGATTTTTAATCCATTTTGAATAACATTGACCGAGTTATTGGTCATGCCGGGCACGAGTAGCACTAGTCCCGTCTCCGCCCCTGATATATATATATATATATATATATATATATATATATATATATATATATGGATGTGTATGTGTGGGTTTCTATGTGTGTTCGTATAGATGTATGGCCAAGGAGGTGATCTTATCTCCGGCATCTTTAAAGCGGCACCGGAGTATCCAGAAGACCTTTCTTTGTCCACTTTGGGGCGAAAACTGCACAAATAGCTGTGCCCGCGAAAACCTGCGAGACCCGACGAGAAGGATGAAGAGAGTTAGTCAGTCAGGAGTGAGATCCCGATGCGATCAGTCCGGAGCAGAGAAGCAGTCAGTCTGGAGCAGAGAAGCAGTCAGTCCGGAGCAGAGAAGCAGTCAGTCTGGAGCAGAGAAGCAGTCAGTCCGGAGCAGAGAAGCAGTCAGTCTGGAGCAGAGAAGCAGTCAGTCCGGAGCAGAGAAGCAGTCAGTCTGGAGCAGGGGATCAGTTAGTGGGGAGTGAGACTCCGGAGTATGAAGTTAAGACTGAACAGTGAAGACGATGACCAGATATATCTGGATTTTTGGTAGCTCTATAGGATTTGCGCTGAGTTCTCGCGATGGCCATGAACTTAAAAACATACTAGAATGCTTATAAATGACATACTTTTTGCCGCTCTGAATTCGTGTTTGTTTCTTCTTTCTACTCATTGTTGTCGGGTTTTCGTTCGTTTGTTCTGTAGAACCAGTGAAATGCCCTCACACCTTGATGTGAGAGTTTACAACGGGTCCAGACCACTTGACGAAACTAAAAAAAAAAAAAACACGCTGTTTATGGGTAATTTTTCACACCAATCTTCTAGTCTAGTTCTTCAAAGCTGTTGTGATTCTTACCGTGGAAGAAATATACTTTTCCTCCTGATTTAGGAAGTCGTGATAGGTTTTCTTGAGATGATTCATCTGAAAGAAATTTGAGTTTAGCCGATGAAATAAGTTTAGCGGAGAAGAAACTTACCTCCTGGATCAAAGCGCGTCAGACAGTGCCTTGCGTGTCGGGCAGTAGAAAATATGTTCACTTCCGAAGGCGGAAGATATAATGGGTCGATCTCGAGTCTTGTGAGAAGAAACATACCACATATGTAAATTTCTTATGCCAGAATTTGCATAAAAGAGTCTGCCAGCAGCAGAAGTTGTTGTTCTTTGCGGACGACTTTTTGACTGACAGAGCGAACGCTAGGGACCGAGCGAACGAATTGGACAGAACTAACGAATTGGACAGGGCGAACGAATTGATCAGAGGTATACTGAGGAAGGGCTGCTAGGCGCGTGTGTCGTTACCTTTAGTCAACTGAGGCTATCCAATTGTCTGAGGATATAACAGTAGGGAAAACAAATCACGGAATCCATTTCCTTCCGTTGTACAATTGCTTACGAGAGACTCTTTTCTTTCTGTTGCTGAGGAAGCATACAATCCACCACCACCCTCTTCTGCTACAATTAGAATGCCAATCTTGGTTATATATATATATATATATATATATATATGGAGAGAGAGAGAGAGAGAGAGAGAGAGAGAGAGAGAGAGAATTTAATGAAAATGAATTATAAGAATCTACAGTCGATTTTATGGGGATTAATTTTATTGCGGACTTTAGTCCTCATCTTGGTAGTTCTTGTTGTTTTTCTCACTATGTTTCGGCCAATTTTCATCTCTGGCCGTCTTCAGGTGATTAACCGCGACCTCGGATAGGAATGCTGAGTCTTGTAACGGTGTCCCCAGTAATTTGGCCGAAACGTTGTAAGAAAACAACAAGAACTACCAAGATGAGGACAAAAGTCAGCAATAAAACTGATACTCAGATTAAGAAGCATCATCTCAAAAAGGATTCCCAATAAAGACAATCCATTATATGTTGTTCTTCTATTGAACAAAAGAACACAAGACACCTATCTGGAATCTGATCTAATGTGTCAACAAAATTCAATCTGAAATGCCAGGGTCTTTTATAGGTGCTTGCCTTTTGCGAGTGTATACCTTTTTCGTGTGTGCTGGTCCGCCTTCCTTCGCTTTCAAAGCCCGTAGTTCTGTTTTTACCCTTTCGTCTATCCATCTTACCAAAATATCGCTGAATTTAAACAACTCAATTTTCTATCTTTTTAAAGTCGGATTTGAAATATCACTTCCTATATTGTAATTTTTTTTACAAACAAACCCAAATATTGTCTTTATTGGGAATCCTTTTTGAGATGAGGCTTCTTAATCTGACAATTAATTTTAGTGCGGACTTTTGTCCGAATCTTGGTAGTGTTTTTCTTGTTTTTCTCTCTACGTTTCGGCCAAATTTCACCTCTGGCCGTTTGGAAGGCAGTAATTACTGGGGATATGGTTACAAGACTCAGCATTCCTATCCGAGGTCACGATTAATCACCTGAAGACAGCCAGAGGTGAAATTTGACCGAAATGTTGTGAGAAAAACAACAGAAATACTACCAAGATGAGGACAAAAGTCCGCAATAAGATTAAAGCTCAAACCCAAACATATTTGAAGCGCATCCAGCCACTGCTTCGTGCAGAGGATTTTCGGTGGACTGTCTGACATCCGTGCTGGACAGTCAAAGTTTCAAGGCAGACTTGAGGCCAAAATGCCTCGCTTCGGTTGGGCTACCCTCAAGTGGGCTAGCTGCATCATAGACACCTTTGTCACCCTTGTATAACACAGGACCTTGCTGTCCACTTTACGCTATAATCAGGCATACCTGCCAGGACCCACATTTAGATCCAAGTCCAGCTAGGCTCATCTGGCTCACATTACATTAAATGGGTCGATGACCAACATAGTCCAGCAGGGCCCGGGTCTCGGCTCGTTCCAGACCTTCCAAACTCCTAAAACCCTACTGTAATCGACGTTCGGGTCATTGACCTTATGTCAAGTCCTGTCGGCTGGGAGGCAGAGAAAAACATACCAAATATATTTGACTAATTTCATCTCCAGAACCGAAATCAAGTGAAATCCTAATACATTACTCCGAGGTCACCCCTGACTACTTGACAAATATTCTTTTCTGGGAAAATTGATAATATCTAATCCCACGTTATCTCGTTCGAATCGTCACCTTTCTGAAAATTACAATACTCTCCAATATTACAAACTACAATATTCTTCAAAACACTAGATACCTCATTACATTCCTCTCTTATCTATTAGTGGAATCTTAGCTTCTAAAGATTTACCTCACAAGAAAAGTCTCTTTGAAAATAAGGTCACTGGTTTGTATATATCATGTTTTCATTACCCCACTAGATATATTTTCTCTAAGAAAAAAAAGTTCAATGATTTTTTTATCGATCAGCCTTTATAAACTCCTAAAGACATGCATTTTTTTTAAAATAAAAACAGTTCCTGAGGATTTCTCCTCTTTTTACAATACCCACTTCAATCATTTCTACCTTTTAGTAATACTTCTTTAGTCTGGTAATAACAATAACCGCGGTGTAATGGTTATCGTCGTAGGAAATGGACACAGCGACACGAGTTCAAACCCTGGACGAGGCTGATTGCATTTCACATAGCACTAATACTTTGGGAAAGGTATGAATCCAATTATTTTCCCTCCAGCCAAGGATAAATAGTAGGACTGGGTTCTTCAGCCTTGGTGAGGCAACTATTCCAGGAGAAGAAAAACTCTGAATTCAAACCCGTTAAACTCTGCATAAAAATTGACCTTGTGTCATATCCTGTCCGAGCGAAAGAGTTGGTAAATATGGGTTATCACAATAATATGCATCGGTTGTTCTTCTTCCGTTTTATTCTATGGAAGTTTAAAATAGGTTTCAATCTCTTTTCACTACCCACTGGGTTCAATACAAGACATCAGCTGAGCTCTTCCGTCTATATCTCAGTTAATCATTTTCCTCAATCATTGTGATCTAATTAAACACCTCAGTTTATGGATTATAATTAACACAATAATAAACATAACCAGTGTAACAAGCTGCATTGGTACTAAGCAGTTCCATAGCGTTATATCTCTCCCTTTTAATTCTCTTGGGATCTTGGGATTTGTTAACGTTCTAAATTTCTCTGTGAAATTCTTCAAACTAATTTTCCTTACAGTTCCTAATAATTCAGGATTCGCTTGGGCGTTTATTTTTGGAAACTCTTAGAGCAATGGACTCCGAACTCCAGTTCAATTATTGACCGACACGTACCCACGGGCCAGGAAAGTATTCCTAATCTCAAACTTCTCCGCTGCCTTGCAGAAAGGTAAAATTGTTTCATACTAAAAGCGGCGCAACCCATTGCTAAACTAGTAATTGTTAAAAGGCATTATAAGGGTGTTCTCAAACTCCTAATTTCCTCGGGCTGAACTTCAGACGCCATAGTCAGTTCAATATCTCAATATAAAGTGAAAACCTATAAACTATTGGTTTTACTCAATGTATAATCTCAATTTAATAAATCTGTGGGACCACATCAACGTATTTCTTTGAAAATTTCATCACACACATTTCTACTTTTTGTATAGGTTGGGCTTTTCATGGAATGTACTTTCAATACATTCAAGCTACAGTTTCAGTCATCTTCAGGAACCTTTAATGTAAACTTGTTCCCTGCAAGATTCACAGCTATATTTGTTTCCTTCAATCTAAAACCTGACAATCTAAAACTATTCTATCAGTTTTATATGAGTCATCTAAATGCACACATCGAATAGACAGTATTGTTTCTAACCTAAGACAAACCCTGCACTCCTGAGATCATTTTCATTTCTTTTCCATTCATGGAGAGCTTCTAAAATCTCCATCTCCCATGAAGATTTTTGTGCCACCTATACATTCATTTTTCCTTTCGGCACTTCTTTGTCTTTCCTTCCAAGTAAGTCCTTCCTTTAACCTTATAATCTTCTGTCTCTAAACGTCTTTGCAATTCTATGAAGAGAATCCTATCTTCTTTATCCTATTCATCTGATTTTTCGTCTGCAGGTCTTACCTGTTATTCGCTATTAGCAACTTTCTGCATTGTCCCACGAGATATGAGCTCGAAGTCTATTGCTGAACCATCTTCTTCCAAATCAGTACTCGGCCAAGCGATATTCACTGGCCATGTAGTTCTTTCCTCATGTGTGGCCTCAGGAATATCTCATTCCTCGATTATTGCTCTTTTTAAGTCTTGGTATTCATCAGTGCATCCCACCAGAGAGGATTTGACAAGATTTCTTTCATAGTGGAGATTTAGGGGAGTGGAAGTTCAGACACGAGCTGACGCGCTGCCTTGCTGGTCAGTGCTAGTCATATGGTCATTAAGTGCAATGTGATATATGCTAGCCCTTGCAATGTCTCCCGTTACGAATCCAGGTGACCTAGTTGGTCATAGATTCACCCGACCCGACGGTCAAGTACAACATGAATTCATGAATTCACCTCTAGACACGCATATCAGGTGCCCCTTGTATTCGTTTGACATCCACTCTTTTCTCTTTATTTCTCAATTGATCTGAAATATTAAAGGTTACCGGCCCTGCTTGTGCCTCAGTCCAGTTTTAGGGTCTCCGTTTTTGATTCAATTTACCTTAACTCATATGAGCTTTGTTAAACACTGGATCCCCAAGTTCAAATTTAACCTCTGACATATTTTTATTGATCATTTCATTTTATTTCCTTTGTGCTCGGAAAATTCGATTCCTTGCTTTTACAAAAATGAAATTTAGTTTTTCGGCCAAAACTCCGATTAATATCTTCACCCATGTATTTTCGTCGAGCTTTCAGTAGATTATCAACCGGTAACACCATATTTCTCTCGAATACTATGTAGTATGAAGAGAATCTACTGGTCTCATTAATTCAGAATCTGGTTGCTGCCAGAATTTTGTTCAGAAATGAATCCTAATTCTCATACTTTTTTTGGCAATTTCACCAACATATCTAAAAATAATTGTGAAATCGCCCCAACTTGTAATTAGTTTACGGATGATGTGGGAAAAGATTTATATTTTTGATGTTCAAAGACCTTATAGTCTCTCTCATCACCTCATCCAAAAATTCTCCTCCTCTGTCAGTTACCCATTCCGCCTCTGTTCCTACTATTGGAAATATGTCATTGACTATTAGTTGAGAAATTTTGTCCCGTGTGACACTATGTGGCCTTTCGGGTGTGTGGATGTGCGCTCGCCGGTCAGAGAATCTCTTTGCTTTGGCGCAAAACCCACACAAAGGGCCTAACGGCGAGACCTCCTGCAAAACCGGAAGTGGACGAAGAAAGTAAGGTCCGAGAGAAGAACGAGGGTCAGTTGACAAAGGAAGACAGAGAGAGGCAGTCGACAACAGAGAGCAGAAGAGACCAGTCGGCGTGAGATAGCAGTTCAGGGGAAGGACGGTCAGCAGAAGTAGGCAGTGAGGGAAGAAAGTCAAAGATGAGTTAGCATTCCTTGTGGCTTTTGTAGAAGTTTCACGCAAAATCTACGCCCGCAATAGTCTACAGATGCACAGAGAATGCAAAATGTCACAAACTCCCTTTCTTGCACTTGGTGCTGACCCAAGTCCGTGTTTGTTCGTTTGTTCTTTTTCTTCCACCCGCTCGGTTGTATTTTATGTGACCGTAAAGAAATGTGTAATATCCCTAGTCGCAAATGAGAAAAGACCACTAGACGAATAACTGGCCATAGGAAGTTTTGTTTAACGACTTTGAGATATTAGGGAGTCGGCCGGCTGGGAGTGTTATCACACCTGTCCTTTAAAATAGGTTTTTCGCAAATTCATGGGCTAGTCTACGAAATTCACGATATAAATATTTCCTCTCAAGGTCTCATTATATGGGCCGGATCTTTCCATTCTGACCTTTTCAAGAAAACACTCATATATCATACAATGATGCTTCTTCATTTCTGAACCTCCACGCTTAGCAGTTTGCATAACCTGTAGAGTATGCAAGTGCCCCCTTGTACATTCTAGACCAGTCATTCTTTCGGTTAACTCAAACGTTTCTCATGTGTCCTAATATTTTACAAAATTCTTCCAATTCCTGCTAGGGTGCCCTCGTAGTGTGATGGTTAAAGCGATGTACTACGGAATCGTACAAATGCGAGTTCGAACGCTAGTCGCGCTATTATGTTCACTTTCCGACAAATACCCTTGATAAAGGTTAAAAAAAAACCTCCTTATCTTACAAGCTATATGTTAAATAGTACCACTACTTTTCTTTTAGAATGATGGCTTTAGCATTAAGTAAACAACAGGGGTTGATATGCCATTAAACAAAGAAACCAAACAAAACCAAACCAACCCAATCCGTGTTCTTGGAGGGTTCCCGTTGGTATATACCATCTTATTCTCGGCATCGCTTTCAAGTTGCCTATCCGTACCGACAATTCCCTTATTTCTTAGATGTCTGTATCACTTCTACTATATTTCCGGCTAAATCCGAGCTCCATACGTTTCCACTCGTTTGAATTACTGATGTAGACCCAGTTTGGGACCTCGAAAAGATAACTCGAAACACGGTATTAGTTTAAGGATATATTGGAGTAACAAGATACAGAGAAAAGTGGTGACTGACCAACGAGAGTAGTACTTAGCTCTCGATTCATATAGGAGTTGTAAGAGTCCATCAATGGGAAGATAACGGTCCCATAACAATTTCCTTGTACTTAAAACAGATATCCCTAAACCTCAAAGATCTCACAACGTGTCCCCCGATCATAACCTTACAGGTTAACTCTCCTTTCTTAGAAAGTAACTCGAATACGTTAGCTTTCCTTCGTCTTATTTCTTAGTAATTCTACTTTATTTTTATTATCCCTTATTCCTCCTTTCCCGTGATATTTACTATTTCTCTCCTTTTAGAGCCACCTGCCTTTCTTAGTCTTTGCTCGGGAGTTTTCAACTACCTTATATTTTCTTTTGGGGTCAGTTTCTGACCACATAACTTTCGTTTCCACAGCTTTAACACGTTCTTCTAAGCGTGCAGTTTCGGAGAACATGACCTTTTTTCTCCTGCCCTAACATTTAGTCCTGTCATACTCTCTTACTAAGTGACCACTTAGTCCAGCACACTTTTTCATTCTTGACCTTCCATCTTCCTACAAGGGTTACCCTTCCATTTTCCTTCCTTCTTAGTGGGATGGCCATAATTATTTCAAATTCTTCCTCTAGGTTTATGGCCTCGTACTTTCTCCTTTTTTGTAACAGGACGCTGATGATCAGTTTGTCCAGTCCGACGATACTTTCAGCATCTCAGCCTTCCCCATCCTACTTCCTCTGAGAGGAATCTTTCATAAGTCAGAGAGGCCAGTGCCCTGTGCCCGATTTGACCATACAGAAAGTGAACCAACTCGTACCCTCCTGGAGTGGTGATATACCTTTCTTCACACTTCTGACTAACCCTTGCCAAGGCTCTCAGTTCCTCGAACATGCTTAAATGGCAGCTAATTTTCAATTCTATGTCATTCCATGAAGGACTGGTGTTACTCTCTAAATAGGCCCCAAACCACCCCAAAGCCGACTTCCGTATGATCATAGACCATATCCACTACGGACAAATGGTATATCCGGCTCTTTTTCCAGTTTGCCTCGATCCACAGACGAAACTATGTGGCCAAGCCTGTTAAAAAAAAAGTCTTCGATCATGAGGCATTTAACTATGCTATTAGTTTCTGAGTAGGGGTGGGGAATCTGCTCAATTGTATACAATTAGTTTTTAGACATTACCATTTTCTTAGAACAGCGACAATTCCTAAAGTCGTTAAACCGAAACACAAGGAAACCTAAAGTGACACCAACTAACGAACACGTAATTACCAAAAAAATAGAAGAAAAGATTTCTGACCTAACTCACTCCCTATACTCGTCTTAGAGTTTGACCTACGCTTCTGGTCTTTTGGTCTGGCTTCTCAAATTCTTCTAGTGATGCCCTATTCTGGGCTATTTTGCATTCGATCTCTGATGTTCTTAAAGTCTCTTATTCCCTATTTAGGTATCTTTTCTTCATTTAGCTCCTCTCATGTATAGGAATCCTGGTTCAGACGTCACCATTATATCACCCGGGATCAAGTATCCTGGTTGTCACGGCACAAATAGAACATTTGGGATAAAAATATCATTTCTGAAATTTTCCTTTTACGCATTAACGAACCCAAAATTATTTGAATAAATTCCTCACTAGAACCGAAATCAAGCGAAATCCAAAATCACATATAATAACTCTCCTATTCAATTTTTGACAAAAAATCACGCTGAGAAAAATAAATAATATCCAGTCCTACTTTATCTCGTTTGAATCGCCGCCTTGTGAAAATTTCAATATTCTCCAAGAGAATTACAAACTGCTATATTCTCCTGAAGCCAGTGACCGTATTACATCGACTTTTCATGAAAGGAGCACGAACGGCTCTCTGTGCAGCAATTACCGATACTAATCTTTAAAACGTTTTGTTCTATCCATAACAGCATCATTCCAACATTACATGAAATGAGTATGAAAATATTTCTTTGTAGCCATTATAGATTCACTAATCTTAAAAACGTTTTTGTTCTATCCGGAACAGCATCATTCCAACTTTACATGAAGTGAGCGAGAAAATCTCTTTTTGTAACAATTACAGATTCACTAATCTTTAAAAAAAAACGTTTTTGTTCTATCCCGAAGTGCATCATTCCGACCTAACATGAAATGAGCACGAAAATCTTTCTGCGTAGCAATTACAGATTCACTAATCTTAAAAAACGTTTTAATTCCATCCGGAACAGCATCAGTCACACCTAACATGACTATTCTGACACTGACATTTGGATACCCAGTCTAAGAGAAGGAAAAATCTAAATTCAAAAGTTATATTGTATCTCTTTCTGCTCGTGTCGAAGAGTAACGGTAGATAAAACTACTACTACTTCTACTACTACTACTACTACTACTAAGGATAAATATAATGTTACTTGGAAAAGGGAGTGGAAGACTTAGCAATTAAAAGACCAGTGGAGACCATCAACACTGTATCATAATTAAGATCGGCTGGAATATTTAGAAGAGTCCTGAAGACTTGAGGAGAGTCACTGTCACAAAAAAAAAAAAAAAAAAAAAACAGCTAAAGACCATCAGCTAACGCTGGTGTGATAATAATAATAATAAAACTTTCCAAAAAATTTCAAAAGCGTAAGAAGTTTTGTTGTAATTTCGTGGCTCATCTAAGTATCCACTTTCTTTTAAAATTACCAGTTTAGATCTGTGACAGGATCAAAGATGGTGACCAACAGCTTGGTCTACTATAGCCACTATAAAATAACCATAAAAAGTTACATATCAAAATCAAAATCAACATGACTGATCTTAGGATTATGATCAGCTGGTGCTGCTTTGATGGCATTAATGGGGACACGGTGGCTTCCCGCAATTGTTTGTTCATTTATTAGGCATATGAGCCTAGATCAAATAAACAGTGAATCTAAGAGACACCGAAATAAAAAGAAAAGGACTTTAGAAGACAATAAAAATCTACCCACTGTTACTTTAAATGTAATCCTATTAATATATCAGAATATATGAAACAAATTAATTAATTAGTTAATTAATACTTGTTTCAAATTAATCAGCTAATACATTGATACATGAAAGGATTGTTTGTATGTGCTGAATCTAATTTAATACGCGTTAAAGTATAGCCAATCAATTCAGGATGAATTTAAATAAAAGATGGATATCCTCGTCCACTTTTTTATGATATGCGTGGTTCTGAGGCTAGGATGCATTGTTGGATACAATTTTGTTCGTTTAGTAATGTTACATACTGACCGCTCACTGAGTCGTCAATCAGTGATGCACCTGTGTAAATAAGCGGAAGAAGATCAAGTGATCTAATCGGAAGTAAGTGGACGTTATGAAATAATGTATGCAGATGCCTGCAGCAGTCGAGTTCTCTACTGTTGAGGCGTGCAGTTGAGTTTTTCGGATCTCGACCGGTAAAGATGAACTGAGATCTTAAACATCACAAGATGAACACCGCGTTGGGATGGGGTCAGTATAGTATGGTTCGCATAGGTTTTAAGAATTGTGTCTCTCTCCTCATGTCGCCATGGACCGAAGCCAGAAATTAATAAACCCGTTCGTATCCGAAACGAAACAGTCCGCCTGTATTTGTATACGTATTTGCATTACTGTTGTGATTGATATCATTATGGCTATTTAACAGTAAGTTATAGAAGTGGTTGGTCGTCGGTGTTGGCTGGTTGTGTGGATGATTAAGGGTTTTATTATCGGACTACTTTGTGCTTCTTTTTATCCCATTCACTTACTGTCTTCTTTGTATGTGGAAGGCTGTAAGAGAATTACGGAGGGAAGACCGGAAGTAATGAAGAAGATGTAGATAATCTTTAACTCTTATTTTAATTTAGATTTTAACGACTATTCTGTGAGTTTGGAAATCTTTCCTGAAACCTGTAGAAATAGTCGTGTCTCCCAGACAAGGCGTTAAAATTTATTGGTAATTTTCTGAGGGATTATGAGGTTCGCCAATAGTCCGGGAGACAATGGTTCAATCCCAGGTCGAGTTATACCAAAGACTCAAAAAATGGTACTTGATGCCGCCTTGCTTAATAATCAGCATCATAAGATAAGGATCAAGAATAAAGTGGAGCAATCAAGGGAATAGAGTCGCGCCCTATCCTACACCTCGGTCTGGTAGCTATAGAGAAGGGAGCCTTCGAGTCACCCTCAAAGAAGATTGCCAACTTTACTCATGAGGTTGAAGTTTATGATATTTACTGTAGATTTTTTGACGGGGGTCGCTGCTAACAGGAGACACGACCTTCTGCCAATCTGTGACTTACTGAACACGTTAACTACTTGCTAGCAACTAAAAGTAGGAACTCTGTTCAGTATCAAGAGTACGGCTAAAGTGGTAGATTTTTTCTTCAACGCCCGGATGGCCTTTCTTTAGGCATAAGCCGTTCTTGCTTTCTTTCGAACGGCTTTTGGGAACTGTCGCTTTTTTTTTAACGATCATTCAATTCTTCGTAATAAAATAAAAATTTAAAAAGAAATCTCTCTGAACTTTTCTTTTATAATAAGTAAGTCAAAAAACATTTTATTGAAAACTACACAATTATTAACGCCGTAGTCTTTTTAAACTATGTAGTAAAACTCGGAAAAGAATGCTCAACTTTCAATGTCACCATGTAAAATTATTAGGGTGATGATTAATTATACCAATTATTTCATTTGGTAATTAGTTATATTAATTATTTTATTGTTTAATTAACTAAAATTGTAGATTGATTTGAGATCTTTTCGTTAAAGTGGGCACGTGTATTGAAGTCAACGCGTGTACACAGGCACGTGCGCGGAAGGATTCGACAATCACCCCTTGACATAATAAGGTTTCGAAACAGGAAAGGAAAAAAAGTTCGATATTGCGTGATAAGTTTGACTGGAATTGAATAAAGATATGATGCAATGGGATAGCGTCACTCGGAGGATTTAGTCTGAAGAAATGTTTAATTAAAGAATGTACAAAGATGAGATGATTTTAAAATTGAGTCAGTTGAGATCCACAGAGCAGTTGACTTCGGTATGTGAGCAGAAATGGGACATTGAGACGAATTGGTCTGAGATGGGGTATCTCTCAAATGGGATTCATTCATAATCGTTTTCTTTTATTCACAGGCATTGACAGCAAAGAACAATATTACTGTTTAGAATAGAGACTTTTCACATTCCGAGAGTATTGAGTCGCCTGTCGTTTTTTGGAAAGAATGTAGCGTCAATATATTTACGATGGTCCCGTAAACTTACATCTCTCTATTTGAGTGGTGGGTTTCTGCCACATAAAAATCCGTTAGTTTAGGCCATTTGGGTTAGATGACTGTTTTTCTATGATAAGCCTATTTATACACAATAGATGTTTTTGCTGACGCCCAAACTTCCAACGAAATTTTTTGTTTTTATTAGCAGAACGGTAAAAGGAAAAATTCCGCGTCCAAGATTTAAATCCATTTGCTACGGAGATAACAACTTGAACAACTCCTGGAATTCTTAAAAGATTGGAACAACTTAAAGCAATATGTTCCTATTTGTAACTATCAAAATACTTAGAAATATAATAAAAATATTTCTAGAAATATATGGACTGGTAAAAAGTGAAGTATATACTCAAAGAAAGTCATCTTAATGAATTGAAACACAAAATTCTTAAAGGCAAATCATTGCAGAACCAAGCAATTCATCATCCATATAAACACAAGAAGACAGAAAAAACTTTAGAATTAGTAAGATAAAAGGATCACGATGAAAAGAAGACAATATAATCTTCCCTAAGGAATCAAGATTAGAAAAAAAAGTCACGGAAGAGGCAGAAAATGTAATTTAATTAATGAAACATATCCCAACGGACAAAATCAACGAACTGAACGAGTTATTTTATGCAAGAATAAAACTAGTCAGTGATAGAATTAACATCCCCCAAAGGTAACCGAAAATAAATTAAAAGAAACTTCGATAGGAAATGAGGATAAAAAGACAAATACAGAAGCTGTGACAATTATAAAACCTACCAATGAAGATAATACATACAAGAGCGTAGCGGAATAAAAATATCCCAGATAAACAACAAGATGAATGATAGGGACGAATGGAAAGAAAGAGTCAAGCAAATCCTTGCTTGCAGCGTGATAATGGTTTATAAATAAATGTTAAAATGTTCGTTATCTAAAAAACGCACTACTTTTTATTGTGATCTTTCTGCTCAACGACATATTTAAGAAGTTAGTTTTGAAAAGACCAAAATGGGCCTGTGTACCATAGGACCAACGTTTTGTTCTGTAAAGAAAGAAGTTCGCAGAAAAAGAAACACTCAAACTCGAAGGTAAGAGTAGAACATAGCAGTCGTTTTTATTCTGCTATGATCACTGCAACTCGAAAAGTTCGTTTTTGTTGAATCCTTCTCCCCCTTTCTCTCGGTGGTGACGTGGTGTGGGTGAGAGCAGGCTGTTTGACACACGCCTGTCACAGTAGGTTGGTGGTAGTAGACTGGGGTAGGACGGGTCAGGGCCTCCGGAACCTTTAACGCACCCGTTTTGACAACTGCCCTCAACTCTGCCAAAATCTCATTACTTGTTTTCTTATATAGAGATTCTGGAGAACAAATCGAAGATGTCACTAGTGAAACACGTGATATTACATCTGTGATTATTTTAAAATCACGTCTAACTTTGCAGGTCATTCTGCCCGCACCCGTTAGTCTCGTGACATCTTCACTGATTGACGACAGCGCCCGTGCGTAATATTACAAAGAGATTAATTTGACAAGACAACTAGAAGAAATAAATCATAGGATATTGGCAAAACAAAAGTGACACAAAGGATACTAGGATAGGGTCAAGCAATACAAACAAAACAGGACGTTCCAAAAGAACCAAAGTAAATTCAGCAAAAAATAAGTGTTGAGAGAAGAAGGAAAAATCAACAAAAAATGCAAAAGAAACAAAACAATTTTAGAGTAAAATATGGAAACGAAAAGAAAATAAAGATATGCAGAGGGGAGAAATATAATGCAAAAAGAATTAGAAGAACTTGAAGAAGGCCAAAAGGTGACCCTGCACCGGAACTCGCAAAGAGGAACGTGAAATAAAATACAAAAGTTTAAAAACACCAGGCCGTTTTGGCATTAAAAAAAGTTTATGTCCACCAATGACAGAATGGCCCTGCAACTATATAAATATCTACCAGAAACAAGTGTAGCAAATGAAGTACAAAGGGTGAAGGACTGCAATGATGCAGAAAGATTCCTCATCACAAAAGGACTATTGACAGCAATTAGAGACCGATAACATGTTTACTGATGATGTGGAAATTTCTTACAGTACAGAAAATGATAAAATATCTAACTCACTTCTATGCCACGGACTAGTGAAGGAAAAGCAAACAGGATGCTGCAGGGGAAAAAGTGAAACAAATTACCTACTAAATAGCGCTCAATCGGCTGAGGCTAGGGAATACGCAGACTGCATCTCTGCAGAGGGGTAAGATTTCCTAACGAGTGCAGTTGTATATTGACCTCCGACCCGGTTGGGCAGTCAAAATAGGTAAATTAAAAAATATGTAAATAACAGGTGCATCCGGTCGAGGAATATCAGAATATAATTTTGACTGTAGAGGGGTTGAATGAGTGCGATTTGTGGGTGTTGAACTATTATATAACTCAGTGCACAGAAAATTCAATCAGTTGAAGATCAGACAAGTTGGAGAGAAGATGCTGGATTGAGGAACATATCCCAGAGAGGCTGGGCCCCCAGGCCTCCGGTTGACCAGCCCAGGAGAACAGGAAAGAAACGCGGTTATGGCCAATAGAGTGGGGGTCAATATGTTGCAGTTCTGTTGGCTCTCCAACTCCCTCTCACACACAACCCTTTCAAATAAAGTAAGAGGTATATTTTTCTAAAGAACTGTGTCCCTCGTCTTTATTGTGTCGTCGTTATGATTCTGCATGCATATGTGTTTGTATAGTTGGTCATGGCTATACAACAGTGCGCTGGATAGGACACTAAACAATCTCATGGTGAGTCTCAAGTAATGCTGGAGCTTTGGAGAATGCGGAGTACCCCTTTATTGCTATCGCTTGCAGGTCCCCTCTGGACCGGAGTTGTAGCACCTTATAGTGTCCTATCTTTGGATCAAATATCACTAAACATTACTGAGTTGTTTGAAATTGATGAAGACCCAAAGTCGGTACCACAGAAGGAAAACACGGGTTAGAGGTAAGAAAGATATATTTACAAAAGTTACAAAGGATAGTATCCAATATTGTTAATCGTACTACTAGTACTCCTACTAATCCACTACTGGTGTTATGATACTACAGCTAGTAATATAGTACTGGAAGAGTCCATGATACAGATAAGTTTCAGGCTCACAAAAGAAATAGAACTATTTTGATATTTGTTAAACTGGATTGGTTGAAATAAAACTGGATAGGTTGAAATGTATAAAAATGGATTTGGCATTAAATAACCAACAATAGTTGATAAAACTAAATCAAAACTAAATCATAAAACTAAATCAAACAAACCTACTTAAAATAGACTAGCACATCCTCAAAGAAGCTAAAAAAAGAGGCTAGAAAATATACATATGTACATAGACAACAAAAGATCTATGAGATATTTTCCCAAACCTGGATAATAGTGTACAAAATATCCGACAAAATAAGACTTCATCTCTAATATAATAGATATCAAGAGTGTAAAGTTGACAAGGGGAAGACAAACCCAAGCTGAGGTAAAAATCCAGAGAGGCATCTTCTAGGGCGACTCAATTTCACCATTGTTATTTGTTAGAAACAAAGATGTCACTTGACAACTTCTGAAAGAAATGCTCTAGGGGCCACTGATCGACAAAATCGCAAGAAAATATTTATCACCTAATCTCAATAGTTGATACAAATGTATTTTTAAAAATTGGGAAACAACTAGAGATCCTGAAATAAACGGTAAGATCATATAAGCATGATATAGGAATGGAATTTGTCATTGAAAACTATATATCCATGATTAAAAATAAATCGGGAACATTGAAAACGGACCTTTTAAAAGAAGTGAGAGAAAAAAAAAATGAGGAAAGAGTACCTCAGATGAGTGAAAAAAGCACGTCTAAATCAAGCCCTGCCCTAGAAATGTCACCAAAGTCTGTTTGTTTGCGTTTCATGACATTTCAACCATTGTATGTTATTTAATGCCCAAATCATTTTTATACTAATGAACAGTTCTTTTTCAAACAATTCAGTTTAGAATAATTGCACAGATTAATTTTCAATAACATTTCTATTGTAAGTAATTAAGTTTAGTCAGACAGTTCTAATTTAAACAATTCAGTTTAGAATAAATATAGTTTTTCATCCACGGAAAGTTAAATGTCAAAACAGTCCTATTTCAAACAATTCAGTTTAGCGGAAGTACAGTTTCAATGTCAAAAACAGTTGTATTTCTAACAATTCAGTTTGGAATGATTACGCAGTTTGCATGTCAAAAGAGTTCTATTTCAAGCAGTTCAGTTTCGCTTAAGGACGCTGTTTAACTATCAAAGCAGTTTTATTTCGAGTTATTCGGGTTAGTATAAGAACAAAGTTTAGTTCTCTTTGACCCATAGATGGGTCTCTATCAGGTGCTACCACTCCGGGCCAGAGTGTACCAGGGAGCGATGACAATGAAGGGGTACTCCGCATTTCCAAAGCTTCAGCATTACTGGAAGCTCACCATCCGATTGTTTATTGTCATATACAGGACTTTTGTTGGGGTTGGGGGCTTCTCCTTCAGAGCTGCAGTTATCGTATTCTAGAGCTAAAGCCGATTGGGCAACATCACCAAGGGAATAAACAGCAGGCAACCTCCCTTATAAGTTATTTAGGACCATTCTTAAAAGGGACAACGATGGGACTCAGACAAATGAAACAAGATAGAAGAAATAATAGAGACTGAATGGGCTAACAAATAAAGGAGGAATAGGACTAACCAGCAGATTGCGTAGGTGCATCTATACAAGGGCACAAAAACTGTATTAAGAATACCAAAGAAAGATTTATAACAGTAGATAATAATATTGCTGGAAAACAGGAATACGGTAAGAAGAACATAAACAAGAGAACGACAATGGGAAAAAAAAAACTATAAGCATATTTCTAGCATCAAATTGGAGAGAATGCACACAAGACAACCTAGGGAGGGCGAAGAAAAGGAAACCCCAAGAGAGAATCTGATACACTTCTAATAGCAGCACCAAACAATTCCACGAGGGTCAATTATGTTAAAACGACAATTAAAGATGCACAATGGAACAGCAACCGTAAACCCATACAGAGAAAGAGATATAACAATTCATCACATTGTAAGCTAATGCAATAAACTAGTACAAAGATACGAGACCGTGTATGATAGGGTGGGAACGGTAAACCATTGGGAAATGCGCAAAAGATACTGAAATGAAAGACGACACGGATATACAGACACGCAGACATACATACATACATACATACATGTATACATACATGATGGCTGTCGTCTCGGTTTCGAGCGTGACCACCTCCTCGAAAAGACGTCAAGGACGTACCTGTGCTCGAGTTTATTTATAGTGAGTTGCGCTTGCACAGCACGCAATCAACTTTCCGTGTGTGGTATAGTTTTCCAATGGCACAAAAAATTGGACGATTGGCCCATACCAGATACTCATGTTAGGGGGTGTCCTCGTGGTGTAATGGTTAAAGCGATGAACTGCGGAATCGTAGTACGCGAGTTCGTACTCCAGTCGCGCTATCACGTTCACTTTCGGGCAAATACCCTTGGGAAAGGTATTAACCCCCTTATTCTCCCTCCAGCTATGGGTAAATAGTAGGACGGACTAGGTTCTTCAGCCTTGGTGAGGCAACTAGTCTAGGAGAAGGAAAACTCTGAATTGAAACCTGTTAAACTCCGCTTAAAAATTGACCTTGTGTCATATCCTGCCCGAGCGGAGGGGTTGGTAAATAGTACCAGATACTCATGTTTGATATTTGGAGTTTTCCTTCTCCTAGATGGATTCCCACTACAGTGGATGAGGAGTCCCCATCTATCCCATGCTAGTTGGCCATTGACCCAATAGAGGGGTTCATCCGCCCTTTGTAAGGTATTGTTTTTCATCCTCCAGTGAGACTAGCTACCCTCCTCACCAGAAAGAGCTGGTGGGGGCACTACTTTAGTCACCGGTGACCCGACCATGTGGCAAGTAGTACTGGGTTACATGGTACCAGTAGCATAAGACTGACATACATACATACATACATACATAGAGATAGAAAGAAAAAGAGAGAGAGAGAGAAAGAGGTGGAGACTGAAATACTAGAAATGAAGAAAATATATATCAGAATTAGATGAATACCTGGATTTATAGATGAAAGGGTATTAGTACTATGTGAAATGCAATTATTCTCGTCTAGGATTTGAACTCGTGTCGCCGTGTCCATTTCCTACAACGGTAACCATTACACCACGGGTACCTCCTTTTTACCCAACCCTTCCACTCGGACAGGATATAACACAAGGTAATTTTTTTAAGCGGAGTTTAACAGATTTGAATTCAGAGTTTTCCTTCTCCTAGACTAGTTGCCTTAGGAAGGCAGAAGAACCAAGTCTGACCTACTATTTACCCATTGCTGGCGGGAGAATAATTGGATTCATACCTTTTCCCAAGGGTATTAGTGCCATGTAAAATGCAATCAGCCTCGCCAAGGATTTTAACTCGTCTCGCCGTGTCCATTTCCGACGACGATAAACATTACGATTAATAGATTGATAGATATATGAGAAATTTCTTCGATACATAGATAGATAGATAGATAGATAGATTGGAAGTGACTTAGTTATATATATATATATATATATATATATATATATATATATATATATATATATTAATTCTATTATCTTCTTATGTATGAAAGAGAGTTCTCATCTATTTAAATATCGATCTAATTATCTTCTTATGCAATTAAACTGTGTACTCATGCTAAATTGATTTGTTTGAAAATGAACTATTTTCACAAAATTGATTTGGCGTTAAACAACCTACAAAGGTTGATATGCCATAAAAACCCAACCAACCAACCAACGATAATATTTATCGTGATTCTGGCCTTCCCTACGACACTCGCCTATTTACGTTGAAAAATCATAACTTTATTTTCTTCGAAATACAATGATGATGTTTTGTTCTTATGTTAAAATCACCTCCACAAATACGCACACATGTACAAAAAAGAAACAAATAAATTTTTTTTTTCCTCGACTGTCCTGTAGCAAAACTTGCTACATAATGGCGTTTGTCTATCCGGAAGACAACATCAAGTTAATCGTGCTGTGAATGTATCTTCAGAGACACATATACTAAACATTACTAATACATCCCCAGACAATACACTACTTGGACGCTAACTAAACGGCTGGATGAGAAACTAGACGGCAATTACACAAGAATGTTGAGTGCAATATTGAACAACACCCCACAAGACACCAACTATACGACCACTTGCCTCCCATCACTAAAACTATACAAGTTAGACGAACCAGACATTCAGGACACTGCTGGAGAAGCAAGGACGAACACATCAGTGATGTACTCCTATGGACCCCCACATATGGCCAAGCAAAAGCAGGACGACCAGCTCGAACATACATACAGCAGCTATGTGAGGATACGGAATGTAACCCTAAAGACCTGCCAAAAGCGATGAATGATAGGGAGAAGTGGCGAGAGAGGGTCAGCGATATCCATGCTGACGGCACGACATGATGATGATGATAACCCACAAAACACACACACACACACACACACACACACACACTGAAAATGGTCTTGTACAGTATTTTTTGATTTTTTTAATTCCTTTTCTTTCGTTATCTGCCTGATGATTGTTGTTTGTAAAACTTCTTGAAACGCAGTGGTCGCAGACAAACTTCCATGGCATTAAATATATAAAATCTAATATTTATTCATTTATTATTATTATTATTATTATTATTATATAATATATAGAGCATTCTCTAAATTATATTGCACTTGGTTCGCCAAAAAACCCACAAACTGAATTAGTGACAACCAACACTGTTACACTATATATATATATATATATATATATATAGTCTAACAGTGTTGGTGGTCACTAATTATATATATATATATATATATATATATATATATATATATATATATATATAATATAAAGAAGTAGAAAGTTGGATAAATTAAACAGTTTAATTCAAATTCAGATATGTGATATTTCGTTCAGTTTTATTTCATAGAACTTCTTCAAACAGAGAATGTTTTCAAAGTTTTTCTATTTAAAAGCAAATGAGGAGAATAATATGGCGGAGAGGGTATAGTTGTAGCAGGAAGAATGGAGGGTATAAAGTCAAATGTATCAGGTTTCAGTGAAGATATTTTTATTATGGAAGTGAAGATAATTTTTCGAGAGCTGATAGGAAAAGATTAGGGAAAGGTCTAAAGTCACTTCCGATCTCTCTACCTACGAACGCCCATAACATAACACTCTACGACAAACTAACCAAGTCAGGAATACCAATCATACAAACTACATCATAAACGACGAAAAACAAACATTATACAGCGAAACCCAACGCAGTCTAGAGAAAAGAAACTACGAACACAAAAGATAATTCCAAACAAATGACGATCGAAACGCCTTTTTCTTCCACGTGCTAGAGCTCAAAAATACATTCAATCATATAAAATCGAAAAGCTTTGAAAAAGGTTTCCGTCTGAAGAAGTTCGACGAAATACGCGGTGCATACGATAAGTTTACAGACTTTTTTCGTGTGGGCATTTAAAACTGTCATAAACTATTTAAAATTCACTATGGTATTGCTATGAATCGTATAAGATGACGGACCAATTTTTATGATTTCAGGTTCAAATGAACAGCTAGAGTACCAATTGGAATACACCCTACAAAAGCCTGATTGTCACAGCTTGTGAATTTCAAAAAAGTAATCTGGATATCAGGAAAGTTTAGAAGAACGATATGCTATGAAATTGTGTTTTAAACTTGGAAAAAATGCTACAGAAACGTATGGAATGCTTCAGATTACTCTTCGACCATCTTGCAGAAAGCGAGCATCAGTCTTTGAATGTCATAAGAGATGCAAGAAAGGCAGGGATACTGTGAGGGATGATGAGAGGTGTGGGGGGAGTAAGGAAGTCAATACACCAGAGGTGATTAGCCAAAGGGTTAGGGTTAGGATTAGGGTTACTATGTTGAGGTTTTAAGGGAGATCAGCTAGAGATTCCTTGGGAAGAGGCCAGCACTCTTCAAATCGGGTCAGAGGAATTCCACCAGGACAGTGCACTAGTCCACAAATCCATCCTTGTCACAGGCTATTTGACCAAGATGGGTGTCAAGACAGTTCTTCAGCGTCCTTATAATCGAGATCTTGCTCCCTGTGAATTTTGGTTATTCCCTAAGCTCAGAGGCTGTCGTTATGAGACAATTGAGGAGATGAGAGAGGCTGTGACGAAGGTCATTGACACGCTCACCAAATAGGACTTCTATGGGGCCTTCCGGAAGTTGTTGGAACGGCAAAACAAGTGCATGGGGAGTAAAGTGCATGGGGACTAGAGTTTCATGTGTATACTATCAATAAAAGTGCCCATAGGAAAAAGTCTGGAAACTTATCGTATGCACCTCGTAAGACCAAATGAAATATCACACATCTCAATTTGAGACGAAAAGATTTATTTATACGACTTTCTGCATATTTCTATTATAATTTTAGATTCACTTCAAGCTATCACTTCAGCATATTTATATATATATATATATATATATATATATATATATATATATAATTGGATTATCGAGTGGATAGAGTCGGTTAAGCCCAAATAGGTCAATTGAAACTGTATTTTTGAAGGAAAATCTTATACTAAAGTCTCTTTTCATAACATGTTTAATGTTTTGTAAGTAAATAATACTTACTATTACTGATTCTAACTTCAAACTTTATCCGAATGTAGAAAATGCTCAAATATGATATTTATATGAAAAAAGTCGATAAGATTCTCTCTAATTAAATTTATTAGTAAATCCAACATATAAGTCACCTCATACACACTGATATATATATATATATATATATATATATATATATATATGTATATATATATATATCTGTGTCTCTGTGTGTGTTGTGAATATGTATACGCGTCTATATTTGTGTTGTAAGACAGATTAAGTATCATTTTCAATACTGATTTTTTGACAGTTCAGTGCCGCGAAGGAGTTAATTAAATGTCATTAGTTAATAAAAAAGTCCTTAATGAGCAACTAATTAGAGAAACATTATCCCCCACCGGAGGCGAAATCCGGGCCTTGTCACATCGTCATTATCTCATTAAACTCTTCCCTGCCGCATCAAAATTACGCAAATAATAGGCAAAGCGCAGTAAACACAGCGTCCATTTTGACGCCTCGGTTTCTCTCCTGAAGAATTTGTTTTCATATATCCAGGTTCCAGGAATCTTATACCAATTAAGAAGAAAATATGAGAATGACTGAGACAAAAAGTGAACATGCAGCGAAACATGGCAGGAATCTGTTTAAAAGTTTATTTCATTACTATGAGTAAGTTTTTTGTATTAGATTTGAATACTTGAAACTATAATTCTACATAAACAAACAGGTATTAAATAGAAAAAGTCAATTGAAGCTATACGATTGCTTGATTTCTTAGTAGTAGGAATACTTAAAATCATATAATTGTTTGCAATTATTATCGTTATTATTATTATTATTATTATTATTATTATTATTTACTTATTAGAGTTTTTCACATCAGCATGAGTTGGTGGTCTTTCACTTGAGTTTGAGTGACAGCAAGTCACCTCAAGTCTCCAGGACTCTTCTCAGTATTCTTGCCGTTCTCAATAATGCTATAATTTGGATGGTATCCACTCGTCTGCCAACTTCCAAGTCCTCCAGTTCCTTTAATAATCCTTTAGTTACTGAATCGAAAGCACCTATCACAATTTGTATAATTATCACCTTCATGTTCCCCAGTTTTTTTTAAATTCCCTTGCAAGGCCGAGGTACTTATCCTTCTTTTCACCTTCTTTCAGTTTTATTCTGTGGTCAGCCGGGACAACAAAGTCGCTAATTTTGCAATTTCTCTCTTTTTTTTTTTTTTGTTGATTATTATTAAGTTTGGTCTTCTAGCTGAGATTAGGTGATCTGTTTGTATGTCAAAGTCGCAAAGGAGTTCATGTGTGTCATTTTCTAGGACAAGTGCTGGGATGTGCATATACCATTTGTTCGTATGGACAAATTTAAATTTCTTGGACATCTCCCTGTGGATCACCATGCCCACCCAGTCGTGTCTAGTCTTAGACTCTTTCTGTGTTAATTTGCTGAATTCGCTTATTAAGTAATTGATCGTTTCGTCTCTGTTACTGCATAGCACACATTTGCTATTTTGTAGCCCCGCCATGTATTCTCGCTTTGATATAATTGGTTCTTGATGCGTGTTTTGTGCAGCTATTAGGAGAATGTCATTCCTTGTGAGTGACTAAATCGGCTGGGGCTGCAGAATAAACTGACTGCATATGTGCAGAGGAGTAAGACTCCATCAACGAGTGTTGTGGATATGACACAAGAAAATCTGTGGGTGAGGTTCAAGTAATGCTGGTGCTTTGAGGAATGCAGAGAACCCCCTTATCACCATCGCTGCCAGATCAACTTTGGCCTGGAGTGGATTCCTATTTATGAGTAAATTGAATTCGTAGAAATAGAAATGTTTTTAACATTTGAACTGTGTACTTATGCTAAACTGAATTGTTTGAAAGTTTTATCAAAATGACTTAATTCAGCGTTACATTATCCAAAATGGGCTGACAAGTTAAGTAAATCAACCAACCAACAACCCCTTTTGGGTTTGTTGGTCTTTCAATGAATATTGAGTGAAAGCAAGTCTCCTCGAGTCTCTAGGATTCTTCTCAGAATTTTTGCCGATTTTAACAATGCGGTGATCTGGAGGGTCACTTCTTGTCTTCTGATTTCCAACTCTTCCAGCTTTTTTAATCATTTGGGGATCGTTCTGGGTGTGACTCTTACAATTATTATCACAGTCACCTCCATGTTCCATTGCCTGTTGCTCTTTTCAATTTCCGCTCAGTGTAGTTCAGTAATATACAGGTTTTCTTCTATTTATTTATTTATTTATTTATTTATTTATTTTTGTTTACTCTCACATGGTCTGGTCTTCTGGTCGGGATATTGGGATCAGTTTGTATTTCAAAACCCCCTAGAAATATATGCATCTCCTTATCCAGAATTGATATTATGCTTTGCATGAACTATTTCGTGATAGTATTGTCGAATTTCAATTTTTTGTACTGTAGATGTTTTTACCCACGAAGGTGTATCTAGTCTTATGTTCCCTAAGAGCTAATTTACTGCATTCTCTTAGTAAGTGATTGATCCTTTCGACTTGTCTCCACATAAACAACACTTGTAATTCTGTTGTGCATAATGTATTTTTGCACCAACATAATTAGTCCTTATGGCGTGGTTTCTGTTGCCATTAGAAGAGATTTCGTTTTTTTCTTAAAGTTTCCCTTTCTTAACCCTGACATATCTCTGCATTCTCTTGTGAGATTTCACCTGTTTGTCGCTTGAAATATCCATAGAGTTGTTTTTCTTTCCATTTCTGTTTCCACGTTTTCCTTGTTATTGTTCAGTTGGTCACAGTAATTAGTCATTATTAGCTCTTTTTAGTGTGATCATCAAGTCGTCTGTTAATCATAAATCTCTTAAGGCTTTGTGCATCGTAATTGTTTTATAGTGGCTCGTACTATGTTACTTTTGATATTGCAGAAGTATAAAAGACGTCGTGTCTAGAGAAGCAAGACAGGAGCAGAAGCAAAGACAGAAGAGCTCTGAAGGACGTCAGTCAGTGGAAGATCAAATTCGGTCGTAACACCTACAGCAAGAGATTTTTAATACAAATCGAACTGTACCAATTGAGTTAATAAATAATTAACCCTGTTTCGCTGTGTATCGGTTTCTTATCACAATACAACAGTCATCAACATTATTGTCCTTTGGTTCATCTCTTTGAGTTCTTCCTTTGTCCATTTTAAGAATGGTCCCGAGTTTCTTACAAGTGTTATATAATTTCAGAGGGATTTTTTTATATTATCATTTTTCGTTCTATATATTTTACCTTTCAGTTTAGTTAGGCTGAGAACCTTTCGGCTTAGATCTTGGGTTAGTTAGGTGCACACATTGGGCTCTGGTGTTCACGCGCGCTCGGGGCGGATGTGACAATCAGAGATGTCACAATAAAAACCCCAGATAGGAAATGTGATCGGGGACGTGAATTACGTCAAGCCCGGAAGCGACGGGCTGAGGATTTTGGAATTTGCACAAAAAAAAAAAAACCCAGTAAGTTGAGATTCGACGCTAGAGGAAGGTAGTTGATTTTCGGAGCTCGACCAGTAGTTTGCTGCGGGGTGCGCACGTGATGGGGTCAGATGGAAATGTCAGGATAGAAAGAAATTGTGTGTCTCTCTCCTCATGTCGGAAAACCTTAAACTCAAAAAGGTAAATAAAAGTTTTGTACCTGAACCAATTTCGAGTGTTTCGCAGATTCCTATGCATAATGAACGTTTTCGTATGTTTTACATATTCGCAAGGTGGAATACCAAGGTGTTTATCCCTTTGATTAGATTCCTGCTGCTTATTTAGTTTCAAGAATTTGCCACATTCCTCTAAATTACTCTTTCCTTTATCTTTTTTTAGATCTCTGTTTATTTGATGGTGTCCGCTTTAAATATTCCACCAGGACAATGCACTAGTCCACAACTCCATCCTTGTCACAGACTATTTGACCAAGATGGGCATCAAGACAATTCTACACCCTCCCTATAATTCAGACTTTTGGTTATTCCCTATGCTCAGTGGCTGTTGTTATGAGACAATTGAGGAGATGAAAGAGGATGTGACGAAAGTCATTGATACGCTCACACAAGAGGACTTCCATAGGGCCTTTCAGAAGTTGTTGGAACGGTACAAGTGCATTGCAGCCGGAGGCGATTACTTCAAAGGGGGACTAGAGTTTCATGTGTATACTATCAATAAAAGTGCCCATACGAAAAAAATCTTAAAACTTATCGTATGCACCTCGTAATTGTTTTAATACTATGTATTAGTTCCAAATACAGGACACCATACGCGGAAAGTTGGTGACAGTAGTCGAGGGCTACGTGAAGGCTCCTTTTTCAATAGCTACTTCACTGAGGTGTTGGGGAGGGAACTACTTCTTTCCCTTGATTGATCCACAATTTATAATGCTGAAAATTAAAACAAAGGGGTACTACGTACCCTTTTTTGAGTCTTTAGTATGACTTGAACTGCGATTGGACCCCGGTCTCTCAGGCCACTGGCGAACACACTACTTCCTTCGCCAATCGTCTAGTTGTGAATTTTTTTGCATTAGACAATAATGATTAAGCAAACAAATGATTTTGGTAGACTCATAAATTTGATATTAAAAAATGATTGCAGAGCTAATAAAGAATATTGTTATGATAATGATAAATCAATTTCAAGTGAATAAATTTTCAATTTTTAATAACCCATAATAATGCTATTATATAAATTAAATTAAAACTACATTACTGGTATCAGAAAAGGAATTGCTCGAAAATATTACCGTATTGGAATCTATAAAGAATTAAAATATGTGTGCCAGTATGAAAATCGAAACATGTGAATTATTTAAGGCAATATAATTGCTTAAAATAGTTGAAACAATTGCGTGAAAATATATTAGTATTAAGTTGGATTGGTTTAATTTGGTTTTTATGACATAACAGCCATTGTATTTCATTTAATGCCAAATCCTCTTTATCAATATATATTAAATATATACAATTTCGTTTAGTTGGGATTCATGGCAGATCAACATTGTAGCGTATTTTATGCCAAATCCTCTTTAAAAATATGTATTAAATATATAGGATTTGTTTTGGTTTGGTTTGGTTGGCATATCAACCACTGAAGGTTATTTAATGCCAAATCCTGTTTATACATATATAATGAATATATAGAATTTGGTTTGGTTGGGTTTTATGGCATATCAATTTTGTGGCGTATTTTATGCCAAATCCTCTTTATATATATATATATATATATATATATGTGTGTGTGTGTGTGTGTGTGTGTGTGTGTGTGTGTGTGTGTGTGTGTGTGGACATAGGGCTAAATTCAAACTATAGAAAATTAACATCAATAATGTTTTTTAAAAAAATCGTAAGATTAAAATTGAGAATTAATATAAATGAATAAAAATAAGATAAAATAAAAAAATTAAATAAAATAAGATAAACGTGAAAAAGCCATATCGTATATACGTACTAATCATTAAAAGTGTAACTGATTTAATAGGCTCAAAAATAAATTTGATTTTATAAAAAAGTTAAATTTAATTAAATCTTGAAATTAATTTTCATACAATTTTTACTGTATCGTTACGTAAAGTTTATTGAATAAATTTATTTCTCTAATTTAGTATTAAATCTGTAGTTTTAAGTCGAAAAGGAATTAGAATTTTTAAAAAAATAAATAATTTAAAAAAAATTAATTTACTATAATTCTAACCGACAATAAAATAAAAAAACGGAAGTGGGCTAAATGAGGAGATAACTCTTCACCCCTCTTCTATCCCCTCCCACCGTTCTTTCCTGTGTCTATTCTGATTTATTTTATCCATAAAATCTGAAGAAGTCTTGTTAATTTTTTTTCGTGTCTTTTGATTTTTTCAAAAACACATAAAAGGTTGGAAATAAATTTATAATCCTAATGTGACCGGTTTGTGTTTTTTCTTAATGGATATATATATATATATATATATATATATATATATATATATATATATATATATATGTGTGTGTGTGTGTGTGTGTGTGTGTGTGTGTGCGTGTGTGTGTGTTTATATATAATTTGCTTTGGTTGGGTTTTATGACATATCAACCATTGTTGCGTAATAGATGCCAAATTCTCTTTATACGTATAGATTAGATATGTATGATTGTATTTGTTTATGTTTTAAGGCATATCAAACAATGTGGGGTATTTAATTCCAAACCCTCTTCATACATGTATATTAAATATGTATGATTTGGTTTGGTTTGGTCTTATGGCATATCAACCACTTTAGGTTATTTAATGCCAAATCCACTTTATACATATATATTAAATATGTATAATTTGGTTCGATTGGGTTTTATGGCATATCAACCATTGTAGCGTATTCAATGCCAAATCGTCTTTATGCGTTTATATTAGATACATATGATTACATTTGGTTGGGTTGTAAGGCATATCAAGCATTGTGAGTTATTTAATGCGAAATCCTCTATATACATATATATTAAACATATATGATTTGATTTGGTAGGGTTTTATGGCATATCAATCATTGTAAGCTATTTAATGCCAAATCCATTTTATCCATATAAACAGTTCTATTTCAAATAATTCAGTTATGTATAATTACACATGTTACTTCTATTCAACCCATAGAAAGGACCCCCTCAGATTATACCACTTTGGGGTAGAGTTGGGAGCGATGGTAATAAAAGGGTACTGCACATTACCCAACGATCCACCATTACTTGATTACAGATGTTTATAGTGTCATAATCAAAACACTCATTTTGGGAAACTTACCTATTGCAAAGACGCACTCGGTGTATTCTGTAGCCCCAGCTTACTCGGCCAATGAAATTGGAATAGTTGAAAATATAATTCTAGGGAAACCAATGAATATTAAATAGGGATACTTATTTGAAATAATATAATTTCTTGGATTTTATTATATAGGAATACTTGTTGTGAGACCAAAACTTACCTGCATCATGGACTCTTCCTGCACTATATTACTAGCGTAGTAATATCCAAACACGAAAGCATGCGGTAGCAGTAGTAGCTGTAGTACAGCTATACGACGACCAATATTGGACACTATCCTTTGTAACTTTTGTTAATATATCTTTCTTACCTCTAAACCAATTTCCGTGATTCCCTTCTGTGTACCGACTTTGGGTTCACATCAATACTTGAATACATATAACTGTTTGCAAATTATTTGTATTTGATAAGAATACTTGTAACCATATAGATATTTATTAACCATTTGTATAAAATATGAATATTTAAAAACATACAACCGTTTTTAAAATATTTCTATTTCATTCGAATACATAAAACATATAACTGTTTTTAAATTATTTTTATCTGAAAGGAATACAAGAAAACTTAAAACAATTGACAAATCCCTTGTATTAGATAAGAATACATGAAAACATAATTTTTGGCAAATTATTTATATTAGGTGAGGATACTTGAAGCTATATAAATGTTTGTAAATCAGTTGTATCTGATAGAAATCAATAGAAACATAAAATGTCTTTGGTTGATGGCATATAAATATGCAAGGGTCAACTAGCGCTAAAGCAATCAATTTCAAAGAAGAGTACTAGTTGGATATAACCCTTTACTGAAGGATGTGATAATAGACTTTAATCAAAGAAGTGACGGTAGTTCTGTGAAACTAGTAGACAAGTTCCCCTACCTAGGAAGCAGTGTCTCATCAACCGAGACAGACATCAACACGCGATTAGATGCACTAAAAGGACGTTAACTAAACGGTTGAAGAATAAGCTTGAAAGCAATAACACAAAAATGCTGCGAGCCATATTAAACAAGTCCCACAAAGCAGTCACTTACCAACCATCACGAAAGCTATCCAAGTTAGACGAACTAGACATGTGGGATATTAGGGTTAGGGTGATTCAAATTTTAATATGTTATTATGGATGATAACGACTACCAGTTGTCAAAATTTCAGCTTTTCACAGTTGTTATTTATAACAAATATTACGTTTTAAAATGTTGTCCCTTAGTTTTGGAACCTACTGTATATATATATATATATATATATATATATATATATATATATATATATCAGTTTCCCTATAGTAAACACGCAATTTTTATCACTATCAGAATAGTCTGATTGTATTATAATATGAAGGAAATCATTATCTATCTATCTATCTATCTATCTATCTAAATAAGTCTGTTCATACATATCTAATAATCCCCGGCAAACGGGACATTATCATCAAAAATGCGAAGCTGATTGTGTTGACTATATGCAAATTATATATATATAAATATATATATATATATATATATATATATATATATATATATATATATATATCACGGAACCGCTACATTCGACTTTCTATCTTTTGATATAGTTTCGAATATTTAAGTTCCTTCTACTTTCCGCATCCACATAAAATTTATTGGGATCGATAAAGATTTTTGGACTTGATTAGAGTGAATTTATTTATTCATTTATTCATTTCACCCGGAAGGAAATCCAAATGATTTCTACAAATAATTGGAACATTAAAAGAAGATTAAACGATACATAATTGAATAAATGTGAAGAACATTAATTAACAGATATTACACGTAGTAATTATTTCAAATAATTATTTTTAAAGCTAAATAATGAATAGAAAATTAGTGTGTGAGATGTTGAAAAGGCGATGTGATTTTTTAATAAAACACGAACTCATTAATTGATTTTAGTATTGTGTATCGGCTTAGAGGCATATATATATATATATATATATATATATATATATATATGTGTGTGTGTGTGTGTGTGTGCGCGTGTGTGCGTATATATATATATATGTGTGTGTGTGTGTGTGTGTGCGTATATATATGTGTGTGTGTGTGTGTGTGTGTGTGCGTATATATATATGTATATATATATATATATGTGCGTGCGTGTGTGTGTGCGTTTGTGTGTGTGTGTGTGTGTGTAAAAGTTGACTATCTTAGTCGAGGGTGACCCGAAGGATCCCGTTTCGATAGAAACTACACCGAGGTGTAGAGGAGGGCGCTACCTCCATTTCATGGAATACACCACTTTACCCTTGATCCTTACCTTATAGTGCTGAATGCTAAGCCAGGCGGCATCAAGAACCATTTTTGTGTCTTTGCTATTACTCGACCTGGGAGCATATATACATATATATATATATTGATAGAAAAAAGGATATATATATATATATATATATATATATATATATCCTTCATTCTAGCAACATATGGATAATGCATCTGCTACTATGTATTATTGGCTACTGATGTGCTTTAACTCTTGGTTATATTCTTGCAGGGCCAGTCTCCACCCCTGCAATCTTCTATTTTTATTTCGCATCCTATTCAAGAATGGTAACGGGTTATGGTCCGTATATACAACTGTGGGTGCTAATGAAAGAGTAATGTAGACCTCAAAGTTCTGTATGCTCAGTATAGCTAAGGTTTTTGTCTCTATCATGGAGTATGACTTTTGAAACTTAATAACTTTTTTGAAAAGTTGCTAATTAGGCGTTATTAGTTACTTTCATCCTGCTGCATTTGTACCGAATCAATTCCCACGTAATTCGCGTCCAAAGCTAGGCAAAATGGCTGTTCGTAATTTGGGGCTCTTAACACTGGTTTTGAGCTAATGTTATATCATCATCTACCGCATCATAACGACGCAATTATAAAGACAGACGCAAGAAGACTTCTTTAACAAAATATTTACCTCTCACTTTATTGCAAGGGTTCGAAAAGGGTTACTCAAGGTTTGCGTGTGAGAGGGAGTTGGAGATCGAACATAACTGCAATATTTTGATCCCAAACTTATGGCCGTCAACGTTGTGTCTTTCTTTTTTTTTTTCTTTATACTCAACCGGGGCCCTGGGTTCCACTCTGCTGGGTGCTGGCTTTCTTTACTGCATCTTATCAGCATCTTCTCTGGACCCCAATTCAATCATGACTCCCGATGGTCCCTTTGGCCGGGTGTGGCATTTCCTACCACACCTCGACCATCTCCAACTCCAACTCTACTGCAACTGGCAATCGGACTCGAACTCAACTGGCACTTGACTTCCGTCTTGACTGCGTTATATAATAATTCAACGCCCACACGATCGCCCACTCGATCTTTGAAATCGAATGTTTAATCGTCATCTAGCGGAAATAACTGTCGTGCAGTTCACAGGTCACTCTCATCCGGTGCATCACTCTATGAGTGTACCAAGGGAATATTTTAGCTCGTCCTATTTCTTCAGCCAATTTCCGCCCACGCGATTTCCTCTCATAACTGCCATGAGAATGTGTCACCTCGTTCCGGTGCATCACCTTGGAGTGGCATTTTTGGCCGGGTCAAAAGGTCAAAATACAACACTAAGAGTCTTCTTAATATCCTCGAAGGCCTCCAGACATTCATCGATCCAACGCTATCTATTTCCTTTCTTCATTAAATCGGTGCTGTTCTCCCCGAGAAGTGCTTACAAAATTTTCACTAGTACCCAACCATTGCTAAAAACCTTCTGAGTCCTCTGATATTTTGGGGGGTTGGATATTTTAGTATGTCACGGGTTTTGGCTTCGGTTGAGGTAATCTTCGCATATCCTACTATATGATCCAAATATTTGACTTCTGCCTTGCCGAAGTCGCTTTTCGACAAATTGTAATTTACGAAGCTCTTTGCTTCGATGTGGCACAAGGCCGATTGAATGGGGCACCCAATGAGACTCGAACTCACTCTTGCAGGTTTGCTAGTCAAGCTTGCTAACCATTACACTACCCTAGGTGCCCTCGCTTTTGCTGACAAAATTAGCCGACTTTAATCTCACAAATATCCTTTTTATAGTCTCGATATGCTCCGCTTACGTATCACTATAGATCGTTATGTCGTCAATATCAGCATCCATACCGGATATTCCCGCTTGGCATTTACTCATGTCACTTGAGAGTTTCTCATGACATAAGGCATTACTCCTACTTGTATGCTCCTTTTGGTGTCACAAACGTAAATATCCTCTTCGCCCACTCTGTCATCATCATCATCATGTCATGGCGCTAGCACGGATATCCCTGACCCTCTCTCGCCACTTCTCCCAATCGTTCATTGCCTCTGGCAGGTCTTCAGAGCTACATACCGTATCCTCACATAGCTGCTGTATGTATGTTCGAGCTGGTCGTCCTGCTTTTGCCCAGTCATATGTGGGGGTCCATAAGAGTACATCACTTATGAGCTCGTCCCTGCTTCTCCAGCAGTGTCCTGCATGTTTGGTTCGTCTAACTTGGATAGTTTTCGTGATGAGAGGCTGGTGGCCGTATAGTTGGTGCCTTGAGGGGTGTTGGCGCCAGGGCTTGTTCAATATTGCTCGCAACATTCTTGTGTAATTGCCGTTTAGTTAGCGTCCAAGTAGTGCATCCATACAGCAGTATCGATACGACAACTGCCTGGAAGAAACTTCATTTCATTTCATCGATCAGGTCTGATTTCCATACGATCGTTAGCCTATCGATAGCTGTCCATGTCTTCGTTAGCCGTGTGTCGATTTTTTTTCGGTTGATGAGACGCTGCTTCCTAAGTAGGAGAATTTGTCTACCAGTTTCAGAGAGGTTCCCTCTAGGGTGGGAATGTTGTCTGTTTGATTATAGCACATATATTCCGTAAAAATAACTGTCAGGATTACTGCCCCATAACCTTTTGACAAATCACTCTTAGTAATATATTGCGCCTCCCTATTCAGTCAATACAATCTTCCATCAGTGGAATAGTGTGACAGGCCGCTTTGTAATCGCATTCACTCGCCTTTAGTCAGTACAGAACCTTGAGGTCCTGTCTGTCTTATCCACCAAAACGCAAAGTGGGACCCACTCGTTTGGACGGGGTTCTATTATCCCATTTTCTAGAATATACTCTACTTCCTCTCTAAGAATTTTTAACATCCTCCGGTTCAGTCTATAAGGTTATTGTTTTATTGGTCTCGTGTCAGTTACCTCCATATCATGAGTAAGTACCTTTGTGCTTCTCGGCACATCTAAACATGTACTTAATACTTTAGGTAATTAATTCTACTCTCTCTCTCTCTCTCTCTCTCGTGCGCAATATTTGAATTTTTCTTCCAGGTCATTCAGGACTTCCAAATTATCTAGTCTGACAGGTGGATCCTTCTCTTTCAGAGAACCCTTCCTCATCCTTTTGATTGTCTCTTGCACTCCCATGACCGGCTTATTTTCTGATCACCTTAGATAACCCTTATTTTGCAAGTTCTGCTTTTGCTACGGTTCTGCCTCATGTATTTTTTTCCAGTTTGCGGGATCTCTGTCGCGTCACTATTGCCGACAGCTCACTGTAACTATGAACTTTATCACAATAACACAATATCATATCATCTATCTGTTCTTGAAGAGTGGCTGTCGAATACGCCTATTGCGCCTATTTAAGGCTCCCCTCTCGATGAGAGGCATCGATGAGACACAAAACAATCCGATGTTGAGGATCTAGAACTTTGACGAATGCTGAGTAATCTTCCATTGAGTACTCTTTCATTGAGTACTCATTGATTGAGTATCCTTTCAACGCTGTCCTAGAGCCGTAGTACCTGTTCGGTTCTCATATCCGTGTCAAATATGTAATCATTATTCAAACACAAACCAATTATCATTAACGAGTTGAACTATAAGAACGACATTGCAAGTTTTAGGATGATTTAACTATACGCAAACAAATAAGTTCTGGGTCCTTTTTAAATGTTACTAACAAACTCTTCATTTAAAGTTATATATATATATATATATGTGTGTGTGTGTGTGTGTGTGTGTGTGTGTGTGTGTGTGTGTGTATAAACAGGATTTGGCATTCGATAACCCACAAGGGTTGTTATGCAATAAAACACAAGAAATAAAACAAGCAACCCTATGAGTGTTCTTATATACCTATCAATCTATCTATTTGTCAATATCTCACTTTGTCGAATCAGCTGGGACTGGTGAATACACCGAGTGAATATCTGCAGAGGAGTAAGAACCCCCCCTAACAAGTGTTCTGAATATAATATAAATCTATCTTATGGTGTAGTTCTAGTCTTGGAGATTTAGGTAATGTGTAGTACCTCTTCATTGTCATTGCTGACAGATCCTCTCTGGCCCGGAGTGGTAGTACCTAATAAGGTCCTATCCTGGGTAGGAGGGGGTCAAATAGAAGAATCTATGCGTGCAAAAAGACCTATGTGAAAGTGTGACTGTTATTTAGCAATATTTAAAACCGTTTAATTTTGTGCAAAAAAAGGCTAAGGCTCGTTTAAGAATGTTATCAACAAAATGTATTTCCTAACCATATATTTAATATATATATATATATATAAAGAAATTTGTTATCAAATAAACTTTAACTGTTGATATATCATGAAATCAAACCAAAACAAATAATATATATTTAATATATATGTATAAAGAGGATTTGGCATTAAATAACCTACAATGGTCGGTATGCCATAAAACCAAACAAAACCAAATAATATATATTTAATATATATGTATAAAGAAGATTTGGCATTAAATAACCGACATGGGTTGATATACAATAAAAGGAAAGCGAACCAAACCATGTATACTTAATATATATGTATAAAGCAGATTTGGCATTAAATAACCTACAATGGTTGATATGCCATAAAACCCAACAAAACCAAATAATATATATTTAATATATATGTATGAAAAGGATTTGGCATTAAATAACCTACAATGGTTGATATGCCATAAAACCCAACAAAACCAAATAATATATATTTAATATGTATGTATAAAGAGGATTTGGCATGAAATAACCTACAGTGGTTGATATGCCATAAATCCCAACAAAACCAAATAATATATATTTAATATATATGTATAAAGAAGATTTGGCATTAAATAACCGACATGGGTCGATATACAATAAAAGCAAAGCGAACCAAACCATGTATACTTAATATATATGTATAAAGAGGATTTGGCATTAAATAACCTACAATGGCTGATATGCCATTAAAGCTAAGCAAATCAATAAATTGAAATGTTAAAAATAGAAATGTCTGATCATTTAACTGTTTAAAAAAATGAATTTTGTTTAAATGAATTGTTAGAGGTTCCAAGTAATAGCTGAAACCATTTGTGTGCAAAAAATGAGCGTAGGTTCCTTAAAAAACGTTATCATGGAAGTATGTTACAAATCATATTCAATATACATGTATAAGGAAGGTTTGGTATTAAAAAACCTTCGTTGGTTGTTATACAATAAAAGCAAACAAAACCAAATATGTACTCTTAGGACCCCCACACATGGCCGTGCAAAAGCAGGACGACCAGCACGAACATACATTCAGCAACTATGTGAGGATACAGGATATTGTCCAGAAACCTGCCTGAGGCGATGAACGATAGAGAAAAGTGGCGAGAGAGGGTCAGGGATATCTGTGCTACCAGCACAACACGATGATGATGATATGTATTAAGAGGATTTAGCATTATATAAACTTTTATAGTTGATATGCCATAAATCCCAACCAAACCAAATGATCAATATTTAATATATGTGTATGAAGTGGATTTGGCATTAAATGACCTAAAATGGTTGATATGCCATAAAAGCAAAACAAACCAAATCATATGGATTAAATATATATTGTGACGCGGCATAAAAAATATTCATCCCAGACGGGAGTTTATTTTTCGCACGTGTGAAGTCGGGGCAGTCTGGCACTTGATCCCTCGCAGAATAAGTCATAGTTAAGAGTCCTTTCCCGGGCATATGGGAACTGGCAGATAACGTGGGGGTTAATTTGGGCTAGACTGACCACTGAGGACAAGGGGTTTCAATTTTTCACGTACACCCACCCACCAGGCCACTACCTCTTCCTATCCCTTGGGTAATGGAAGATATGGGCCTCTAGGTTTAGATATAATGTTATTTATCGTATCCGACAATTCCAATTTCCCGTGTAATATTTTTAAAGTCGAATCGGACATTTAGCGAGAACAAATTGAGGCGAATGAAGCTGAAAAGGAACATGCAAAAGACAACTTGATAGGCAGACAACACAATGAATAAATTTCGACACGAGGAGAGATATAAAATATAACAAGGTTTTTAATACATGCGGACGCACATATTTAAAGTGTCGGCTATATTATCAGCGGATAATATCAAAATGCAAATGTCTTTCTTCCTTATTCTTTTCTTTCTTCCTTCTTTAAATTCAGAGAGAGAGAGAGAGAGAGAGAGAGAGAGAGAGAGAGAGAGAGAGAGAGAGTATGTAATTGCAATACTTCGGAAGGGTGGAAGGAGAAATCAGTCTTAAGGTTTACTTAGATTTTTGATGGGTTCCTTCTGAGAGTATTTTCTCTTTTACGGGCTAGCGGGATTTTATATAGCTTGGCTTGAAGGCACCTGTCATCCCCTTGTCAATGATTCTTTCCGCTTTTTCCCGGAATTTCGGCGACAGTTTCAATACTTCTTATCACGTCAACTGCTGTCCTGAAACCCCGGCTCTGCTTCTTCGCCCGGAGTTTGGCAAGAGATTCGCCCGTCCGTTCACGGCGACCTCCGTCCTGAAAACTAAATTCTTCATCCCTATTTCCGCTGACGAAAAAGGTGCAACATCCGTTTTTATGGTTCTGGCCAATGATTCGGCCTCTTTCTTCTTCCTTCACCCTGTCAGGCGATTCCTTCGGACTACTGTACGTCCTTATACCCCTTCTTTATCCATCCAGTCACAGAATGCAACATCTCTTGGCTTTCATTCTGACCTAGATTTGTTACTTTGGCCGCGAGGAATTGACCTACATTCCTTATTCCTTTTTTAACGGTCCGTCTTTGGCGATCTGTTAATTCAAACACAGAGGGGTAGGGGAAATTTCTTATTTCTCTCCTCTAAGCAATCTAAACCAAATGCAATATCTTAAATATATATATTTATGAACAGGATTTGGCATTAAATAACCTTCAATGGTTGATATACCATAAAAATAAAGCGAACCAAACCATATATACTTAATATATATGTATAAAGAGAATTTGGCATTAAATAACCTTCAATGGTTGATATACCATAAAAATAAAGCGAACCAAACCATATATACTTAATATATATGCATAAAGAGGATTTGGCATTAAATAACCTTCAATGGTTGATATACCATAAAAATAAAGCGAACCAAACCATATATACTTAATATATATGCATAAAGAGAATTTGGCATTAAATAACCTTCAATGGTTGATATACCATAAAAATAAAGCGAACCAAACCATATATACTTAATATATATGCATAAAGAGGATTTGGCATTAAATAACCTTCAATGGTTGATATACCATAAAAATAAAGCGAACCAAACCATATATACTTAATATATATGCATAAAGAGGATTTGGCATTAAATAACCTTCAATGGTTGATATACCATAAAAATAAAGCAAACCAAACCATATATACTAAATATATATGCATAAAGAGGATTTGGCATTAAATAACCTTCAATGGTTGATATACCATAAAAATAAAGCGAACCAAACCATATATACTTAATATATATGCATAAAGAGGATTTGGCATTAAAAAACCTTCAATGGTTGATATACCATAAAAATAAAGCAAACCAAACCATATATACTTAATATATATGCATAAAGAGGATTTGGCATTAAATAACCTTCAATGGTTGATATACCATAAAAATAAAGCGAACCAAACCATATATACTTAATATATATGCATAAAGATGATTTGGCATTAAATAACCTTCAATGGTTGATATACCATAAAAATAAAGCGAACCAAACCATATATACTTAATATATATGCATAAAGAGGATTTGGCATTAAATAACCTTCAATGGTTGATATACCATAAAAATAAAGCGAACCAAACCATATATACTTAATATATATGCATAAAGAGGATTTGGCATTAAATAACCTTCAATGGTTGATATACCATAAAAATAAAGCGAACCAAACCATATATACTTAATATATATGCATAAAGAGGATTTGGCATTAAATAACCTTCAATGGTTGATATACCATAAAAAAAAGCGAACCAAACCATATATACTTAATATATATGCATAAAGAGAATTTGGCATTAAATAACCTTCAATGGTTGATATACCATAAAAATAAGGCGAACCAAACCATATATACTTAATATATATGCATAAAAAGGATTTGGCATTTAATAACCTTCAATGGTTGATATACCATAAAAACAAAGCGAACCAAATCATATATACTTAATATAAATGCATAAAGAGGATTTGGCATTAAATAACCTTCAATGGTTGATATACCATAAAAACAAAGCGAACCAAACCATATATACTTAATATATATGCAGAAAGAGGATTTGGCATTAAATAACCTTCAATGGTTGATATACCATAAAAATAAAGCGAACCAAACCATATGTACTTAATATATATGCATAAAGAGGATTTGGCATTAAATAACCTTCAATGGTTGATATACCATAAAAACAAAGCGAACCAAACCATATATACTTAATATATATGCATAAAGAGGATTTGGCATTAAATAACCTTCAATGGTTGATATACCATAAAAATAAAGCGAACCAAACCATATATACTTAATATATATGCATAAAGAGGATTTGGCATTAAATAACCTTCAATGGTTGATATACCATAAAAACAAAGCGAACCAAATCATATGTACTTAATATATATGCATAAAGAGGATTTGGCATTAAATAACCTTCAATGGTTGATATACCATAAAAACAAAGCGAACCAAACCATATATACTTAATATATATGCATAAAGAGGATTTGGCATTAAATAACCTTCAATGGTTGATATACCATAAAAACAAAGCGAACCAAATCATATATACTTAATATATATGCATAAAGAGGATTTGGCATTAAATAACCTTCAATGGTTGATATACCATAAAAACAAAGCGAACCAAATCATATATACTTAATATGTATGCATAAAGAGGATTTGGCATTAAATAACCTTCAATGGTTGATATACCATAAAAACAAAGCGAACCAAACCATATGTACTTAATATAAATGCATAAAGAGGATTTGGCATTAAATAACCTTCAATGGTTGATATACCATAAAAACAAAGCGAACCAAACCATATATACTTAATATATATGCATAAAGAGGATTTGGCATTAAATAACCTTCAATGGTTTATATACCATAAAAATAAAGCGAACCAAACCATATATACTTAATATATATGCATAAAGAGGATTTGGCATTAAATAACCTTCAATGGTTGATATACCATAAAAACAAAGCGAACCAAACCATATATACTTAATATATATGCATAAAGAGGATTTGGCATTAAATAACCTTCAATGGTTGATATACCATAAAAACAAAGCGAACCAAACCATATATACTTAATATATATGCATAAAGAGGATTTGGCATTAAATAACCTTCAATGGTTGATATACCATAAAAATTAAGCGAACCAAACCATATATACTTAATATATATGCAGAATGAGGATTTGGCATTAAATAACCTTCAATGGTTGATATACCATAAAAATAAAGCGAACCAAACCATATATACCTAATATATATGCATAAAGAGGATTTGGCATTAAATAACCTTCAATGGTTGATATACCATAAAAATAAAGCGAACCAAACCATATATACTTAATATATATGCATAAAGAGGATTTGGCATTAAATAACCTTCAATGGTTGATATACCATAAAAATTAAGCGAACCAAACCATATATACTTAATATATATGCGGAAAGAGGATTTGGCATTAAATAACCTTCAATGGTTGATATACCATAAAAACAAAGCGAACCAAACCATATATACTTAATATATATGCATAAAGAGGATTTGGCATTAAATAACCTTCAATGATTGATATACCATAAAAATAAAGCGAACCAAACCATATATACTTAATATATATGCATAAAGAGGATTTGGCATTAAATAACCTTCAATGGTTGATATACCATAAAAACAAAGCAAACCAAATCATATATACTTAATATATATGCATAAAGAGGATTTGGCATTAAATAACCTTCAATGGTTGATATACCATAAAAACAAAGCGAACCAAATCATATATACTTAATATATATGCATAAAGAGGATTTGGCATTAAATAACCTTCAATGGTTGATATACCATAAAAACAAAGCGAACCAAACCATATATACTTAATATATATGCATAAAGAGGATTTGGCATTAAATAACCTTCAATGGTTGATATACCATAAAAATAAAGCGAACCAAACCATATATACTTAATATATATGCATAAAGAGGATTTGGCATTAAATAACCTTCAATGGTTGATATACCATAAAAACAAAGCGAACCAAATCATATGTACTTAATATATATGCATAAAGAGGATTTGGCATTAAATAACCTTCAATGGTTGATATACCATAAAAACAAAGCGAACCAAACCATATATACTTAATATATATGCATAAAGAGGATTTGGCATTAAATAACCTTCAATGGTTGATATACCATAAAAACAAAGCGAACCAAACCATATATACTTAATATATATGCATAAAGAGGATTTGGCATTAAATAACCTTCAATGGTTGATATACCATAAAAACAAAGCGAACCAAATCATATATACTTAATATATATGCATAAAGAGGATTTGGCATTAAATAACCTTCAATGGTTGATATACCATAAAAACAAAGCGAACCAAATCATATATACTTAATATGTATGCATAAAGAGGATTTGGCATTAAATAACCTTCAATGGTTGATATACCATAAAAACAAAGCGAACCAAACCATATGTACTTAATATAAATGCATAAAGAGGATTTGGCATTAAATAACCTTCAATGGTTGATATACCATAAAAACAAAGCGAACCAAACCATATATACTTAATATATATGCATAAAGAGGATTTGGCATTAAATAACCTTCAATGGTTTATATACCATAAAAATAAAGCGAACCAAACCATATATACTTAATATATATGCATAAAGAGGATTTGGCATTAAATAACCTTCAATGGTTGATATACCATAAAAACAAAGCGAACCAAACCATATATACTTAATATATATGCATAAAGAGGATTTGGCATTAAATAACCTTCAATGGTTGATATACCATAAAAACAAAGCGAACCAAACCATATATACTTAATATATATGCATAAAGAGGATTTGGCATTAAATAACCTTCAATGGTTGATATACCCTAAAAATAAAGCGAACCAAACCATATATACTTAATATATATGCATAAAGAGGATTTGGCATTAAATAACCTTCAATGGTTGATATACCATAAAAATTAAGCGAACCAAACCATATATACTTAATATATATGCAGAATGAGGATTTGGCATTAAATAACCTTCAATGGTTGATATACCATAAAAATAAAGCGAACCAAACCATATATACCTAATATATATGCATAAAGAGGATTTGGCATTAAATAACCTTCAATGGTTGATATACCATAAAAATAAAGCGAACCAAACCATATATACTTAATATATATGCAGAAAGAGGATTTGGCATTAAATAACCTTCAATGGTTGATATACCATAAAAATAAAGCGAACCAAACCATATGTACTTAATATATATGCATAAAGAGGATTTGGCATTAAATAACCTTCAATGGTTGATATACCATAAAAACAAAGCGAACCAAACCATATATACTTAATATATATGCATAAAGAGGATTTGGCATTAAATAACCTTCAATGGTTGATATACCATAAAAATAAAGCGAACCAAACCATATATACTTAATATATATGTATAAAGAGGATTTGGCATTAAATAACCTTCAATGGTTGATATACCATAAAAACAAAGCAAACCAAATCATATATACTTAATATATATGCATAAAGAGGATTTGGCATTAAATAACCTTCAATGGTTGATATACCATAAAAACAAAGCGAACCAAACCATATATACTTAATATATATGCATAAAGAGGATTTGGCATTAAATAACCTTCAATGGTTGATATACCATAAAAACAAAGCAAACCAAATCATATATACTTAATATATATGCATAAAGAGGATTTGGCATTAAATAACCTTCAATGGTTGATATACCATAAAAACAAAGCGAACCAAATCATATATACTTAATATATATGCATAAAGAGGATTTGGCATTAAATAACCTTCAATGGTTGATATACCATAAAAACAAAGCGAACCAAACCATATATACTTAATATATATGCATAAAGAGGATTTGGCATTAAATAACCTTCAATGGTTTATATACCATAAAAATAAAGCGAACCAAACCATATATACTTAATATATATGCATAATGAGGATTTGGCATTAAATAACCTTCAATGGTTGATATACCATAAAAACAAAGCGAACCAAACCATATATACTTAATATATATGCATAAAGAGGATTTGGCATTAAATAACCTTCAATGGTTGATATACCATAAAAACAAAGCGAACCAAACGATATATACTTAATATATATGCATAAAGAGGATTTGGCATTAAATAACCTTCAATGGTTGATATACCATAAAAACAAAGCGAACCAAATCATATATACTTAATATATATGCATAAAGAGGATTTGGCATTAAATAACCTTCAATGGTTGATATACCATAAAAATTAAGCGAACCAAACCATATATACTTAATATATATGCGGAAAGAGGATTTGGCATTAAATAACCTTCAATGGTTGATATACCATAAAAACAAAGCGAACCAAACCATATATACTTAATATATATGCATAAAGAGGATTTGGCATTAAATAACCTTCAATGATTGATATACCATAAAAATAAAGCGAACCAAACCATATATACTTAATATATATGCAGAAAGAGGATTTGGCATTAAATAACCTTCAATGGTTGATATACCATAAAAATTAAGCGAACCAAACCATATATACTTAATATATATGCAGAAAGAGGATTTGGCATTAAATAACCTTCAATGGTTGATATACCATAAAAACAAAGCGAACCAAACCATATATACTTAATATATATGCATAAAGAGGATTTGGCATTAAATAACCTTCAATGGTTGATATACCATAAAAACAAAGCGAACCAAACCATATATACTTAATATATATGCAGAAAGAGGATTTGGCATTAAATAACCTTCAATGGTTGATATACCATAAAAATTAAGCGAACCAAACCATATATACTTAATATATATGCAGAAAGAGGATTTGGCATTAAATAACCTTCAATGGTTGATATACCATAAAAACAAAGCGAACCAAACCATATATACTTAATATATATGCATAAAGAGGATTTGGCATTAAATAACCTTCAATGGTTGATATACCATAAAAACAAAGCGAACCAAACCATATATACTTAATATATATGCAGAAAGAGGATTTGGCATTAAATAACCTTCAATGGTTGATATACCATAAAAATAAAGCGAACCAAACCATATATACTTAATATATATGCATAAAGAGGATTTGGCATTAAATAACCTTCAATGGTTGATATACCATAAAAACAAAGCGAACCAAACCATATATACTTAATATATATGCATAAAGAGGATTTGGCATTAAATAACCTTCAATGGTTGATATAACATAAAAATAAAGCGAACCAAACCATATATACTTAATATATATGCATAAAGAGGATTTGGCATTAAATAACCTTCAATGGTTGATATACCATAAAAACAAAGCGAACCGAACCATATATACTTAATATATATGCATAAAGAGGATTTGGCATTAAATAACCTTCAATGGTTGATATACCATAAAAACAAAGCGAACCAAACCATATATACTTAATATATATGCATAAAGAGGATTTGGCATTAAATAACCTTCAATGGTTGATATACCATAAAAACAAAGCGAACCAAATCATATATACTTAATATAAATGCATAAAGAGGATTTGGCATTAAATAACCTTCAATGGTTGATATACCATAAAAACAAAGCGAACCAAACCATATATACTTAATATATATGCATAAAGAGGATTTGGCATTAAATAACCTTCAATGGTTGATATAACATAAAAATGAAGCGAACCAAACCATATATACTTAATATATATGCATAAAGAGGATTTGGCATTAAATAACCTTCAATGGTTGATATACCATAAAAACAAAGCGAACCAAATCATGTGTACTTAATATATATGCATAAAGAGGATTTGGCATTAAATAACCTTCAATGGTTGATATACCATAAAAACAAAGCGAACCAAACCATATATACTTAATATATATGCATAAAGAGGATTTGGCATTAAATAAACTTCAATGGTTGATATACCATAAAAACAAAGCGAACCAAATCATATATACTTAATATATATGCATAAAGAGGATTTGGCATTAAATAACCTTCAATGGTTGATATAACATAAAAACAAAGCGAACCAAATCATATATATTTAATATGTATGCATAAAGAGGATTTGGCATTAAATAACCTTCAATGGTTGATATACCATAAAAACAAAGCGAACCAAACCATATGTACTTAATATAAATGCATAAAGAGGATTTGGCATTAAATAACCTTCAATGGTTGATATACCATAAAAACAAAGCGAACCAAACCATATGTACTTAATATAAATGCATAAAGAGGATTTGGCATTAAATAACCTTCAATGGTTGATATACCATAAAAACAAAGCGAACCAAACCATATATACTTAATATATATGCATAAAGAGGATTTGGCATTAAATAACCTTCAATGGTTTATATACCATAAAAATAAAGCGAACCAAACCATATATACTTAATATATATGCATAAAGAGGATTTGGCATTAAATAACCTTCAATGGTTGATATACCATAAAAACAAAGCGAACCAAACCATATATACTTAATATATATGCATAAAGAGGATTTGGCATTAAATAACCTTCAATGGTTGATATACCATAAAAACAAAGCGAACCAAACCATATATACTTAATATATATGCATAAAGAGGATTTGGCATTAAATAACCTTCAATGGTTGATATACCCTAAAAATAAAGCGAACCAAACCATATGTACTTAATATATATGCATTAAGAGGATTTGGCATTAAATAACCTTCAATGGTTGATATACCATAAAAATTAAGCGAACCAAACCATATATACTTAATATATATGCAGAATGAGGATTTGGCATTAAATAACCTTCAATGGTTGATATACCATAAAAATAAAGCGAACCAAACCATATATACCTAATATATATGCATAAAGAGGATTTGGCATTAAATAACCTTCAATGGTTGATATACCATAAAAATAAAGTGAACCAAACCATATATACTTAATATATATGCAGAAAGAGGATTTGGCATTAAATAACCTTCAATGGTTGATATACCATAAAAATAAAGCGAACCAAACCATATATACTTAATATATATGCATAAAGAGGATTTGGCATTAAATAACCTTCAATGGTTGATATACCATAAAAATAAAGCGAACCAAACCATATATACTTAATATATATGTATAAAGAGGATTTGGCATTAAATAACCTTCAATGGTTGATATACCATAAAAACAAAGCAAACCAAATCATATATACTTAATATATATGCATAAAGAGGATTTGGCATTAAATAACCTTCAATGGTTGATATACCATAAAAACAAAGCGAACCAAACCATATATACTTAATATATATGCATAAAGAGGATTTGGCATTAAATAACCTTCAATGGTTGATATACCATAAAAACAAAGCAAACCAAATCATATATACTTAATATATATGCATAAAGAGGATTTGGCATTAAATAACCTTCAATGGTTGATATACCATAAAAACAAAGCGAACCAAATCATATATACTTAATATATATGCATAAAGAGGATTTGGCATTAAATAACCTTCAATGGTTGATATACCATAAAAACAAAGCGAACCAAACCATATGTACTTAATATAAATGCATAAAGAGGATTTGGCATTAAATAACCTTCAATGGTTGATATACCATAAAAACAAAGCGAACCAAACCATATATACTTAATATATATGCATAAAGAGGATTTGGCATTAAATAACCTTCAATGGTTTATATACCATAAAAATAAAGCGAACCAAACCATATATACTTAATATATATGCATAAAGAGGATTTGGCATTAAATAACCTTCAATGGTTGATATACCATAAAAACAAAGCGAACCAAAACATATATACTTAATATATATGCATAAAGAGGATTTGGCATTAAATAACCTTCAATGGTTGATATACCATAAAAACAAAGCGAACCAAACGATATATACTTAATATATATGCATAAAGAGGATTTGGCATTAAATAACCTTCAATGGTTGATATACCATAAAAACAAAGCGAACCAAATCATATATACTTAATATATATGCATAAAGAGGATTTGGCATTAAATAACCTTCAATGGTTGATATACCATAAAAATTAAGCGAACCAAACCATATATACTTAATATATATGCGGAAAGAGGATTTGGCATTAAATAACCTTCAATGGTTGATATACCATAAAAACAAAGCGAACCAAACCATATATACTTAATATATATGCATAAAGAGGATTTGGCATTAAATAACCTTCAATGATTGATATACCATAAAAATAAAGCGAACCAAACCATATATACTTAATATATATGCAGAAAGAGGATTTGGCATTAAATAACCTTCAATGGTTGATATACCATAAAAATTAAGCGAACCAAACCATATATACTTAATATATATGCAGAAAGAGGATTTGGCATTAAATAACCTTCAATGGTTGATATAACATAAAAACAAAGCGAACCAAACCATATATACTTAATATATATGCATAAAGAGGATTTGGCATTAAATAACCTTCAACGGTTGATATACAATAAAAACAAAGCGAACCAAACCATATATACTTAATATATATGCAGAAAGAGGATTTGGCATTAAATAACCTTCAATTTATGATATACCATAAAAATTAAGCGAACCAAACCATATATACTTAATATATATGCAGAAAGAGGATTTGGCATTAAATAACCTTCAATGGTTGATATACCATAAAAACAAAGCGAACCAAACCATATATACTTAATATATATGCATAAAGAGGATTTGGCATTAAATAACCTTCAATGGTTGATATACCATAAAAACAAAGCGAACCAAACCATATATACTTAATATATATGCGGAAAGAGGATTTGGCATTAAATAACCTTCAATGGTTGATATACCATAAAAATAAAGCGAACCAAACCATATATACTTAATATATATGCATAAAGAGGATTTGGCATTAAATAACCTTCAATGGTTGATATACCATAAAAACAAAGCGAACCAAACCATATATACTTAATATATATGCATAAAGAGGATTTGGCATTAAATAACCTTCAATGGTTGATATAACATAAAAATAAAGCGAACCAAACCATATATACTTAATATATATGCATAAAGAGGATTTGGCATTAAATAACCTTCAATGGTTGATATACCATAAAAACAAAGCGAACCGAACCATATATACTTAATATATATGCATAAAGAGGATTTGGCATTAAATAACCTTCAATGGTTGATATACCATAAAAACAAAGCGAACCAAACCATATATACTTAATATATATGCATAAAGAGGATTTGGCATTAAATAACCTTCAATGGTTGATATACCATAAAAACAAAGCGAACCAAATCATATATACTTAATATAAATGCATAAAGAGGATTTGGCATTAAATAACCTTCAATGGTTGATATACCATAAAAACAAAGCGAACCAAACCATATATACTTAATATATATGCATAAAGAGGATTTGGCATTAAATAACCTTCAATGGTTGATATAACATAAAAATGAAGCGAACCAAACCATATATACTTAATATATATGCAGAAAGAGGATTTGGCATTAAATAACCTTCAATGGTTGATATACCATAAAAACAAAGCGAACCGACCCATATATACTTAATATATATGCATAAAGAGGATTTGGCATTAAATAACCTTCAATGGTTGATATACCATAAAAACAAAGCGAACCAAACCATATATACTTAATATATATGCATAAAGAGGATTTGGCATTAAATAACCTTCAATGGTTGATATACCATAAAAAAAAAGCGAACCAAATCATATATACTTAATATAAATGCATAAAGAGGATTTGGTATTAAATAACCTTCAATGGTTGATATACCATAAAAACAAAGCGAACCAAACCATATATACTTAATATATATGCATAAAGAGGATTTGGCATTAAATAACCTTCAATGGTTGATATACCATAAAAATAAAGCGAACCAAACCATATATACTTAATATATATGCATAAAGAGGATTTGGCATTAAATAACCTTCAATGGTTGATATACCATAAAAATTAAGCGAACCATATCATATATACTTAATATAAATGCATAAAGAGGATTTGGCATTAAATAACCTTCAATGGTTGATATACCATAAAAACAAAGCGAACCAAATCATATATACTTAATATATATGCATAAAGAGGATTTGGCATTAAATAACCTTCAATGGTTGATATACCATAAAAACAAAGCGAACCAAACCATATATACTTAATGTATATGCATAAAGAGGATTTGGCATTAAATAACCTTCAATGGTTGATATACCATAAAAATAAAGCGAACCAAACCATATATACTTAATATATATGCAGAAAGAGGATTTGGCATTAAATAACCTTCAATGGTTGATATACCATAAAAACAAAGCGAACCAAACCATATATACTTAATATATATGCATAAAGAGGATTTGGCATTAAATAACCTTCAATGGTTGATATACCATAAAAATTAAGCGAACCAAACCATATATACTTAATATATATGCAGAAAGAGGATTTGGCATTAAATAACCTTCAATGGTTGATATACCATAAAAACAAAGCGAACCAAATCATATATACTTAATATAAATGCATAAATAGGATTTGGTATTAAATAACCTTCAATGGTTGATATACCATAAAAACAAAGCGAACCAAACCATATATACTTAATATATATGCATAAAGAGGATTTGGCATTAAAGAACCTTCAATGGTTGATATACCATAAAAATAAAGCGAACCAAACCATATATACTTAATATATATGCATAAAGAGGATTTGGCATTAAATAACCTTCAATGGTTGATATACCATAAAAACAAAGCGAACCAAATCATATATACTTAATATAAATGCATAAAGAGGATTTGGAATTAAATAACCTTCAATGGTTGATATACCATAAAAACAAAGCGAACCAAACCATATATACTTAATATATATGCATAAAGAGGATTTGGCATTAAATAACCTTCAATGGTTGATATACCATAAAAATAAAGCGAACCAAACCATATATACTTAATTTATATGTTAAAAGAGGATTTGGCATTAAATAACCTTCAATGGTTGATTTACCATAAAAATAAAGCGAACCAAACCATATATACTTAATATATATGCAGAAAGAGGATTTGGCATTAAATAACCTTCAATGGTTGATATACCATAAAAACAAAGCGAACCAAATCATATATACTTAATATATATGCATAAAGAGGATTTGGCATTAAATAACCTTCAATGGTTGATATACCATAAAAATTAAGCGAACCAAACCATATATACTTAATATATATGCGGAAAGAGGATTTGGCATTAAATAACCTTCAATGGTTGATATACCATAAAAACAAAGCGAACCAAACCATATATACTTAATATATATGCATAAAGAGGATTTGGCATTAAATAACCTTCAATGGTTGATATACCATAAAAACAAAGCGAACCAAACCATATATACTTAATATATATGCAGAAAGAGGATTTGGCATTAAATAACCTTCAATGGTTGATATACCATAAAAATTAAGCGAACCAAACCATATATACTTAATATATATGCAGAATGAGGATTTGGCATTAAATAACCTTCAATGGTTGATATACCATAAAAACAAAGCGAACCAAACCATATATATTTAATATATATGCATAAAGAGGATTTGGCATTAAATAACCTTCAATGGTTGATATACCATAAAAACAAAGCGAACCAAACCATATATACTTAATATATATGCAGAAAGAGGATTTGGCATTAAATAACCTTCAATGGTTGATATACCATAAAAAAAAAGGGAACCAAATCATATATACTTAATATATATGCATAAAGAGGATTTGGCATTAAATAACCTTCAATGGTTGATATACCATAAAAACAAAGCGAACCAATCCATATATACTTAATATATATGCATAAAGAGGATTTGGCATTAAATAACCTTCAATGGTTGATATAACATAAAAATAAAGCGAACCAAACCATATATACTTAATATATATGCATAAAGAGGATTTGGCATTAAATAACCTTCAATGGTTGATATACCATAAAAACAAAGCGAACCGATCCATATATACTTAATATATATGCATAAAGAGGATTTGGCATTAAATAACCTTCAATGGTTGATATACCATAAAAACAAAGCGAACCAAACCATATATACTTAATATATATGCATAAAGAGGATTTGGCATTAAGTAACCTTCAATGGTTGATATACCATAAAAACAAAGCTAACCAAATCATATATACTTAATATAAATGCATAAAGAGGATTTGGCATTAAATAACCTTCAATGGTTGATATACCATAAAAACAAAGCGAACCAAACCATATATACTTAATATATATGCATAAAGAGGATTTGGCATTAAATAACCTTCAATGGTTGATATACCATAAAAATAAAGCGAACCAAACCATATATACTTAATATATATGCATAAAGAGGATTTGGCATTAAATTACCTTCAATGGTTGATTTACCATAAAAATAAAGCGAACCAAACCATATATACTTAATATATATGCAGAAAGAGGATTTGGCATTAAATAACCTTCAATGGTTGATATACCATAAAAACAAAGCGAACCAAATCATATATACTTAATATATATGCATAAGGAGGATTTGGCATTAAATAACCTTCAATGGTTGATATACCATAAAAATTAAGCGAACCAAACCATATATACTTAATATATATGCGGAAAGAGGATTTGGCATTAAATAACCTTCAATGGTTGATATACCATAAAAACAAAGCGAACCAAACCATATATACTTAATATATATGCATAAAGAGGATTTGGCATTAAATAACCTTCAATGGTTGATATACCATAAAAATAAAGCGAACCAAACCATATATACTTAATATATATGCAGAAAGAGGATTTGGCATTAAATAACCTTCAATGGTTGATATACCATAAAAATTAAGCGAACCAAACCATATATACTTAATATATATGCAGAAAGAGGATTTGGCATTAAATAACCTTCAATGGTTGATATACCATAAAAACAAAGCGAACCAAACCATATATACTTAATATATATGCATAAAGAGGATTTGGCATTAAATAACCTTCAATGGTTGATATACCATAAAAACAAAGCGAACCAAACCATATATACTTAATATATATGCAGAAAGTGGATTTGGCATTAAATAACCTTCAATGGTTGATATACCATAAAAATTAAGCGAACCAAACCATATATACTTAATATATATGCAGAAAGAGGATTTGGCATTAAATAACCTTCAATGGTTGATATACCATAAAAACAAAGCGAACCAAACCATATATACTTAATATATATGCATAAAGAGGATTTGGCATTAAATAACCTTCAATGGTTGATATACCATAAAAACAAAGCGAACCAAACCATATATACTTAATATATATGCATAAAGAGGATTTGGCATTAAATAACCTTCAATGGATGATATAACATAAAAATAAAGCGAACCAAACCATATATACTTAATATATATGCATAAAGAGGATTTGGCATTAAATAACCTTCAATGGTTGATATACCATAAAAACAAAGCGAACCGAACCATATATACTTAATATATATGCATAAAGAGGATTTGGCATTAAATAACCTTCAATGGTTGATATACCATAAAAACAAAGCGAACCAAACCATATATACTTAATATATATGCATAAAGAGGATTTGGCATTAAATAACCTTCAATGGTTGATATACCATAAAAACAAAGCGAACCAAATCATATATACTTAATATAAATGCATAAAGAGGATTTGGCATTAAATAACCTTCAATGGTTGATATACCATAAAAACAAAGCGAACCAAACCATATATACTTAATATATATGCATAAAGAGGATTTGGCATTAAATAACCTTCAATGGTTGATATAACATAAAAATGAAGCGAACCAAACCATATATACTTAATATATATGCATAAAGAGGATTTGGCATTAAATAACCTTCAATGGTTGATATACCATAAAAACAAAGCGAACCGACCCATATATACTTAATATATATGCATAAAGAGGATTTGGCATTAAATAACCTTCAATGGTTGATATACCATAAAAACAAAGCGAACCAAACCATATATACTTAATATATATGCATAAAGAGGATTTGGCATTAAATAACCTTCAATGGTTGATATACCATAAAAACAAAGCGAACCAAATCATATATACTTAATATAAATGCATAAAGAGGATTTGGTATTAAATAACCTTCAATGGTTGATATACCATAAAAACAAAGCGAACCAAACCATATATACTTAATATATATGCATAAAGAGGATTTGGCATTAAATAACCTTCAATGGTTGATATACCATAAAAATAAAGCGAACCAAACCATATATACTTAATATATATGCATAAAGAGGATTTGGCATTAAATAATCTTCAATGGTTGATATACCATAAAAACAAAGCGAACCAAATCATATATACTTAATATAAATGCATAAAGAGGATTTGGCATTAAATAACCTTCAATGGTTGATATACCATAAAAACAAAGCGAACCAAACCATATATACTTAATGTATATGCATAAAGAGGATTTGGCATTAAATAACCTTCAATGGTTGATATACCATAAAAATAAAGCGAACCAAACCATATATACTTAATATATATGCAGAAAGAGGATTTGGCATTAAATAACCTTCAATGGTTGATATACCATAAAAACAAAGCGAACCAAACCATATATACTTAATACATATGCATAAAGAGGATTTGGCATTAAATAACCTTCAATGGTTGATATACCATAAAAATTAAGCGAACCAAACCATATATACTTAATATATATGCAGAAAGATGATTTGGCATTAAATAACCTTCAATGGTTGATATACCATAAAAACAAAGCGAACCAAATCATATATACTTAATATAAATGCATAAAGAGGATTTGGTATTAAATAACCTTTAATGGTTGATATACCATAAAAACAAAGCGAACCAAACCATATATACTTAATATATATGCATAAAGAGGATTTGGCATTAAAGAACCTTCAATGGTTGATATACCATAAAAATAAAGCGAACCAAACCATATATACTTAATATATATGCATAAAGAGGATTTGGCATTAAATAACCTTCAATGGTTGATATACCATAAAAACAAAGCGAACCAAATCATATATACTTAATATAAATGCATAAAGAGGATTTGGCATTAAATAACCTTCAATGGTTGATATACCATAAAAACAAAGCGAACCAAACCATATATACTTAATATATATGCATAAAGAGGATTTGGCATTAAATAACCTTCAATGGTTGATATACCATAAAAATAAAGCGAACCAAAGCATATATACTTAATATATATGCATAAAGAGGATTTGGCATTAAATAACCTTCAATGGTTGATTTACCATAAAAATAAAGCGAACCAAACCATATATACTTAATATATATGCAGAAAGAGGATTTGGCATTAAATAACCTTCAATGGTTGATATACCATAAAAACAAAGCGAACCAAACCATATATACTTAATATATATGCAGAAAGAGGATTTGGCATTAAATAACCTTCAATGGTTGATATACCATAAAAACAAAGCGAACCAAATCATATATACTTAATATAAATGCATAAAGAGGATTTGGCATTAAATAACCTTCAATGGTTGATATACCATAAAAACAAAGCGAACCAAACCATATATACTTAATGTATATGCATAAAGAGGATTTGGCATTAAATAACCTTCAATGGTTGATATACCATAAAAATAAAGCGAACCAAACCATATATACTTAATATATATGCAGAAAGAGGATTTGGCATTAAATAACCTTCAATGGTTGATATACCATAAAAACAAAGCGAACCAAACCATATATACTTAATACATATGCATAAAGAGGATTTGGCATTAAATAACCTTCAATGGTTGATATACCATAAAAATTAAGCGAACCAAACCATATATACTTAATATATATGCAGAAAGATGATTTGGCATTAAATAACCTTCAATGGTTGATATACCATAAAAACAAAGCGAACCAAATCATATATACTTAATATAAATGCATAAAGAGGATTTGGTATTAAATAACCTTTAATGGTTGATATACCATAAAAACAAAGCGAACCAAACCATATATACTTAATATATATGCATAAAGAGGATTTGGCATTAAAGAACCTTCAATGGTTGATATACCATAAAAATAAAGCGAACCAAACCATATATACTTAATATATATGCATAAAGAGGATTTGGCATTAAATAACCTTCAATGGTTGATATACCATAAAAACAAAGCGAACCAAATCATATATACTTAATATAAATGCATAAAGAGGATTTGGCATTAAATAACCTTCAATGGTTGATATACCATAAAAACAAAGCGAACCAAACCATATATACTTAATATATATGCATAAAGAGGATTTGGCATTAAATAACCTTCAATGGTTGATATACCATAAAAATAAAGCGAACCAAAGCATATATACTTAATATATATGCATAAAGAGGATTTGGCATTAAATAACCTTCAATGGTTGATTTACCATAAAAATAAAGCGAACCAAACCATATATACTTAATATATATGCAGAAAGAGGATTTGGCATTAAATAACCTTCAATGGTTGATATACCATAAAAACAAAGCGAACCAAACCATATATACTTAATATATATGCATAAAGAGGATTTGGCATTAAATAACCTTCAATGGTTGATATACCATAAAAATAAAGCGAACCAAATCATATATACTTAATATATATGCATAAAGAGGATTTGGCATTAAATAACCTTCAATGGTTGATATACCATAAAAACAAAGCGAACCAAACCATATATACTTAATATATATGCATAAAGAGGATTTGGCATTAAATAACCTTCAATGGTTGATATAACATAAAAATAAAGCGAACCAAACCATATATACTTAATATATATGCAGAAAGAGGATTTGGCATTAAATAACCTTCAATGGTTGATATACCATAAAAACAAAGCGAACCAAATCATATATACTTAATATATATGCATAAAGAGGATTTGGCATTAAATAACCTTCAATGGTTGATATACCATAAAAATAAAGCGAACCAAACCATATATACTTAATATATATGCATAAAGAGGATTTGGCATTAAATAACCTTCAATGGTTGATATACCATAAAAACAAAACGAACCAAATCATATATACTTAATATATATGCATAAAGAGGATTTGGCATTAAATAACCTTCAATGGTTGATATACCATAAAAATAAAGCGAACCAAACCATATGTACTTAATATATATGCATAAAGAGGATTTGGCATTAAATAACCTTCAATGGTTGATATACCATAAAAACAAAGCGAACCAAATCATATATACTTAATATAAATGCATAAAGAGGATTTGGCATTAAATAACCTTCAATGGTTGATATACCATAAAAATAAAGCGAACCAAACCATATATACTTAATATATATGCATAAAGAGGATTTGGCATTAAATAACCTTCAATGGTTGATATACCATAAAAGTAAAGCGTACCAAATCATATATACTTAATATATATGCATAAAGAGAATTTGGCATTAAATAACCTTCAATGGTTGATTATACCATAAAAATAAAGCGAACCAAACCATATATACTTAATATATATGCATAAAGAGGATTTGGCATTAAATAACCTTCAATGGTTGATATACCATAAAAACAAAGCGAACCAAACCATATATACTTAATATATATGCATAAAGAGGATTTGGCATTAAATAACCTTCAATGGTTGATATACCATAAAAACAAAGCGAACCAAACCATATATACTTAATATATATGCATAAAGAGGATTTGGCATTAAATAACCTTCAATGGTTGATATACCATAAAAATTAAGCGAACCAAACCATATATACTTAATATATATGCAGAAAGAGGATTTGGCATTAAATAACCTTCAATGGTTGATATACCATAAAAACAAAGCGAACCAAACCATATATACTTAATATATATGCATAAAGAGGATTTGGCATTAAATAACCTTCAATGGTTGATATACCATAAAAATTAAGCGAACCAAACCATATATACTTAATATATATGCAGAAAGAGGATTTGGCATTAAATAACCTTCAATGGTTGATATACCATAAAAACAAAGCGAACCAAACCATATATACTTAATATATATGCATAAAGAGGATTTGGCATTAAATAACCTTCAATGGTTGATATACCATAAAAACAAAGCGAACCAAACCATATATACTTAATATATATGCATAACGAGGATTTGGCATTAAATAACCTTCAATGGTTGATATACCATAAAAACAAAGCGAACCAAACCATATATACTTAATATATATGCATAAAGAGGATTTGGCATTAAATAACCTTCAATGGTTGATATACCATAAAAATAAAGCGAACCAAACCATATATATTAATATATATGCATAAAGAGGATTTGGCATTAAATAACCTTCAATGGTTGATATACCATAAAAACAAAGCGAACCAAACCATATATACTTAATATAAATGCATAAAGAGGATTTGGCATTAAATAACCTTCAATGGTTGATATACCATAAAAATTAAGCGAACCAAACCATATATACTTAATATATATGCAGAAAGAGGATTTGGCATTAAATAACCTTCAATGGTTGATATACCATAAAAATTAAGCGAACCAAACCATATATAGTTAATATATATGCAGAAAGAGGATTTGGCATTAAATAACCTTCAATGGTTGATATACCATAAAAATAAAGCGAACCAAACCATATATACTTAATATATATGCATAAAGAGGATTTGGCATTAAATAACCTACATTGGTTGATATGTCATGAAACCAATCCAAACGAAACCAAATATTTTTTTTTTACTATTTTCCTCCTTTTTTTAAACATTCAGTTTACTTTGCAGTTTCATAGGTAATCCAGTTTTCTATTCCACTTTGGAGCATTTTCAAAGCACTATCCGAAAATTAACGCTGCCATATATACCAACAAAAACAGAAATTATTCTTCCTCTCACAAATCTCTTTTTCGTGTAATATTTTCTATTTCGTGCCATTCTCAGCCTGAGTGCAATCCATTTGTCTTTCGGCCAAGACGTGAGTAATGCATTATCCACTATTTCTACCAGATCGTAAGCGGGGGGGGGGTCCTCTTGGTGTAGTGGTTAAAGCAATAGACTGAGGAATCGTTGTAAGCGAGTTCGTGCTCCAGTCGTGCTATTACGTTCACTTTCGGGCAAATACCCTTGGGAAAGGTATGAACCCTCTTATCCTCCCAGCTATGGGTTAAATAGTACTGCTACTACTGTTCTTCTCGGAGAATGGCCTTGGCATTAAATAACCTATAAAGGTTGATATCCCATTAAACAAAGAAACCAACCAACCAACCAGGTCGTAAGAAATATTTTTTGGTAAAATTCAACGTTATATGACTATGTGTTACTATAAGTTCTTCTGCTCCTTGCTGCACCACAATCGTCATCATCATCATCAACATCAGGATGTGTTCACAGAATGGAGTTACCTTGTTCTATCTTATTATCCGTCCCTATCATCTATCTCTCCCGGCAGGTCTCCCCAAATTTCGCCTTGGACTGTAGAATACACCGGCTGCTTCTTTGTTGAAAGGTACGAACTCAAACTCAACGAGTGTCCGGCTATGACATTAAAGAATCGGACGGTGAGCCTCCAGTATTGCTGAAATTTTGGGGAATGCGGAGTGCCCCTTAATTGTTATTGCTCCCAGGTCCAATCTGTGTTGCAGCTTCGGGTAGGCTTGTCTATATGGTTCAAACTGTTTGACATTTCAACTGTGTGCAAACAAATCACCTATGCTAAATTAAATTGTTTGAAGTAGACCTGTTTGGTTTTTTTTAACTTTGTTTCAAAAATCGACTGATGTTTTATTGAATTTTGAGTTATACATAACTATATTTACACAAATTTAACTTCGTTGATTTATGCTAAATTGAATTGTTAAAAATACAAATGTCTGATCAATTAACTGTTTAAAAAAAGGATGTTGTTTAAATGAAATGTTAGAGAATCCAAGTAGTAGCTGAAACTATTTGTGTGCCAAATGTGAGCTTAGGCTCCTTAAAAAACGTTATCAAGCACATGTGTTTACAAATCATATTTAATATACATGTATAAAGAGGATTTGGAATGAAATTACAATGGTTGACATCCCATAAAACTCAACGAAACCAAATCTTATATATATACATATATATATATATATATATATATATATATATATATATATATATATATATATATAAAAGGATTTGCATTAAATAATCTACGATGGTTGACATGCCATAAGACTCAACCTAACCAAATCATATATATTTAATGTATATGTATAAAGAGGAATTTACATTATATAACCAACAAGGGTTGATATGCCATAAAACCAAACCAAATCCTATACATTTAATATATATTTTATAGAGGAATTGGCATTAAATAACCTCAAAGGGTTAATATGCCATAAAACCAAACCAAACCATATATATTTAATATATATGTATAAAGAGGAATTGGCATTAAAAAACCTGCAAGAGTTGATATGCCATAAAACCAAACCAAATCATATACATTTAATATATATGTATAAAGAGGAATTGGCTTTAAATAACCTAAAAGGGTTGATATGCCATGAAACCAAACCAAATCATATATATTTAATAGATATATATAAAGAGAAATTGGCATTTAATAACCTACAAGGTTTGATATGCCATAAAACCAAACAAAATCATATATATCTGATATATATGTATAAATAGGAATTTGCATTTAATAACCTACAAGGGTTGATATGCCATGAAACCAAACAAAATCATATCAAACTAATCTTTCCATGTTCTCTCGATTTTATATTTTGACCACACAGAGCTGATGTATATGCAGCTTGTTTCCGATTTTTTTAAAACAAAAATATTGTACAAAATACATTTTTGGACATATGTTGAAATTAAACATCATTTTTTATCTTCCTTGGACAAAGTAGAATGTTTTATTAGTTGTCTAAATTTCTGAGACGAAGCTTGATGATTTTTATGATTAAGGCTTTTCAGACTATTGTCTTTATCTTTATTGTTATTTCCACAAGGTTTTGGCCGATATGTCCTACAGCCTTCTTCAGGTGTTTGTCGAACTCGCGAACCTACACAGAACTTCGAACTACGTTCTTTATTGAATCCAAGGCAGTCGCTTGTCCTGATTCCGTTAGCCATAACCGGGTACAAGTGTTAAGTATTGCTATATTGTTACTCGCCAGCAGGATATATAGCGTAACGGTTATAGACGTTTGTTCCCTAAGCTTCTAAGGAGACAATCCTCTTGAGGTTGCATGTTCAATGCTAACTGCAGAATCCTTATGCCAAAGTAAGCTGATCTAAGCCTGTCGTCGTTTTTAATGATGGTTTGTCAAATGTTTTTAATCAGAAGTAAAGTGCATGTCTTATTCAATCAGATATATGCAAAGGTCTTCAAACAAATTGGACACTCTTGTCTCCATTAGTGTAAAATATAAACAAAAGGAAAATTAATACTTGTACGTTGAGACTACTGATAGCCATGTGGTTATGTTATAAGGCTGATGTAAAGTTGACCAGGTTTCGATTCCAACTTGAGATATCTCGTACTTCTCTTCACACTGATGAGTTGTGCTACAACGAAACAGTCTGTTTGTGGATGATAATATACATGTTTTCTTTCCCCGGGGGTTCAGCACTCTCACGAAGAAATTAATATGAAAGATCGCAGAATACAGTTAAATGAACGTAAGGAACTTGTTTTTAAATGTAGACATCAAAGTAAATTCAAATTATCCAGACTGGAGGCCACCGAGGCTCCTACTTTTGACACTAGCAGGGCTATTGATGCCTGATGATTTGGGGAGGGAATTGATAACGTTTATATCAGTAGTTACTTGCATTTTATGACGTGGGGATTAAAGTAGAGAAGAAGATTCTTGGATAATTAGATATTAATTCAAAATTATGGGTTTTAATTACTATGGTAATTAATTCCATTTGACCGTTTTGAGGATTAATCAAAGACACCCAGTGGCTGTCGAAAGGTGTTAAATTGATTTTTTTGGTTTTGTTTTTAAGGAGGAAGTCTACGACCCCATTAACTGGGGGAATTAACGGATGTTTAAAAAGTAAACGAAAGCTATATGAAGGTAATCGTTTAGTTTACAAGCTTACATTATTCATAAAATTTCACCTGCTACGAAAAATGTAACGTACGTTCAAATAACCCTTTTTCTTGTTTCTTAATTTTTCTAATACTTTATTGTTTTAACCCCCTTTATATTCGCCTGAAAATTTTCATTTGTATAAGTTTTTTTCTCCTTTTTTTCAATACATATATATTGACTGTAATCCATATTTGCTGTTTTTCAACCTCAAATTAAACGTGCAGTGTCATCTGATGAGACAAAGGTATAATGATATTCTTAACCGAAATAAATTTATAATGACAATGTAATCAGGCTTGATTTTCCTTCTAATTGAATTATATATATATATATACGTGTGTGCGTGTGTCTGAGAAAGAGAGAGAGAGAGAGAGAGAGAAAGAGAGAGAGAGGGAGAGAAAGGAAGAGAGAAAGAGATCATATTTACCAACCCCTCCGCTCGGGCAGGATATGATACAAGGTCAATTTTTAAAAAAGCAGAGTTTAACAGGTTTGAAGTCAGAGTTTTCCTTCTCCTAGACTAGTTGTCTCACCAAGGCTGAATAACCTAGTCTGCCCTACTATTTACCCATAGCTGGATGGAGAATATTTGGATTCACACCTTTCCCAAGTGTATTAGTGCTATGTGAAATGCAATCAGTCAGGTCCAGGATTCGAACTCGTGTCGCCGTGTCCATATCCTGCGACGATAACCATTACACCACGGGCACCTCCGGGTAGAGAGAAAGGGATTGTTAGTGATAATTGTGTGTAGCATCCATTTTGTCATCAAATGGATATCTGGTTTGAAATTTAAATGTAAACTGTATTACCAAAAATTGATCGGGATCTCTTATTGAAAAGATCGATAAAAAAAATTTTGAACTTGATTCGACGGAATATTTTCTTTATTTTACCCGGAAGCAAATACAAATGACTTATTGATAAATGGAAGATTAAACAAAGAATATATATATATATATCTAAATAAATGTGGATGGAATTACTTGACAGGGAGTAGTAATTTACTAAGCTTTTTGCTTAGATGTGGCACGCAATGAGACTCGAACTCACCCGTGTAGGTGTGCTAGTCTAGCTTGCTAACCATTACGCTACCAGAGGTGCCCATTACTTAACAGGTAGCAGGGAGTGTCCTCGTGGTGTAATGGTCAAAGAGATGGACTGCGGAATCGTAGTAAGCGAGTTCAAACTCAAGTCGTGCTATGACGTTGACTTTCGGACAAATACCTTTAGGAAAGGTATGAACCCCCTTATCCTCCAAGTTACGGGTTAAATAGTATCACTACTGATCTTCTAGGGGAATGGCTTTGGCATTAAATAACCTACAAATGTTGATATTCCATTAAACAAAGAAACCAAACTTTAACAGATAGTAATTATTTCAAATAATCATTTCTGAAGCTAAATTATAAATTGAAAATTAGTTCATAAAATATTGCAAATCCGGTTGTAATTAATTTCGTATTTTATTCATTTATATATTTATTCATTTATTTATTTATTAATTGCCTTTTAAAGTCAACAAAGTAATTCACTGTAGGATACACAGACACATACATAATCATTCTCTCTCTCTCTCTCTCTCTCTCTCTCTCTTTGTCTCTCTAACGCTCTCTTTCTCACACACACACACACACACACACACATACGAAAACACAAACATACACACACACAATTTCTCTCTTACTCACACACACAAACACATACATACATATGTTGCATTGTCACAACCAACAATACATAAAATACATATACACATATACACGCGGAAACATAGTCAACACAAAAATGACGAACGAATCACAGTTCTTTAGAAAAATATACCTCTCACACTTTATTCGAAATGGTTGTGAAAGGGTTACGAAAGGGTTATGTGTGAGAGGTGAGTTGGACACTGAACAAAGACTGCAACATATTGACCCCCAGCTCTTCTGGCTATAGCAGCACTTATTTCTCGTTCTCCAGGGCTGCTCAACTGCAGGCCCTGAGGGCTGTAACCCCTCAGTCTCGATATGATTCTTACGCTGGCCTCTTTTCTCCAAAACTCTGACACCAACTAACAGAACTTCCTGTCGCACCGGGCTATATCATTGTTTAACATCCACCTGCTTCCTGTGAGCGTCACATTTGCACCGAATTCAACCCGTCCACGGTCAAGGTTATACCCTGATATCTTCGACCGGATGCAACTGTTCCTTGATTGACGGCTGGGTCAATATGTTACACAAACATACATACATACATATATACATACACAATCTCTCTCTCTCTCTCTCTCTGTCTCTCTCTCTTTCTCATACTCATTCACATACACGCAGACTAATATACACACGTACACACACAGTGCTATTATAGTGGTGTTTTCAAGTAGAACTTTTCAAAATTTGGATTTGCGAATAGAATGATTTTTAAGATGTAAAACTATTGAGCTAGAAACACTAAGATGCATCGTAAGCCGTCTTAAAAGAGTTATAGTGGTAAGACCAACATCATCATCATCATCATATCGCGCTGGTAGCACGGATATCCCTGACCCTCTCTCGCCACTCCTCCCTATCGTTCATCGCCCTAGGTAGGTCTTCAGGACAACATCCTGTATCATCACATAGCTGCTGAATGTACGTTCGAGCTGGTCGTCCTGCTTTTGCGCGGCCATGTGTGGTGATCCATAAGTGTACATCTCTTATGAGTTCATCTCTGCTTATCCAGCAGTGTCCTGCATGTCTGGTTCGTCTAACTTGAATAGTTTTCGTGATAGGGGGCAGGTGGCCGTACAGTTGGTGTCTTGTGGGGTGTTGCCGCCAGGACTTGTTCAGGATTGCACGCAGCATTCTTGTGTAATTGCCGTCTAGCTTCTTCTCCAGTCGTTTTGTTAGCGTCCATGTAGTGCATCCATATTGCAGTATCGATGTGACCGCTGCCTGGAAGAAACTGCATTTCATTTTATCGGTTAGGTCTGATTTCCATATAATCGATAGCCTATTGATAGCTGTCCATGCTTTCGTTAACCTCGTTTCGATGTCCTTTTCGTTTGATTCGACGCTGCTTCCTAGGTACGTGAATTTGTCTACTAGTTTAAGTGGGGTTCCTTCTAGAGTGGAGATGTCCCCCGTTTGGTTATAGCACATATATTCCGTTTTGTGTGCATTAACATAGAGGCCTAGACAGTCTCTCAAATGACATTTGAACATATATATGACGTTTTTCCTATGAAGAAGTTCAGTGGAGAGTGAAGTGTTATAGGAAATAATAAGGTTAGATACTTTCAGAGATAGAAAGTAAATGGCCGTTCAGCAGTTGTCTCGTGGGATGCTGCTTACGGGATTTGTTCAGTATAGCTCGTAGCCTTCTAGCGCAATTTTTGTCTAGCTCATTAAAGATTAAGATGACTCTAATTCAAATCACCCCACACACACGCATGCATATATATATATATATATATATATATGAGTGTGTGTGTGTTTGATTTGGGTTAATACTTCATGTATCTGTGAGACGAATGGTACAGAGAGAAGAAAGAATGCTTGATATATTTATTCAGTCCAATTAACTGGTGCATATGGACACATACAAAAAACAAAAAACAATACGTCATAAACAATCAATAAAAAACTTACAAAGATTAGAGAGAGGTTAAAACGCTGCATAGCCTCATGAAGTAAAATCAGTCAGATTAATCAGCTTAATATCGACTTATTAGTCAACTTGTAAAAGTGGGTAGAGTGTTCACCAATGGTCCGTGAGATCTGGGGTCAATCCCAGGTCGCGTCATACCAAAGACTTTAAAAATGGTACTTGATACCTACTTGCTTAACCCTTGATACGTATAAGGTACGTATCAAGGGTAAAGTGGAGCAATCCTGGGAAAGGAGTAGCAGCCTCCCCAAGTCTTTGGTGTAGTAGCTATTGAAAAGGGAGCCTCCTAGTCACCCTCGATTATGCCTCGCAATTGATTGCACTATTTTTCCATTTCTTTTATATAAGGACGTAGTCTATCTGTGCTTTACTATTGTTCGCATACGTGTAGGTCCATAATTTGCCCTCCCTTTTTTGGTAATTTGTATTGAGGCATGTTAATCTATTTTATATCATGAAATCTGGTTGATGTAGCCAATTCCTATTTGACGTGTTATGTAGGCTGTACGCTAACTAAACGGCTGGAGAAGAAGCTAGACAGCAATTCCACAAGAATGCTGCGAGTAATATTGAACAAGTCCTGGCGGCAACACCCCACAAGGCACCAACTATACGGCCACCAGCCTCCCATCACGAAAACTATCCAAGTTAGACGAAACAGACATGCAGGAGACTGCTGGAGAAGCAGGGACGAGCTCATAAGTGATGTACTCCTAGGGACCCCCACATACAAAAGCAGGATGACCAGCTCGAACATACATACGGCAGCTATGTGAGGATACGGGATGGAACCCTGAAGACCTGCCGGAGGCGATGAACGATAGGGAGAAGTGGCAAGAGCGGGTCAGGGATATCCGTGCTAGCGGCACGACATAATGATGATGGATGATGTTAAAAGTGTAAAATAAAATAATACTTAAAATGCTACAAAAATGGAAATACTGAACTGCTTTTTTTTCATCTCTGTGAAAAAGTCATAGAAAGTTTTGCAGGTGTTTTATCGCGGAAGAAAAATTCTATGTAAAGTTTGGTTGGTTGGTTATTATTCTTTATTCTATGTTATCATTCTATATTCTATATTATTATTCTAAATTATATGTTTTATCGCGGAAAAAGTTTGGTTGGTTGGTTATTATTCTATATTCTATGTTTTATCGCGGAAGAAAAATTCTATGTAAATGTTGGTTGGTTGGTTGGTTATTAGTTATTTTACGGCACATCAAACATTTTCGGGTCATTTAACGCCGAATTAATTCATTCTGATAAAAGTTTCAAACTTCAGTTTAGTATAAGTACAGTTTTATGTTTACGCATAATTAAACGTCAAAGCAGTTCTGTTTTAAACAATTCAGTTTAAACAGAGTTAAATGTAAAAGCATTTAATTTCAAACAAGCAAAGATGTTGGAATTTTGCCGTTATCCGTAGTAAATTTAATGCAAATGAATAGTAGGCCTTATTTCTGAAGGGATCAATAGTAATATTTTATTTTCATTGTATTGTATTTATATGAATCTAAAACCAAGATTCCTGGACATTTTTTTTATCCAAAAATCGTGCGGAATTTGAAAGCTGATTTTGTTTATTTGTTTCTCTAAAAGCATGGATATTGAATTTTTACAGGGAAATATGAAACGATCTTCCAGGCTTTTTCGATATTGAACTGTCTTTATAGCTAAATTAAAATATCATTTCATGGTATACGGTTTCACGAGCGAAAAGCTGACCTTTGACAAAGACTGAGTCAAAGAAAAAGTATTACTTAATACCATTGGATTTCCATCCTCTCTCTCTCTCTCTCTTTATATATATATATATATATATATATATATTTCACACAACCGCATTCACACACATAGAGAAACATGACAAAACAGTTTTCTTTGTAAACACACACAAATATACATAACACACTTGCACACACACACACACACTCACACACACATATATATATAGAGAGAGAGAGAGAGGAAGAGAGAGAGAGAGAGAGAGAAAGAGAGAGAATCATTTGTGGTGTAATAGTCATCGAGCTAATGGACACTACGACCCGACTTCAAATCGTGGATGAGGCTCTTTGGATTTCACATAGCGCTAATACTTTTGGGAAAAATATGATTCCACCTAATCTCCCTCCAGCTATGAGTAAATAACGGAACAGACTTGTTTTTTTTTATATGGATATGGTAAGCGTTCTAAAAGAAAGAAAAATAAGTTCAAATGTTTCGTATTCCGCTTGTGGGGAGGGGTTTGATATATATATATATATATATATATATATATATATATATATATATATATGTTGTTGTAATACTTCATTAACCCGAGAATTTAAACTCTCTATAATTCTCTGTGGTTCTCTCTCTCTCTCTCTCTCTCTCTCTCTCTCTCTCTCTCTCTCTCTCTCACTCGATCGTACACCCACTCTCACTCATATATACATACTAAGACAAATACATAAAACACATAAACACAGACACACATACGCACGCACAAACATGCACATACAAACATATATATATATATATATATATATACTAATCTAATATATCATAACGACAGCCTCAGAGCTTAGGGAATATGCAAAAGTCACAGGGAGAAACGTCTTGATAATATGGAG
>OY757946.1:39981359-40013859 GCA_963585895.1 Sepioteuthis lessoniana | reverse complement strand
GAAAAGTGACCTGACATTTCTACTCAGGAAGACCAAATCTAAACAAAATAGATTCATGTCTTGTCACCAAATTGATTGTGGAAATACACGATGAAAAATAGTGGACAGGTGGGATATGACGTAATAACTTAGTGAGATGACATCACATTAATGGTATCCTGAATTTAGATACTTAAGAATTAACGAAATTTGAAAAAGTCAGTTGGAGTTGGAAATAGTAAAAGAAGTCTTCATTTTGGTTAGACGTCGGTCTAGTCGTGAGGGGTTCTCTTTGTGTCTCTATTCATAGAACTTTAAAAATTCTCTCAGTCTCTCTCCTGCTACTGTATGCAGTTTGATCATTGAACATCATATCTGCATAATAAAGTTAGAATTTCTATAGATATATTGGACATATTACTGTTGCACTAATATGTTCGAATAAATGATATTAATTGTTGACGAAGAGTCCTTCCTGTCTTTAAGTTGTCAATACCCGGGCACCCCTACCGTTAGAAGTTCCGGATAAATTGTTATTTCCTATCTGTGGAGCATTCAGATACTAAGAGGGCATAGAGGGGGATTGATAAACAAACTACATGGAAACACATGCTGTGGCCACAGAACAAAGGCCACAACAAAGAGCCGTTACCAGCCATATTATTACATTTGGCGTTAGTATTGATAACCGTCACATCCATATTGTTACAATAGGTATCGATGAGCAGCTTAGTGTTACATTTCTTCTCGTACCTGTGATATTATCATTGTTGGTGCCGTCACAAGATATTGTTACACTAAACTAAAAGAACAACAATTTACAATAAGAGTTGTTTTTTTTTAAGGAAAACCTTTTTAACTGCTCTCGCTACGGCAATTAAGAAGGACCCAACAACGCTAATAAAAAAGCACCCTAATCAATTGAAAGTCCACGAGAAAACTGTGAAGAGAGCAATTAATTAAATTTTAAGCTTAGAACTTAGACCCTTTGATTACGCTCTATAGCGTTTTAGAAAACAAAACAACTTCCTATCCAAATATTGACTTGCTTAAGATTTCTTTTAAGGAGGAATAGAATAAAATATCTGAAGAATTTATTTTGAAGGCATAAAAATCGTTTCGAAGGTGTGTTGATACAATAACAGAAAAAAATAGAAGCCCTTTTGAATAAATTTACTGTTTTGTGTCGATATTCTTATTCTGTGGTTTAGTTCTTTAACATAAAATTAATATTGTTTCATAATAGCGTCGAATATTATTATTCTAAATATTCCTATTATTGATTACGCACCATATATATATATATATATATATATATATATATATATATATAAACTCGCGTCAACATGTCCATTTACTTCGACGATAACCGTAGCAATACATAAATATATATATATTTAGAGAGAGAGAGACAGAGAGAGAGAGAGAGAGAGAGAGAGAGAGAGAGAGAGGGGGTATGTGTTATAGGTTTCGAAACGAATTTTCAACCTCAGCATATAAGCTAAAAGTATGTATATATCCGACCCATTCACATGGAGCAAGACACGGCACAAGTTTAACAGTAAGCAAAGGAAACCTGGTTTTAATTTAAAGTTTCTTTTATTTTAAACCAGTCGTCTTACCAGGGCCAAAGGCCGATAACATGCCCTTATTTTTAACCAGGATTAATTACTCAAAAGAGAATGTATGAATCCCGCATTTGATTTCAACTTGGATCGCTGCTCCCATTTCGTACTTCGATTACCGTCATGCTAAGCTCTTCTCTTATTTTAACTCAAAGTAAGCTGATGTTGTCCTTTACGAGGTGTTGTAAACGGATCACGCGGATAAAATGTAGACTTTACTGAGTTTAGTAAGTCGTCAGAATCAACACTCAGTTGCGTATGAAGCTGATCAAACCCATTGGCGCGTTCCACAGTGTCCACGTGACCAAGTCCATTTCCTGGATTTTTACTAGTTGCTGGTCTAAGAGTGGACATGTTCCTAAATAAGTTCTTTATTAAATTACAACCTGGCCCACTTGGCTGGGACACATTTCGGCCGACTATGTTTCCTGATACGCGGATCAGGTCGGGTGTGTCTTGGTTCCGGTGGTAGTAGGTCGATGTTATCTGACATGGATTAGGGGAAGCCGGTATTTATGTCACATAGGCCGAAACCGGATTTCCTTGACCCTCCGGGGAGCCGTTCACCCTCATCGGAGAGCGTAGGTTTATCGCCTGGCGTTTCAGGTAACCTTTTTTAGGGGAATGCAGACGGGGTTCAAAGTATTTTTCGAACCACCCGTTGTGTGTGTGCTACGGTCTTGCGCTTGGTACCCACAATAAAAAAGACTATGTGCTATACTCGCACATACGTGGGGCGCTCGACAGATAACAGGTTCTCTATTAAGTTACAGCCTATTATATTTTTGTCAGTTCACTAGACGCTAGTTTAAATCCGGCCGGTTAGTGCTATTGTTATTATTGTTGTTTTTCAACAGACTTGAGTATGCTTACCATACAAAGCGTCAACGATTCTCTTTTTTGAAGAAAAAGCTTTTAAATCCTTGACTTATTTACTAGCGGTATAAGAAATATACAAGGTGCATACGATAAGTTTCCAGACTTTTTTCGTATGGGCATTTGAAATTGTCGTAGACTCTTGAAAATTCAGTATGTTATTTCTATACATCGTATGAGATGACTGACCAATTTTTATGATTTCAGCTTCAAATGAACAGCTACAGCAGGAATTAGAATACACTCTACTAAAGCCTGATTGTCACAACTGGTGAATTTCAAAAATGCAATCTGACACTTTAAAAGAACCATATGCAATAAAATTCAGTTTAAAGTTGGAAAAAAGAGATTCCTAAAGAAGAGGCCAGCAGTCTTCAAATCAGGTCAGTGGAATTTCCACCAGGACAATGCACTAGTCCACAACTCCATCGTTGTCACAGACTATTTGACCAAGACGGGCATCGAGACAGTTCCTCATCCTCCTTATTGTCCTTGCTCCCTGTGACTTTTAGTTTTCCCCTAAGCTCATAGGCTGACGTTATGAGACAATTGAGGAGATGAAAGAGGCTGTAACGAACGTCGTTGACACGCTCACACAAGAGGACTTCCATGGGGACTTCCAGAAGTTATTGGAACGGTACAACAAGTGCATGGCAGCCGGACGAGATTACTTCGAAGGGCACTAGAGTTTCATGTATGTACTATCAATAAAAGTGCCCATACTAAAAAAGTCTGGAAACATATCGTATGCACATCGTAATACGGTTTCCTAGTTATTGTTTTTCTGTTGGCCTTTTTGTTGCCTGTGTTGTTTCTGGTCACTACAAGTTAGTTGGTTGTTTGAGCTTCACGGCACATCAACCACTATGGGTCATTCAATGCCAAATCCGGTTTACATATATGATTTGTAAAGATTTTTTATATGAACTCACTTTTTCTTCGTAAACTCACTTTTCTTTTAAATTCATGTTTTGATCCATTCCACCTACAAATAGGACCCCAACAAGTACCATCACTCCGGGTCAGAGTGGATCCACTGCAAGTTGTAATTGTTGAGCTTTATGGTTCTGCGTAGGGTTATTTGACAAAACCTTTTTATATTTGGTTGACTGGTAGGTGATCCATTGAATATTTCGGATTGTAATGATGTATTATATTTTTTGGCACAACTCTGCCGCTCTTAAGAAAGTTGCTAGTATACCAAATAACGGTTGCTAGTATACCAAATTCCATTAGGATTTGTTTAATGGTGTAAGGCGTCTGGCATGTCAAACACTGTGGTGATTGTTCCTGCTTGAGGATGAAAGAGTGGGTGAGTCTTGTATGACCTATACGCAGTCTGGATATAATGAATTGTTCCATTTTTGATTTTCGAAGTGCTGGTTTCCATTCTATCCGGTCACTATAATTAGTCTTTTTTTTATCTTTTTTTATGTAATCTCTGAGTCCTTGTATTGATGCATCGACTCTTTCTTCAATATTGGCGAGTCCTCTTCCTCCTTCTTTTTTTGACACTTATAATCTATTTATGTCATCTGCAGGTTTTAAAGCCTTATGCATAATCGTTAGCTTTCTTGTTCTTTTGTCCATTTTTTGAAGTTTTTTCCTTGTTTCTTTCAAGAATGGTCTCAAGTATCTTACGTATTTCTCCTTTTCGTGAGATTCCTGCTACAGAGCTTAGTTTTCTGAAGTTTTCTCATTTATTTATTTTTTCTTTCATCTTCACCTGTTTGATGGTGTCTACTTCCAATATTCCCAAGTATTTGTAGGTTTCATTGTCCAAACGTTCTGATTTTTGGGGGGATTTGGCAGTTCTATTCCTTTTGTTATTTGTTTTTTTTCACTGCTCATTATTAACTTAGCACATTTTTATATTGCAAATTCCATTCCTATATACGGACTGAGGATTCTTATTGCCTGTATTAGAGTCTCCAATTCTTTATCATTTTTTGCAAACAGTTTGATGTCAGCCATGTACATTCGATTATTATTATTATTATTATTATTATTATTGTGACTACAAAAACAGTCTAATCTGATTACTGTGATCAAAGATATAACACAATATATTTTTCTTTTTCTTTCGTTTTGTTGGGTTTTATGGCACATCAACCTTTGTAGATTATTTAACACCAAATCCATTTTTATATAAATAATCTGTTCTATTTCAGTTTAGCATAAGTACACAGTTTAATTGTCAAAAACATTTCCATTTCAAACTAGTCAAGCAGTTATATATAACAATTCAGTTAAGTGTAAATACAGTTTTAATGTCAAGAAACAGTTCTATTTCAAATAATTCAGTTAAGCATAAGCTCGCAGTTTAAATGTAAGTACGGTTTAATTGTGAAAAAACATTTCTATTTCAAGCTATTCAGTTTACTCAAACAATTCATTTTAACATAAGTATGCTGTTCGTTCTATTTAACCCATACATAGGGCCCTATAAGGTGCTACCACTCCGGGCCAGAGTATACCTGGGAGCAATGGCAATGAATGGGTACTCCGCATTCCCGAAAGCTCCAGCACTAGTGGAACCTTACCATCAGATTGTTTAGTGTCATATCCAGGACACTCGTTGGTGGTGTTGGGGTCTTTCCCCTCTGCGGAGGTGCAGTCAGTGTATTCTACAACCCCAGCCGACTGGGCAATATAATATTTTTAGTCTTATATGAAATAATAGCCACTTATTCAACCCCTATAGATTGATTGTATGAATTTAAGCAATAAATTTGTAACGTTGGATAAATTGGCAATTGAAGCAATAGCTGAAAGTATCTGCTAAGTGAATTGAGTCAAATCAGTTTTAACCTAATCCTCTATTGCAAGATTTACAAATACTCATTTTGTCATATGCCATTGTCATTTGAGAATTTCATTATTCCCCGAAAGAAAAGATAAGTTGTTTGGTTCGGTTTTGAGGCTTATGAAACCTTGTGAGTTATTGTATGATAAATCCTGTTTATATTTGAATTTAAATACATACAGACAATTGAGAACAGTTTCGTTTACAAATAATATTACCTACAAACCATTCACTTAAAAATAACAAACACACACACACACACACACACACTCACACACACACACACACACACACACACACACACACATATATATATATATATATATATATATATATATATATATATATTCTCTTAAAAATTCAAATTGCAGGATTATCTTAAGCCAGAAGAGTCGGTGTGGGTAATAATGTTTTCTGCACGTGGTCCAATGGGATTGTTCAAAAGATGTTGTAGGTAAAGTTGTTTTTGAATACACAATACCGGTTGACGTTTAGTTATTAATAAGGGATCAGGTAGTGACACTGTCCTAATTCACTGACTAAAACAAGAGGTGAGCTTTTTAAAAATTTTAAATATTTTAATCGTTTTAAAATATTTGATTAGTCTATATATATATATATATATAATGATTAAAAAAGTGTCAATACCTGAGCCCTTATTAATATGATAATGTATATCTCAAATAGTAATGGCCCAAATAGCTCAAACATACAAAAGAAGATTATAAGGACTTTTAAGTTTTAAGATTCAAAATAGAAGTTTCATCAGATAATAAGATAGTTAATTTCCTGGATGTGACCCTATACCTTTCGAATAACACTTACAAACCGTTTAAAAAAACTGATCAGTACCCTTCATATATTAATGTTAACTCGAATCACCCAAAGACCATAATTAAACAGGTCCCAAAAGCAGTAAATTTGAGAAAAAGAAATTTATCAGCAAACGAGAAAATATTCCAAGGGAGTAGTAAGATATATATAAAGATGCCCTTAAAATAGGCTGTAGTTCGAAGTTCCGTGAAGGTTCCCGAGTCCGAAAACCCTTAATGATAAAAAAAAAAAACAAATAGATTATCCGTTTGAAGACAGTTAAATGGCTTCAATTATTGTCATTAATTGCACCGTGGGTTCAAGTATAACTATTTAGCCCTGATAATTCTATTTAATATTAATGACTCGTTCCAGTTAGATCCATAGATGAGAACCTAACAAGTATTACCATTCCAGGTAAGATTGGATTTAATAGTAATTGGAATGAAGGTGTATTTTACATTCCCCATCTCCACGACTGAACTTTCACCGTCAGATGTGGTTTAATGTCATACATAAGAGACTCTACGATTCTAGACAGGTGTACTTTTTTTTATCGTGTAAGATATTATTTCAGTCGTATCCTAACATGATGAAAGTCATGCACTAGTTAAAATTGGAACCACTTCATTTGTGATTGCTTTCGGGGTTCTCTTTAATGAACGCAGACAAAATTAAATCAACCAGTGGCAAACGTTGAGTATATGCTGAGGATATTAGACATGACTCATCTTCTTCTGCTTGGTAGAATTTAGTCATGATAAGACCTGACATTATGAATTAATTAGTATATTGCGCACAAATAAACGGGCACACAGTGTAGCTAAATAAGTATTTGAACAACATGAAATCGTTCTTGTAATTGATTGGTTTTAAGAGAAATAAAATCAGAAATATTTTGCAGAAAAAAATAAACGAGTTTTATTGCAATCATTTTAACAACGCATATTCATATGCTAAATACGTTCAATAAAATTGTTAAAAGAAAAAAGGAAAAACTGTATAGTCAGAATTGTGTAATGCTATGAGCTCATTGGTTTAATGGGTACAGTGTTCAATCCCAAGTCGAGTTATACAAGACTCAAAAAATGGCACTTGATGCCAACTTGTTTAACGCTCCGCATTTTAAGATAAAGATGAAGGGTAAAGTGGAGAAATATAGGGAATGGAGTAACGCCCTCCTCTACTCTTTGGTGCAGTAGCTATGTACCCAACCCCTCTGCTCGGGCAGGATATGATACAAGGTCAGTTTTTAAGCGGAGTTTAACAGGTTTGAATTCAGAGTTTTCCTTCTCCTAAACTAGTTGCCTTACCAAGGCGGAAGAACTCAGTCTGCCCTACTATTTACCCATAGCTGGAGGGAGAATAATTCAATTCATACCTTTCCTAAGGGTATTAGTGCTATGTGAAATGCAATCAGTCTTGTTTAGGATTGAACTCGTGTCGCCGTGTCCATTTCCTACGACGATAATCATTACACCACGAGCACCTCCATTTATGAGCTTATCAATTCCTGGTTAAACAACAAGGTGTAATGAGAAAAGTGTTATCAAAATTAAACAGAAATAAAAGATAGCAGTAATATCTTATTATATCAGATATCGTCATCCCCATCAGGTCGTGCTACACGCTCGGATTTCCCTAACTCACTTCCGTCATCCGTCACTTTCGATAGGTCTTCCGGGCTATATCCTGTCTCCGTACTGGGCTGTTGTGGATAAGTTCAAACTGGTTGTCCAAAACTTGCGCGTCCATGTGAAGGGATCCATCAGAGAACGTCGCTTATGAATTCATCTTTGCTCCTCCAGCTGTGTCCCACATGTCTTGTTCGTCTACGTTGGATGGTCTTCGATATGAATGGTCGGTGGCCCTACATCTGCTGTTTTGTGGGAAGTGTCTTCCAGGATTGTGCAATTGCCGTCAAGCTTTTATATACACCGAAATTAGATGAAAATATAAAAAAAATACTAGAGATTAATTTTTTTCCAAATGAAATTGCCTTTGGATGAAACCACAGCCTCATGATAACTTTGTAATATCCGGTAAGCCTTCCCAGCTGTTATATTGTTTAATTTGGTTAATGCTGCCATTTTCCTTGTCGTTAGTTCTTTTTTGATGTAAGTTTTATAAGTTTTCTTGGTCTCTTACTCAACTGCATACATAATAAGAGGATTTCTGTCTAGTGCGTCAAGAGGTTAGATGTTAGTGGTGATATGGTTGCAGAAATTCTGAATTCAAACGTATTAAACTCCGCTTAAAACGGAACTTGTGTCACATCCTGCCCATGTGGAGGGGTTGGTAAATACATAGATGTACATTCTTGAACTCGCTTCATTATCTTATGTTTATTTCTTCCGCGTTTGACATGAAAAACTTAAAGAAGCCTGAAGGATATATCGGTCGAAACGTATGATTTGGTTTGTTTGTTGGGTTTTATGACATAAAACTTTGTAGGTTATTTAACGCCAAATCAATTTTTTGGTAAATTATCAGTTCCATTTAAAATAATTCAGTTTAGCATGAGTTCATAGTTTAATTGTCAAAAACATTTCTATTTCAAACAATTCAAGCAGTTATATATAACAATTCAGTTTAGTGTAAGTACAGTTTCAATGTCAAAAATAGTTCAATTTAAAACAATTCAATTTAGTAAAAGCCCGCTGTTTAAATTAGGGTACAGTTTAATTGTAAAAAAAAAAAATTCTATTTCGAGCTATTCAGTTAATTCAGATAATTCAGTTTAGTAAAAGTACAGATTTTGTTCACACGCAATTACATGTCAGAACAGTTTATGTTAAACAATTTAGTTTAGAGTAAATACAGTTTCAATGTCAAGAAACAGTTCTATTTGAAATAATTAAGTTTAGCACAAGCACGCAGTTCAAATGTAAGCACGGTTTAATTGTCAAAAAACATTTCTCTTTCAAGATATTCAGTTTAGCATAAGTATGCCGTTCGTTCTTTTTAACCTATATATAGGGCCCTATCAGGTGCTACCACGCTGGGCCATATTGGACCTGGAGCACTGGCAATGAAGGGGTGATCCGTATTCTCCAAGGTCCCAGCATTACTGGGACCTCACCATCAGACTATTTAGTGTCATATCAAGACACTCGTTGAGGGGGGTCTTAACCCTTCTTCAAAGGTGCAGTCAGTGTATTCTACAGCCCCAGCCGACTGGGCAAGAATCGTAGTGAGTATAATCATGAAGATGAAGACGAACATTTTTAGAGGTTTGGTTTCTTTGTTTAATGGCAAATCAACTCTTTTTAGGTTATTTAATGCCAAAGCCATTCTCCTAGAAGAACAGTAGTGGTACTATTTAACCCATAGCTGGGAGGATAAGGGGGTTCATACCTTTCTCAAGGGTATTTGCCCGAAAGTGAACGTAATAGCGCGACTGGAGTACGAACTCGCGTACACTTATTCCGTAATCCATCGCTTAAACAATTTCACCCCGAGGACACCCCCAACATTTTAAGAGATAAAGGATCAAATTCTAATAGGTAATACATCCGCAGATGCCCTCTTAAATTATTTTTCGCTAGATTTCTGGAAAGATGTATTCTCTTATTAAAATGTTTCTCAATATTTCTGTTTTTGATTTAATTGGGTAATTTGTTCCGAAATGACACCCTGCATTGGGACGCCCCACTATTTGTCGAACGGCAAGCATCTATATACCTCAGCTCTGAGCGCATACTGGATGCAGTCTAAAACACCTGTCAGGAGCGATGGATTAAAGGGATGGATAGTGAGAGAAATTCAGGAATCTTTGTGCTATCAGCACTGCTTGATGATAATAATGATAATGAGGAGGAGAAATATGATGATGATGACAATGATGTTTAGCAAAAGATCTTATTGATTTGTACATTTTATTTTTGAAATCTGTTTTGACAGTAAATGTCTACTTCGAGGAGGAATATTGAAAACATGTCTACCATAATTAGAAATTCCATTGATTATTTTGAAAGTTTTAATTAGATCACTTTTCATTCTTCTTTCTCATATAATAATCAATCCTAATTCATCCACTTCCTCCAATCTCTCCCTGTAACTGTAATCTTTTACTCTTTTTATTAGTTTTGTTACTCTTTTTTTTTTGTTCCCTCCAATCTTAATAACACTATCCATTTCCCACATATTCTATAGTTGATGTTATTTGTGTTTCACGTATTTCAATACAACATTTACTTCCCTTGAAATAAAATATGTCTGGCTTTGTAAAGTTTCAGGAATATCAACACGAATTCAAACGCAGGAATCTTTTTGTTGCATGTCTTTTAAGGATACAATCAGTGAAGGTGGTTGGTCAGTGGAAAGGAACAGTCAACATGTTTGTAGAATAAAAAAAGGGATTTTATAGCAAGAGACGGACAAGGAATGGTGAGGCACACTATTAATCCTCGAAGTAAGGGCCGGTATAATGCTGTGCTCACTCCACATGACTAAGAGGGGGTGTGGGATATTCCATTATAATACCTTTTAAAAACTTCTCTTTACATATAAAATGTCTGAGAACATTTCTTTAAGAAATTCATTCCTACAGAAATTTCCTGATTCTCAATAAAGAACATTCTCGAACGATATTAATCGGCATTCCGAAATATTTCATAAAATTAAAAACACTGTCGATGATTTTGATCATTAAGGATTTTTGGACTATTGTCTTCATCTTTATTGTTATTTCCAAAACGTTTCGGCCGATAATATCATCCAGCCTTTTTCAGGTGTTTGTCGAACTCGGGAACCCCACGTGGATTCAATAAAGGACGTAGTTCGAAGTTCCGTGTAGGTTCCTGAGTCGAACAAACACCTTGAGAAGGCCGGTGGACATATCGGTCGAAACGTTGTTGAAATAATAATACAGATGAAGACAATAACCTGAAAACCATTGTATCAAACCAATGTATCAGAAAACAACTATTCTTATATTATCTTCGTGGTCGCACGTTTGCACCTTTGCTCGAATTCAACAACGAATTTCATTTTAGCGTATAAATTTTCTATATTGGGTCTTATTAGGGTTTTATGTATTTTAAAACAATATTTGCCGTTTTTAAAATATTTTTGCTTTTGATAGAATTGAACCGACTTACCATAGAACCGATATATGACACAAGCTGGTTTTGTCTTGGGGAGCCATGCATATATAAAAACCCATGCGTGGCTTTTACCAAAAATGCTCGGTCCCTTCGGCTCTCCCCATCATGTGGCGCCTCAGGCGCAGAGCTATAAACTCAGCCCTGCAAAGTAGGTACTGCCTTGGAGGACGACACCCTGGGAGTAGACGATTTAGCTAAATAACACCCACTTGACGTGAAAACGAGGAAGGCCTTTGTCATGCAACTTTTTTGTAATTTCCTTTTTATCGATATATACTTATGAACGATATTGTCCAAGTGGAGGAGTCGGTGTCTGCGTGTGTAATTTCACGTTATCCAAATTTCCCAACGTCATGCTTTTTGCAATGGCCCGGAAATATTAGAGTTTTTTTTTTTCAACTAGCATCATTGTTCTTAGCACGAACTGAAAAGCCAAAGTTCGAGGCCGGGTATAAAAATCTTTTCCGATTTCCTCCGCCAGAAAGCATCACGTAACCTCATCTCAACTCTCACGACGAGACGATCTAAAAATACATTTAGGGTTGACGGTAATAAGGTTTCTCTCGGAAAATTTGAAACGTGACAGTCAGTGAATATCAAACTAAGCACTCATGTCAACGATCCTTAAAATACGCTGACTGTATATCCGGTAGAGAGGTTAGACCGCCCCACCATGGATATGGTACTATACTGCATTTTATGGTGGGTTTTGATTTCTAGAGATCAAGGGAGTTTGGAGTACCTTTTTATTGTTATTGTTTTATTATTACTCCCAGGTGCACTCTGAATCGAAATGGTCGGACTTGTTATAATAGGAATACTTGACACATACATGATTTAATTATTCTAATTAAGAATCATTGTTTAGATAAATATTATGAATAATTACTTAAACTTATATTACCTTGATTAGTTTAATTTGTTTAGTTTGGTTTGGTTTTATGATATATCAACCATTGTAGGTTATATAATGCCAAATCCTCTTTATACATTTTTATCATCTATATATGATTTGGTTTGGTTTGTTTTGGTTTTATTGCATATCAACCATTGTAGGTTATTTAATGCTAAATCCCCTTTATACATATATATCAAATATATATGATTTGGTTTGGTTTGGTTTTATGGTATATCAACCAGTGTAAGTTATTCAAAACCAAATCCTCTTTATACATATTTGTCAAACATATATGATTTCGTTTGATTTTGTTTCAAGGCATATCAACCATTGTAGGTTATTTAATACAAATCCTCCCTATAAGTATTTATTAGATATATATGATTTAGTTTGGTTGAGTTTTATGACATATCTGCCATTGCAGGTTATTCAATGTCAAACCTTTTTTAGACATATTTATCAAATATATATGATTTGGTTTGGTTTGGTTTCATTGCATATCAACCCGTGTGGGTTATTCAAAATCAAATCCTCTTTATACATGTATATCAAATATATATGATTTCGTTTGGTTTGATTTTATGGCATATCAACCATTGTAGGTTATTTAATGCCAAATCCTCTCCATAATTATTTATTAGATATGTATGATTTAGTTTGGTTGGGTTTTACGACATATCAACCATTGTAGGTTATTTAATACTACAATCTCTTTATACATATATATAATTAGGTTTCCAGGGGTTTTATTGCATATCAACCATTGTAGGTTATTTGTTGCGAAATCTTCTTTACACATATATAATAAATATATGAAATTTGCAAACCCATTTCGTTGATTAAGTTTTTAAACGAGCCAAATCTCATTCTTTTGCGATCTCAAATATTTCCGAGTATTGCTGTGTATTGAGTCTGGTTTTGTGGCATATCAACCATTGTAGGTTATTTAATGCCAAATACAGATATATTAGATATATATGATTTGAAAACATATCTCAACAAACCTATATAGTTCTAAGAATTGCTATGTATCACTGACAATTCAGTTAAATATCAATTATTTGATTACGCACCGTTCTATTTCAAATGATTCAGTTTAGCATGAGTCATCTGTTTCCACTCAGTTTAGATATTTAACAGTTTTATTTGACACATTGATAGGACCCTATCAAGTGCGACCAGTCCGACTCCCACCAACCAATCAACCAACCAAGAATAGACCAATCAACCTATCAACAAACAAACCAATCAACCGAACAACATATGAACCAATCAACCAACAAATCAAACGAACAAACGATCAACCAATTAACCAACGTCTAACTAACAATCAATCAAGCGATCAACCAACCAAGTTATCAAACAGCCAACCAACACACCAATCCACCAACCACTAACACGCTAATAGATTAACCAACCATTCCTCCAACCAACCAACCAACCAACCAACCAACCGATCAATCAACCACCTAACAAACCAATCAAACAATCAACCAACGAACCAACAAATCACATAACTAACCAACCAATCAAAAAACCAATCAATCAAACAATCAAACAGTCAACCAAACAATCAACCAATCAACCTATTAACCAACATCCAACGCACCAATTAAGCAAACAAACAACCAACCTATCAATTAAGCAGCCAACACACGAATAAACCAATCAGTCAATCAATCAATTAACCAACCAGTCTATGAACCAGCCAACCAGCAAGCAAATGAACCAACCAACCGTTTATTCAACAAACCAACCAATTCCCCCCCAATGATGGATGCAAAAGAGATCTATGTATTTCTAATGACAGGAACACAAGGGAAACATCCTCTTCCATGTTTCAAACTTTGATCGCTAATTCCATTTCTTGAGACCATCGAAATTATGTTACCAGTGCCTCAAACCCTGCTTAAGGCACCAACAAAGCGTTAATTAAGTTTGACAGAATATAGCGAGAATAGACCAATGCTCGAGAAGTTAACCTTCTACTCACCAGAAATTTAACTACAAAATTATATAAAATTATATAAAAATAATACAAAATTAAATAGAATTAAAAGCTAACAAAAGAAAGAAGGTACCCCACAAAAACAATTACTGACACTGACTACGCCGATGATATAGCACTTCTTGCAAATGCACCCGCCCCAGACGGAACCCGGCTACATAGGCTGGAACGAGCCACTGCAGGCATCGGCCTCCATGTCAATGCACACAAGACGGAATATATGTGCTTAAATCACACAGGCAACATCTCCACACTAAAAGGTAACTCTCTTAAACTTATAGACAAGGGAGCAGTATCTCATCAACCGAGACAGACATCGACACGCGACTAGCAAAGGCATGGACAGCTAACGATAGTCGATCTGTCATATGGAAGTCAGACCTGACTGATAGAATCAAGCGCAGTTTCTTCCAAGTATCGATCTTGTCGATACTGCTATATGGATGTGTGATATTACAAAATTGTGGGGTCGCCCGGCACCAATTGTAATCGTTTGCCAATTGTGGGGTCGCACGCCATGAGTGCATGTCGCGCTGTGAGCCACTTATAGGTCGAAGTTTCGGGTAGACCCGCTTATCGAGATCTCCGTGTCCACATTGGGTTGTTCGACCCACTGGAAAAGTTGGAGTAAAGCTGATAAGGACGTCTATTGGTTCAGGCTGGGTCGGAAGACAGACAACTTTACTGGTGTTGTTCGCTGGTTAGCTTATTCAGTATGTCAGGTACGCTTGTTATCAGTTGTAAATAAAATTTGTTCATTATACAATGATAAAAAAGAATCATGTAGAACAACAACAACAACAAGCGCTTTTAGTTCGATGATTTCAGTTCGGTTGACTTGCGATAACAGCTAGCCCCGAGCGCGTTTTGAGCAAACTAATGTTGCTAGCGACGGTCAAGTTGAGGACTCTGGGTAAAGTGGCAGTGGTGGCGAAGAGCGTGGCATGGGCCCCAAGTCTTCCGTCTGTTGAACCAGCTTTCAATCTCTGTCTGTGGAACCACTTTTTTAATCTCTCTCTGCTCTTTTCGGAATCTTCTTTTTTGGGGATCCAGACCCCTAAATACATGGCTCTGATTGGCCAGCCAATAGAAATGCTGGACCAATGGTCCCAGAGCGCAATAATCGGGGATGGGGTAGAGAAACCTCAAACAGAGACCCGTGTTTAACCGGACAGTCAATCAAAAACTATGGCCCTGTATTACACCTCTTAGGCAGGGGGTGGATTCCGCCCTGCTTTTCTTTGATTGGTGAACCACCTGATAATATTCTAATATTATTAATGGCCTTATGCCAGACGTTTAGCAGTAATTTTCCGTACATTCACACGCAGCTGACATTAGAATATGAAATAGAATTTTGTTTGTTTCTAACCCGTCAGTCAAAACCCAGTTCAAAGCCCAGATCGGCCGTTTCATCCCGTCATTAAACATTCCTAAGCAACATTGTCACCGTGACCCACTTCCAAACACGGTGTATATTATTATTATATTTTTGCAACACTTCTTTAACAAAAGGCTATATCTAATCTTCAACAAATTATCTAATTAGACCTAAGTATTTAATTTAATATTGCCAGTCAACTTGTAACACTAAGATAGTGTTACAGATGTAGTACATGAACGCTAAATAAACGTATGGAGAAAAAGCTTGACGGCAACTACACAAGAATGCTGCGAGCAATATTCAACAATTTCAACAACACCCAACAAAGCAGCAGCTGTACGGCAACCTACTACCCATCACGTCAACTATCCAAGTTTAACGTACCAGCCATGCGGGGTACTGCTAAAGAAGTAAGGACGAGCTCTCATAAGTGATGTACTCTTGTGGACCACTTCACATGGACGGACAAAGGCAGGACGACAAGCTCGAACCTACATACAGCAGCTTTGTGCCAATATGTGGAGTAGCCCTGAGGACCTGCTGGGAGTAATGAATGAAAAAGAGGGGTGGCGAGAGAGAGCCAAAGAGATCCGTACTGATAGCGTGACATCAAAGTTGGTTGGTTGTTTATAATTTAATGTTACGTTAATTTCAGCCGAAGTCAGTATATAAGAAATATGGCTTCATAAAACCCACTTAAACAAAAATAATATGCACACAATCGTATGGTATCGAGGATTCTTATGTGCAAGTAAATGGCTTTTTATGTCAGGCATTACCAACCCTTCATATATGGCAGATGATGACAGACCAACCTGCGAACCACTGGCCTACCACCTTTCTACAAGTGTGAGAAATGTGGCTCAGTTGCCGAAATGTTTAATTATTTCATTGCCTGGTTTGGTTGGGCCACGAGTTTTTCAGTTGGCTGTTGGTTTGGCTGAGGTCTTTGAGCGGAGATGTAAGTCAAATTGAAAAGTTTAAGCGGGTCATTAACGTTCAACACAGAAAGGCCAAAATGTAAACAAAATGGATTCATATCTTTTCTGTGACAGGTTTGATTGGAAAAGAAAAAAAAACAGTGAATTTTGGACACATTCAGGAAGATGACATCACCCCAACCGATAACCTGAATTTAAATATATAAAAAATAGCAAATTTTGAAAAAGTGGTCAGTTAGCCCGTCGATGATTTAGAAGTTTGCATTCAGAGAGTCCTGCCGGGCTAGGGGAGGCGTTTTTTTTGTGTGTGTACATAGACCCTTAAAGATACTCTGCCATCGACAAATAAATGATTGTTAGTTGTTGACGGAGAGTTCTTCTTGTTTTTGATTTGCCAACACCCAGGCAACTATGTTCCAACGGATCACCCTGACTGTCAGAAGAATATCTGGCTGGATTTTGTCATTCCTTGTCTGTGAATCTTTCAGACACAAATTTGGCACATATAGGATTGATAAACGAACTATCCCAAAAGGGGATTTTCTTTAGTCGACGGTGACTTTCTTTAGTAGATAGTGGAAGTGCCAAGAATGGATAGAATTTCAGAGACAATATGCACGGTACACACCTCCTCTCTGTCCTACAAGGACCGCTGCCTTCGATGTCTGGTTCTCATTCGCGCTTCTACCTTTGTCAGTATTTCCGACTAACTTTTTTTTTAGTAAGAGGTAGAATCGAACCACACCCTGAAGAACCCGGGAAGAAGAACACCACCTCTCCAAGCACCCAACCACAGCCAATCACTCTTTTCTGTTTAGCTAAGTTCCTGTCACTTTCTCGTCTCTTCCAAACGCCAGTTGTATCATAGTTATATCCGGGAAGTGCGACAGAAATGTCGTGACGTCCACGGTGTACGCGGATACATTCGCTATCAGAAATCGGTGGGGCAAAATACTACAAAATACACCTTTGCAAAATACTACAAAATACACCATAGCAAAATGCCAGCGCATGAAGAGGATGATTGGGGGAGCTCTGCCCAAAACAAACCTGTCGCTGATGAAGAAGAAAATGGAGGAATAAGAATTCGATCATCAAATTTATAATTAATAGCAAAACGAGCGTAGATATTCCCTTTATAGATATGGTTGAGATTCGTTCAGATTGGCAGTAATTGTTAGCTTAAAATAAAGATGGTTTGGTTTCTTTGTTTAATGGCATATCAACCTTTATAGGTTATTTAATGCCAAAGCTATTCTCCTAGAACAACGGTAATGGTACTATTTAACCCATAGCTGGGAGGATAAGGGTATTCATACTTTTCCCAAGGGCATTTGCCCGAAAGTGAACGTAATAGCGTGACTGGAGTACGAACTCGCTTACTACGATTCCGCAGTCTATCGCTGTAACCATTACAGCCCCATTCGACTTGGCCACAGGACATGCGTTGATGGAGTTTTACACTACTGCAGAGAAGTAGTCGATATATTCTACAGCCCCATTCGACTTGGCCACAGGACACTCGTTGGGGGCGTTTTACCCCTCTGCAGAGAAGCAGTCGATATATTCTACAGCCCCATTCAACTTGTCCACAGGACACTCGTTGATGGAGTTTTACACTACTGCAGAGAAGCAGTCGATATATTCTACAGCCCCATTCGACTTGGCCACAGGACACTCGTTGATGGAGTTTTACACTACTGCAGAGAAGCAGTCGATATATTCTACAGCCCCATTCGACTTGGCCACAGGACACTCGTTGATGGAGTTTTACACTCCTGCAGAGAAGCAGTTGATATATTCTACAGCCCCATTCGACTTGGCCACAGGACACTCGTTGGGGGCGTTTTACCCCTCTGCAGAGAAGCAGTCGATGTATTCTACAGCCCCAACAAACTTGGCCACAGGATACTCGTTGGGGGAGTTTTACTCATTTACAGAGGAGTAAAACAGTGTATTCAGACAGTGTATTCAACAGTTCCAATTGTGTGGGCAAAAAATTGATGATTTATTAATAAATTTGATTGGGTTAATAGATACAAAAATAAAGATGCAAAAATGACAGGTTGTCGAAGCTATTTTTTGTACATTTTTGTTTGTAAATCAGTTGAGTTTCCAATTGACAGTTTCATTTTTGGACGATCACAATAAAGTCCATTTTACTTGTAATATTGCCGTAGGGGCTTCGTTCTGAACGCTAATCCATTTGCGGAACTCAGGCTTGAATCCTATCGTATTCTGAACTCCTGCCAAATACCGATAGTCTATCTAATCGAATACCTTGGCCCTAACTGATCCAAATGGATCAACTCGGTTTGTGTGTCGTCTTCTGTATTCACTATGATCTTGCACACCAATTGTGAGTTGTTTTAGATCGATGCCCACTTAACAGCGCATTATTACTCAATTCCGATCAGATCACCGACTACAATCTGCAAGTTGTTTGCTAATTGTCCCACACCTGTGGGACAATATATATTTAATTTTGACTTTTACAGGAATGTAATCCGCCTTGAGCTACCGAAAGTGTGTTATCACCCCTGGTTGGCGGCTTATGAGGGCAGGGAATCGCACGTGCTTTCACACGTAGTATGATGGGAAAAAAGAAAAAAAAAAGCAGATTTATAAGCCTGTCATCGTCTTGTTATTCTCATACACGTCTGTCACCTTTCTTGATTAATGTGATGAAATCCTTGATGAAGTGTCCTGCAACTACACATTGGGTGAACCAATAGTTGAAAACATTCGTTCGAATAGACATAAATGTTTTCGAGAGCCACAAATACAGAGTAGAACGATAAAATTGTCGTCCTAAAGAAAAGAACACTTTATTTTAAAACTTTTTATAGAAAAAATCAATTCAGGTAACTATATATGTCGTAGAGCTGGTGTAATGGTTAAAGCGTTGAACTGCAGAACTGTACCGTGAGAGTGCGAACTCCGCTTTCGGACAAATACCCGTGGGAAAGTTACGAACCCCCTTATCCTTCTCGTCTAATAATGCTGCGACTGTCCATATAATTGAATGTATTTGCATTAAATAACCCAAGAAGGTTGGTATGTCATTAACCAACAAATATTTCTAGTAATAAGCCGAAACCCTACTGCATAGTCTGAAACGAGCCGCGTGAGAAGTGAACCTTCTACTCACCAGAAATTTAACTACAAAATTATATAAAATTATATGAAAATAAAACAAAATTAAATAGAATTAAAAGCTAACAAAATAAAGAAGAAGGTGACCCACGAAAACAATTACCGACACCGACTACGCCGATGATATAGAACTTCTGGCAAATGCACCCGCCTAAGATGAAACCATAGTCTGGAACAAGCCACTGCAGGCATTGGCCTTCATGTCAATATACATAAAACGGAAAACATGTGATTTAATCAAACAGGAGACATTTCCACACTAAACCGTAGCTCTCTGAAACTAGTTGATAAGCTCACCTACCAAGAAAGCAGTGTCTCAACAACCGGAACTGACATCGACACGCGATTACCAAAGGCACGGACAGCTTACGGTCATATGGAAGTCATACCTGACCGATAAAATGAAATGCAGTTTCTTCCAAGCAGCGGTGGTGTGATACTGCTATATGGATGCACTATATGGACACTATCTAAACATATGGAGAAAAAGCTTGATGGCAACTACACAAGAATGCTGCGTGCAATTTTGAACAGGTCCTACCTACCACCCATCACGAAAAATCTCAAAGTTAGATGAACCAGACATGCAGGACACTGCTCGAAAGAAGGGACGAGCTCATAAGTGATGTTCTCCTATGGACCTACTCACTAGGCCGAGCAAAAAGCAGGACGACCAGCTCGAAGCTACATACAGCAGCTCTGTGAGGATGCGTGGTGTTGCCCTGAGGACCTGCCAGAAGTGATGAACGATAGGGAGGAGTGGCAAGAGTGGGTTTGGGATATCCGTGCTGCTGCTGCCGATAAATATATATATATATATATATATATATATATATATAATATATTAAAAAGTGATAAAAATATAAATATTTAAAAAAATACATGTGAAGTTTGTTTGTAAATAACGGAGACTGAGTCAACAACAGAAATTAACAGATAAATATCTAATCAATTATCGATTGGATAAATATCTTTCCTTTGCATAATCTATTTCATTTTTAAAATGATTGTCAAAATTATGATTACTTAAAGGTCTAACGTAAAGTAAAAAATAAACACCAGTCTAGCTGTGAAAACTCCAATAGTAACTTATTTTTCTTCTGAAGATATAGTCATCCAATATATATATATATATATATATATATATATATATATATATATATGTTTAAACAATATAGACATCCTTTGTCTACACATTTTATTATCTTTTCGAGTTGTGGCATCGATTTTATGGTATACGACAGAATTTGGTTGATAGACCTATCATAATTAATTCGTTTCTGAATACTTTCTGCTCGATCTTCGGTCATCATCAGGGGTGTCTATATTGCAAAAGCGATGGTACCTTTGCATGTACATTACTACTTTGTAAATATTGAGCGTTTGTTATTTACACTGGCATGTTTTTATAGCGTTTATTTTCAAATTTGATTCAATAAATAACAGTGTAATCTAGAGACACTACATTAGTACATAATTCCAAATTGATTTTATTAAGTTTAGGTAGTTTCTTTTTTACGTGGAGCGCCTCGTGAATCTGTAATATTTGCTTTTTATCTTGCTGTTTTAATATTGTTGTGGTTTCGGAAGGAAGTTTCCGAAAATCAGTTCTGGGCAGGAATATATTTTAGATGGTGGACTATTGAACAGGTAGTTGAGGTTAAACCAACGTATGTATTTTTGTTTTCATAGATACGATTCCTACTGGACATTTACCTTAATATAAAACGTTTGTTTTTTGTTGCAAAACCCCAATCAAGGAGAGGAACCTTTATTAATAACTAAGGCGGAAGTTTTAAAATTATAGTAGTATCTAATAAGTCTTATTTTTTATTAGGATTAGTGGGGAGCATATTTCTTTTAATCATTGTTTTTTAAATTTTTGTATCTAATGTACATGCAAAGATCACATTGCTTTTGTAATGTACACACTCCTGATGATGGCCCAAGATCGGGCAAATGATACTAGAAAATCAATTAAAGTTGGGAAGTTTGTTAACCAATTCCAGCCGAATATCATTAAATCAAAGTGGTGACTCGAAATGATAAATACAGAAATGTATAGACAAAGGTTTAATCAAATAGGTATAAACGAAGATATGCTGCCCAAATACTCCCCTCCAAATATATATATATATATATATATATATATATATATATATATATATGTGTGTGTGTGTGTGTGTGTGTGTGTTTACAGATTGTTGTTGGTTCAACGAGAGAAAAGAAAATATTTCAAAATGTCTAAGTTCGCAAATTATTTCAAATTGGGCATTTAGGTTCTTTTTATATTTCATACACTTGTACTCTACACGTTTTTCCACTCTACCTCTTCTTCATGAGGTTTTGAATAGATGAAATGATTTCAGTCGTTCCTCCTTTGAGGGTGTGTCCACCGATCACCAAATAGTCACAGCGAAAATACGGTTAAGCCTACGAAAAAACGACAAACGAACAGCGACCACCAAACACTATGACTGGGCCCTATTAAACAACAAAGATGTAAGAGATAAATACGTTTTAGAATTAAGAAACAGATTCGAAACACTACAAGAAAAGACGGAAAAAAGTACACCAAACGACGAATACGAAAATTTCGTCAATGCACACCTCAAGGCAGCAGCAAAATACATTCCAACAAAACTTAAAACTAAATATAGAGTGTCAGGGGAAACTTTAGCGGTGAGAGAAAAACGTGCACTAGTGAAAACAGCCTCCAAAAACTATCGAAAAAACCCAACAAACACAAATGCCCTAAAACTAAAAACGGCACAATATCAATTAGCAGGCATATATATAAAGGAACAGACAGAATACATTCAAAATCAGATAGATAAGATGAGAGACTCGGTGGAAGATAGACAATCTAGAATTGCCTGGCAAACAATAAACGAAGTGAGCAGAAGAAAGAACACAGCCAAAGCAAAACTTAAAGCAGCAAACCAACAAGAAAGAATAAAACTGTGGAAACAGCACTTCGAAAACTTACTTGGAAACCCACCAAAAATAACGCATGAACCAATCACCAGAATAATTAGCAAACAATTAGACATTAAACTTGGACCGTTCACACAAGAAGAACTCGACTCGGTTCTCAGAAAAATTAAAAATAGGAAAGCTGCAGGGCTGGACGAAATTCCCCCGGAAGTATGGAAGACCAGACAATTCGACGACATACTGCTCCGACACTGCAACGCAGTATACAATCAAAATCCGATAGATAGATGGACGAAGGGATGCATACTCCCCTTCCCTAAAAAGGGGGACCTCGGATTAGCCAAAAACTACCGAGGCATAACACTTACATCCATAGCTGCCAAAATCTACAATGCCCTACTACGAAACCGAATAGAACCCAAAATTGACAAGATACTTAGAAAAAACCAAAATGGCTTCCGAAGAAATAGATCCACGACCTCACAAATATTAACCATCCGCAGAATCCTTGAAGGTGTACGGGCAAAGAACCTACAAGCGACATTAATATTTGTCGACTTTACCAAGGCTTTCGACTCCATTCACAGAGGAAAGATGGAACAAATCCTACTAGCGTACGGCATACCTAAAGAAACCGTAGCGGCAATAACGATTCTCTATAGAAACACTAAAGTAAAAGTACGATCACCAGATGGAGACACAGAATACTTCGACATTGTAGCAGGAGTACTACAAGGGGACACGCTGGCTCCGTATCTCTTTATCATTTGTCTAGACTACGTACTTAGAACATCGATTGACAAAATCAAAGAGAATGGCTTCGAACTGACGAAGAAAAGAAGCAGAAGATACCCCGCAACAACAATTACCGACGCCCACTACGCCGATGACATAGCGATACTGGCAAATACACCTGACCAAGCCGAAACACTTCTGCATAGTTTGGAACGAGCAGCAGCAAGCATAGGCCTCTATGTTAATGCACACAAAACGGAATATATGTGCTATAACCAAACGGGGGACATCTCCACTCTAAAAGGAACCCCTCTTAAACTAGTAGACAAATTCACGTACCTAGGAAGCAGCGTCGAATCAACCGAAAAGGACATCGAAACGAGGTTAACGAAAGCATGGACAGCTATCAATAGGCTATCGACTATATGGAAATCAGACCTAACCGATAAAATGAAACGCAGTTTCTTCCAGGCAGCGGTCACATCGATACTGCTATATGGCTGCACTACATGGACGCTAACAAAACGGCTGGAGAAGAAACTAGATGGCAATTACACAAGAATGCTGCGTGCAATCCTGAACAAGTCCTGGCAGCAACACCCCACAAGACACCAACTGTACGGCCACCTGCCCCCTATCACGAAAACTATTCAAGTTAGGCGAACCAGACATGCAGGACATTGCTGGAGAAGCAGAGATGAACTCATAAGAGATGTACTCTTATGGATCCCCACACATGGCCGCGCAAAAGCAGGACGACCAGCACGAACGTACATTCAGCAGCTATGTGAGGATACAGGTTGTTGTCCTGAAGACCTGCCTAGGGCGATGAACGATAGGGAGGAGTAGCGAGAGAGGGCCAGGGATATCCGTGCTACCAGCGCGATATGATGATGATGATGATGATGACATTGCTGAGAAATATACACAAAAAAGGGAGTCAAAAGGAAGAAAGAAAAAGAAACAATATTACTGTGAAAAGGATGAAAAACTAAAACAAAGAAAACAAAAAGAGAACACGGTTAAAAAAAAAAACCTACACATAACAAAACAAACCCCTTCACTCTACACAGAAGAACACCCCCACACATACCATTATTAATCACAAAGAAAACCATTAAATAATAATAAAAAACACTAAAATAGTCACAATCTAACCCATATATTTCCCCTAGCTGCTTTTTTTTATCAAAAAAAAAAAAACGCCAACACTAACAAAAAACCCGATACGAAGAAAATATTTATCCACAGGTATACCATCACACATACCTATCCCTACAACAGGTGTAATTATCAAAATTCATAAACAACTCCATATGAGATGATATTAATCCAAAGGTATACCACCACTCATAGCTATCCCCTCAACAGGTGTAATTATCAAAATTCACTGAAGACTTATACGAAGAAGTTATTAATCCACAGGTATATACCACCACAGAGCACTATCCCAACAACAGGTGTAATTATTAAAATTCATAAACAACCCTATACAAAGAAAATGCTATTGCACATATATACCATCAAACACAAAAAATTGTCCCAACTACCAAAAAAAAAAAAAAAAAGAAAGAAAAACACACAATAAAAAACACTTCTGAGGAAAAAGTAAAAAGAAAATTAACCACACCTGCCATCACACACGGAAAAAAATTATATATTGCATTTGAAAATATTTCATTTAAAATGTTTTAGAGAGGATGAAACGTACATCGAATGTCAATAAAGATAGAACATAGGAATCTCAAAATTCGAAAAACACGTAACGACTTCTCAGTTCAGGTACGAAACATTTTATTACCTTTAAGTTAAAAGGTTCTTCGACACAAGGAGAGAGAGGCACAATCTTTCTATTCTGGGTTTTTCATCAATCCCCCATCTCGTGCGACACCTGCCCAAGGCCTCTTCGAGCAAGCGAAAGTCATCCTTTCTCGTTCGGTGTCCAGTTCTCAACTCAACTAACTTTCTTCAAAATTCCCAAAATTCTCCGCACGCGTTTCCGTCCTTCACATCCACTGGTCAACCTTTCTATCGGATTTTTATTTTGACATCGATGAACGACACATCCTCCCCCCGCGCGCGTTAACACCTGCACTCAAGTTTGCACCTAACTAACCCATGTGCTGAGCCGAAAGTTTCTCAACCTAACTAAACCCAAAGACATACAACGAAATCCCTCGGCCATTATATTACAAGGATTGCATAATAAAAACATATTTCGAGTTATATCCCTCTCACATGCAGTAGAAATAATTTTACGATAAATTGCAGAAAAATTACATTACAGCAAAATCCATTGGAAATGGTTTTATCAAAAAAATACAACAATGCTTTTTACTCTGAAATCTATTCGAAATGATTATAGTTTAAATTGCACGGGAAACTAATTTATTTAGTTTGGAAATTATTTTAACTTAAAAAATACATCAATACATATCGACAAATGCAGAATAGGTCAAATAACATCCACTTGGCTATCGATCATATGGAAATCAAACCTGAGAGATAAAATGAAACGCAGTTTCTTCAAGGCAGCAGTCATATCGATACTGCTGTATGGATGCACTACATGAACGCTAACAAACGGCTGGAGAAGCTAGACGGCAATTACACAAGAATGCTGCGAGCAATATTGAACAAGTCCTGGCGGCAACACCCCATAAGACACCAACTTTACGGCCACCTACCTCCCATCACGAAAACTATCCAAGCTAGACGGACCAGACATGCAGGACTCTGCTGGAGAAGCAGGGACGAGCTCATAAGCGATGTACTCCTATGGACCCCCACATATGGCTGGGCAAAAGCAGGACGACCAGCACGAACATACATTCAGCAGCTATGTGAGGATACGGGATGTAGCCCTGAAGACCTGCCAGAGGCGATGAACGAGAGAGGGTCAGGGATATCCGTGTAACGGCACGACATGATGATGATGATGATAAAGAACCCCAGAACAGAAAAAAGAAACCAGAAAAAAAAATAAACAAGAGATAACAATAACAAATACCTTTTCTTAGGCAACCTAAAATATACTCCAGAAATGACAAGATAAGAAGTTTTTTAGCCAACACACGACGAACAAAAATTCCAGTTTAAGAAACATAGTAAATGAAACGAACAGCCCCAAAACCTATAATAATCAATCTATCAACATCTAAATTAGAAAAAAAAAATCAGTTTTATTTATTAGAACTAGATCTAAAATTCTCCCTACCCCAAAATGTAATCTAGGAGAATTAAAAAGAGGACTTAAATAATTTGGACGAAAACTTAGATTTATATGAAAATTCAAAACGACAAAAAAATCAGAGGACTCTCTTATAAATAAGAAATCAAAATCCTCCCAGAACAAAGATAATGACAGTGAATTAAACACATTCTTAGAAAAGCTCTTAAACATTAACTTCAGAGAGAGAGAGAAAAAAACTACATATAACAACCTCTCATCCAAACAAAAGCAAGCCTTAAAATATACAGAAAAACAATTATAATTATAAAGGAAGCAAACAAGGGAAGAGCTGTAGTCATTTTAGATAAAACATATTGAAGGAAAAATAAATCTTGGAAATACTAAAGGATGGAACCAATTATAACATAATTCATACAAACATAGACTATGTTATTATATAAAAATTACAAAGTCCTACAAAATACTCAATGAAACATTAAAAAACCCCGAAAAGGACTTCCTGACGATCAACATTAAAAAACCAAACACATTTTTCGGATTTCCAAAAATCGCCAAAACTCCAAAAAATAAAAGTAGCTGTAGAAACGCTAAAATCTGAAGACATAAAAATTCCAAATTCCAGTGACATCAAATTTATATCGACTTATATCTGACCCATCAATCACCAGCAATAGATTCTGCATTCTAAATCCCAGTGACCTCATATTCTATTGGCCTAATGAGTAGAGTGTTCGCCAGTGGTCCGGGAGACCGATGTTCAATCCCAGGTTGAGTATTACCAAAGACTTAATTATGGTACTTGATGCAACCTTGCTCAAGAGTCAGCTTTATAAGGTAAGGATCTAGGGTAAAATGGAGCAATCCAGGGAATGAAGTAACATCCTCCCCGACACCTCGGTGTAGTAGCTATTGAAAAAGGAGCCTTCGAGTCACCCTCGACAAAGGTCGACTACTATATCTGGCCCAACATTCACCACAAAGAGACTAGGCATACTCATAGATATTCTACTGCAAACATTACTATATAAAATAAAAAGCTACATGAGACTTGCCACCCATTTTTAAACCTCCATATCCCCAAAACTTCATACTAATTCCCTTATGGTATCATTTGACGTGATAAACCTTTGAATTAGATAGAAAAATACCCGGAAACATAATTGGATAGAAAAATAACCAGAAACATAACAACAACGATTTTACAAAAAAAAATGTCATTGATAGAATAGATCATCATCATCATATCGCGCTGGTAGCACGGATACCCCTGACCCTCTCTCGCCACTCCTCCCTATTGTTCATCGCCTTAGGTAGGTCTTCAGGACAACATCCCGTATCCTCGCATAGCTGCTGAATGTATGTTCGTGCTGGTCGTCCTGCTTTTGCATGGCCATGTGTGGGGGTCCATAAGAGTACATCTCTTATGAGTTCGTCCCTGCTTCTCCAGCAGTGTCCTGCATGTCTTGCTCGTCTAACTTGAATAGTTTTCGTGATAGGGGGTAGGTGGCCGTACAGTTGGTGTCTTGTGGGGTGTTGCCGCCAGGACTTGTTTAAGATTGCACGTAGTATTCTTGTGTAATTGCCGTCTAGCGTCTTCTCCAGCCGTTTTGTTAGCGTCCATATAGTGCAGCCATATAGCAGTATCGATGTGACCGCTGCCTGGAAGAAACTGCGTTTCATTTTATCGGTTAGGTCTGATTTCCAAATAATCGATAACCTATTGATAGCAGTCCATGCTTTCGCTAACCTCGTTTCGATGTCCTTTTCGGTTGATTCGACGCTGCTTCCTAGGTAAGTGAATTTGTCTACTAGTTTAAGAGGGGTTCCTTCTAGAGTGGAGATGTCCCCCGTTTGGTTATAGCACATATATTCCGTTTTGTGTGCATTACCATAGAGGCCTATGTTTGCTGCTGCTTGTTCCAAACTACGCAGTAGTGTTTCGGCTTGGTCAGGTGTATTTGCCAGTATCGCTATGTCATCGGCATAGTCGGCGTCAGTAATTGTTGTTGCGGGGTACCTTCTGCCTCTTTTCTTCGTCAGTTCGAAGCCATTCTCTCTGATTTTGTCGATCGATGTTCTAAGTACGTAGTCTAGACAAATGATAAAGAGGTACGGAGCCAGCGTGTCCCCTTGTAGTACTCCTGCTACAATGTCGAAGTATTAAAACTCAATCGAATTCGACTAAAATAATTTCATACAAAACCTAGAAAAAGCCATGGGAACTTAAATGGCTCGAATATATACAAACTTAACTTTAGCTTACTTAAACGATTGGTTGTTTGATTGTTTGGATTTTATGGCATATCAACCTTTGTAGGTCATTTAATACAAAATCCATTTTTATACAAATTATCAGTTCTATTTCAAAACCTTCAGCTTAGCATAAGTACGCAGTTTAAACATAAGAACAGTTCTATTTCAAGTAATTCAGTTTAGCATATGTACGCAATTTAGTTCTATTTAACCCATAGATAGGACCCTATCAGGTGTTACCACTCCGGGTCAGAGCGATGGCAATGAATTGGTACTCCACATTCCCCAAAGCTCAAGCATTACTGGAACCGAGCAACAAGATTCTTTGGTGTCATATCCAGGACACTCGTATGGGGGTGGGTCTTACCCCTTTCTAGAAGTGTACTCGATGTAATATACCATTCCGACCGACTGGGCAATTTCTTCAAAGAAAACCTTTGTTAAATCGTCAGGAAAATAAAGCAACAACATAAAAATAAAAGTTTTTAGTCCATGGAAAAGAAACCTGAATAACATTAACGAGAACATAACTTAGTATAAAACCTACACCCTAAAATAAAATTCACCATAGAACAAAATCTTAAAAACCTACAATTTTTAGACATCCTCATTAAAATCCAAATTAAGTTCTTCTCTAAAACCAAAACCCTAAAATAAAATCCACCATAGAACACAATCTTAAAGACCGACAGTATTTAGACATCCTCATAAAAATCCAAATAAAATTTTGCTCTAAAACCAAAGCCATAAAACAAAGTTCATGATAGAACACAATCTTAAAGACCTACAATTTTTAGACACCCTCATTAAAAATCCAAAGAGCCAAATTATCACATATATTTACCACAAACTCACAGGAACCCAAAAATACAACCATTTTAAGAGTCCCCACTCCCATTACTGAATAAACCCAATCCCTTAAACCCTAGAATGCAGGATGAACTCTATAGTCTATAAGATATCCCCGAACAAATTCGCCTGGAAGAATTATACGTAACCCTTCACCAGGGAGGTATATCCGGCCACAGAAATAAATCAAAGATTCGAATTAGCAAAAAAAAAAAAAAAAAAAATTCAAAACACCGAGAACCTCCCCAAAACAAAGCAAATAAAAAAGTTGTTTTTTTTTGTCTCAGCATACAACAAAAACCACCTAGGGCTATTCACAGAAATATCAAATCTTGTTCAGTTTCAAAACAATGATAAAATTAAAAACAGAGACGCAAGAAAAATCATTAAAAGCAAACGGCAACCAAATAACTTAAATCTCATATGAATTTCAGGTAAATTTGGGGAGAGAGAGAAACAAAGAAACACAAAAATCAACCCTGTACCCATGAAAATATATTCGTGTACGGGTGTGAGGTTACGAGAGTGTATGTGTGTTTATGCCTGTATACGCCCACACACCTACACACACTCACATGTATTCAATACATAGTGATAGATAGATAGATAGATGTTATATTTTGACCCTCCCCCCGACCCAAAAATGCTATTCCATGGTGATACACCAGAAGGAAGTGACACATTCCAATGACCAGTAATCGAAAGAGTTTGCGTGGGCGGATTAAGGCTTATGATAAGGTACAAGGTGAAGGTCCCATTGTGCCACTACAGTGATGCACCGGAAGAGAGTAACCTCTGAACTGCATGACAGTTATTTCCGCTTGATGACGATTAAACATTCGATTTCAAAGATCCAGTGGGCGATCGTGTGGGTGTTGAATTATTTTATAATTGAGTTGAGTTGGGTGCCAAAGCAGTTGCCAGTAGAATTCCAGAGAGTTAGAGACCAGATGTGGTAGGGAAAGCCACACCCGACCGAGGGGGCCCTTGGAAAACCCCCGATGGAGTGTACCCCAGCAACAGGAGAACAAGAAAGACACAACGTGACGGTCATAACAGTGGGGTCAAAATATGAAGTTTATGTTCGGTCTCCAGCACCCTCTCACATGCAAACCCTTGAACAACCCATTCGAACCCTTGCAATAAAGTGAGAGGTAAAAATATAGTTGTAAAGAAGCCTTCTTGCGTCTTCCTTCCTTCATGCGTTTTAATTATGGTGTCGTTGTGATGCTGCATGAACATGTAAATGACTATATAACAGAGAGAGAAATAAAGAAACACAAAAGTCAACTCTGTACCCATGAAAATATATTCGTGTACAGGTGTGAGGTTACGAGAGTTTACGTGAGTGTATGTGCGTGTGTGCTTATGTACGCCCACACACATACACACACTCACACATACTCAATACATAGTGACAGAGAGAGCATTTGCTTATATATATATATATACATATATATATATATATACTGAGAATAGATTTTTCCATGGACCCCAATTGTATATTCACAGATGTATATCTTGGAATTAAAAAAAAATTGCATCCAATGAAAACAAACAACCAAAACTAAACCATTGAACATCTGAAGAAATATGTGTAGATTAGCAGTATATGAAAGGTAATAAAAACGTATATACCTCAATCCAGTCAAGTGAGGCTGTAGAATGCACCGGCTGTATCTCTGTAGAGGAGTAAGACCAGGCTTCCAACGAGTGTTCTAGCATGACATTACACAATCTGATATAGAGGCTCCAGTAATGCTGGAGCTATGGGGAATGCCGAGTAAACCTTCAGCGCCCCCAGCTCCATTCTGGCTCAAAGTAGTAGATCCTGAAAGGGTCCTATCTATGCGTCAGACTGATTGACATTTATACTGAGTGCAAATAAATGACATGGTAAATTGAATTATTTGAAATAGAACGGTTTGTTCCTTTAACTGTTTGTATCTACAAAGTGTGTTTACAAATCTAAGAAATATGTATGAACAGGATTTGGCTTTAGATAGCCATCAAATGTTGATATGCCATAAAACCAAACCAAACTCAACATAAATAATCCTATTTGATAATAATCATATGTTTTCATTTGTTGCAATCTATAATAGCATAATTTTATTCCTTTCAAGTATTGGTATTTTGTAATGCAGAGTGCCCATTCATTGCCATCACTTCCGGGTCCTCTCCGGCCAGGAATGGTAACATCTGAAAGGGTTCTATCTATGAGATAAATACTTATTTATTTGAATATTTAAACTGAGTGCAAACAAATGATTTATGCTACACTTAATTGTTTGAAATAGAACTGCTTGATTATTTAACCATGTTTAAGCAAATGACTGATATTTAATTGAATAAGGCAGTACATTTTACTTTGTTGATTAATTTATACAAATCACATAAGTCAAATGTGTGTATATATCTTATATATATATATATATATATTCGGTCAGGTTAAAAAGTTTGGAGTAATTCCCTCAGGACAAGAAAATCATTCGAGAGCTGAACATTTAAATTTTCCTGGTAGAAAGCTCAATGTAATTTTTTTCTTATATATAAACATAAAGTTAGAAATTATCATGTCAAGAAAATCCGGCACACACCTTCACGTGACATACGATGCACTGAACAGCTGTTTCAACCTTATTAGGTCTCATCAGCAGTGCACACCGTGATCTCCACCACTGGAGATCGAACCAATAGCCCCAGTAGGCAGAAGCCGAAACTCTACCACTGGGCCATGCTACGTATAAGCGAGCCGAATTAACAAGTCACGGTAAATTGCGCGACCACTTGACCTAATGTGTCTTTTTTATATATATCACTTTAGTAGCAGTCGGTATATTCTGCCTCCCCAGGTTTTAAGATGCCGTTATCTAAATTGAGTATTACATCAAGAAAGTCAATTATCTAAATATTTGAGGTTATTTCAATTCGTAGAG
>OY757946.1:39923859-39976359 GCA_963585895.1 Sepioteuthis lessoniana | reverse complement strand
TCTCTGTTATTTAAGTATGTTAAGAAGTGGCAACAAGGGATCCAAACTTACTCGATGCTTAGGGTCCTTGATGTTTGCAATGGTGGAATAAGTCCTTTGAATGCTTGAGCAAGTAGCTCAAGAAAAAGCAAGCCGCATTAAAGGATGGCAATCAAAATTTTGGAGTGAGAGGATTAAGACAGTGGATTTGTTGGCGAAGGCAATAGCTGCACTTTACAGTCTGTGTGTGTTTGTATGTGCTTGTGTTTACATCCATATATTCGTGTGTATAGAAGGAAGTTACTTACCAAGTAACAGAAACTCACCAAAAAGTCAGCAGATACAAAACGCTCCTTTAGCCATTCTTATTTCCACCGAGCAGTGTGTAAGTGATTGATTTTATATCTAAAAACGTAAAAAAAAAGTGCGGAGCATTGTTAGTAGCGAAACCTGCATCAGAGGAATATTTTATATCAAGTATGACTCATTAGCCAAGTGGGTAGAGTGTTTGCCAATGGTCCGGGTGACCTGGGTTCAATCCCAAGTCGAGTCATACCAAAGACTTTAAAGATGGTACTAGATACCTCCTTGCTTAACACTCAGCAATGTAAGGTACGTATCAAGAGTAAAGTGGAGCAATCCAGGGAAAGGAGTAGCGCCCTCTCCTACACCTCGGTGTTGTAGCTGTTAAAAAGGCCGCCTTCGGGTCACCCTCAACTAAGGTCGCCAACTTCACTTACTATGACTTGGTGGTTGCAGTAATATAACCAATAACACAGTGAGCTACAATCAGTATCATACGGTAACAGCAGGTTTTATTCGTTTTACCAGAAACATTTTTGCCCAGTCGGCTGAGGCGGTAGAATAAACCAACTGCATCTCTGCAGAGGGGTAAGAAACCCTAGGAGTGTCCTGATTTAGAAACTTGATGATCTGATAGTGTAACATACTCATATGCTGATACATGCAGAAACATATTCAGCACAATAAAGGCGAGTGGACACAGTTCTTTAGAAAAATATACCTATCATTTTATTTGAAAGGGTTCGAAAGGGTTACGAAAGGTATTATCTGTGAGAGGTGAGTTGGAGACTGAACAGAACTGCAACATATTGACCCCCACAACTCTTCTGGCTACAGCAGCATTCCTTTCCCGTTCTCCTGGGCTGTTCAACCGGGGCCCTGGGGGCCCAGCCTCTGCTGGGACATGGTTCTCATTCCAGCATCTTCTCTCCAACTGATCTGAACTTCATATCGCTAGGGTTATATAATAATTTGATGCCCACCTACTTCTTGCGAGCGTTAGAGTTTGCACTCAATTCAACCCTTTGACAGTCAAGGTTGTCCCCTGATATCTTCGACCGGATGCACCTGTTATTTACACAGGTGCATTTCTTCTTTTGACAGTTTGGCCGGGGTCAATATGTTACAATAGTGAGGATCCTGTAATGCTGGAGCAATAGGGAATGCGGACTACACCTTCAGTGCCATCACTCCCATGTTCACTGCGGTTTGGAGAGTTAGCACCTAATAGAGTCCTATCCATATTTACCAACCTCTCCGCTCGGGCAGGATATGACTCATGGTCAATTTTTAAGCGGAGTTTAACAGGTTTGAATAAAGAGTTTTCCTTCTCTTAGACTAGTTGCCTCACCAAGGCTGAAGAACCGAGTCTGTCCTACTATTTACCCATGCTACTATCTATGAGTCAAATAGAACTAAACTATGTACTTATATTAAACTGAATTGTTTGAAAGAGAAATATTTTTGACCTTTAAACTGTGTATTTAAGCTAAACTGAATTGTTTGAAATAGAACCGTTTTTGATATTAAAGCTGTGTACTTAGGCTAAACTGAATTGTTTAAAATCATCATCATCATCATCATCATCATGTCGTACCGCTTGCACAGGTATCCCTGACCCTCTCTCTCTACTTCTCCCTATCGTTCATCGCCTCTGGCAGGTCATCAGGGCTACATCCCGTATCCTCCCAGAGCTGCTGTATGTAGGTTCGAGCTGGTCGTCCTGCTTTTGAACGGCCATATGAGGGGGTCCATAGGAGTACATCACTTATGAGCTCGTCCCTGCTTCTCCAACAGTGTCCTGCATGTATTGTTTAAAATAGAAATGTTTGTATGGATTAAAATTGATTTGGCATTTGTAACATATAATGGTTGATGTGTCATAAGTTAGTAAAGTTGGCGATCGTATTCGAGGGTTATCTGAAGGCTCCCTTTTCGATAGCTACTACACCAACGTATAGCGGGGGCGCTACTCCTTTCCCTGATGTGTCATAAAACCAAACCAAACCAAGCCAAGCCAAACTAAAACCATTTAGATGTAACTTGTGCCTGATCTTTGGGCCTCTTGATATTTTTATCGCTTTTTCAGCTCAGGCAAAACGAGTTTGCAGAGGTTGATTTACCAGTCCAAACCAAAAAAATTGAACTTCAGTTGGAAATAGTTCGGTCATTCATGCAATTTCTCTTTCTGATCATCATACACTCCCGACTTGTCTTGAACTGTGTCGCGAACTCAATTTTCTATTGTTATAACTGTTACACTATTACCAAACAGATACATATATAGTTCTCTCAAGATTCTTTCAACCTTAAACTTGTCAATGAATAAACAAGAAAGACGCTCGTAACTTATTTAATTTTCTCAAAACTTGACAGAAGTGTTATTTAAGTTCAGAAAGACTAATAGAATTTTACTGTGGTATAAGAGGAAGTTGAAATCTAATCTTCACAAGCCTGTGTTAAAATAATTTTAAGAAAAGCGGTTCTAGGAGTATAAATTGTTCTTTTTCCACTTTATGAAGCTTTCTTGTTGGTATGCCGAATTGTACCCATTCTTGACGTTTCTTATGATGTATATATATCCAACCTCTCTGTTACGAGAAGGATATAACACAAGGTCAATTTTAAAGCTGAGCTTTGCCGGTTTAAATTCAGTTTTCTTTCTCCTTGACCGGTGGCTTAATCAAGGTGAGAGAACATACTGCTCTACTTGCTAGAGAGAACAGAGGGATTTGCGACTTTCTTTGGCGGTACCTATCTTAACCCAAAGAACATGTAATTATATGTAGCGGGTTTATAGAGGTGCCCATGGTGTAATGGTTATCGTCGTAGGAAATGGACACGGCGATGCGAGTTCAAATCCTGGACATGATTGATTGCATTTCACATAGCACTAATATCCTTGGGAAAGGTATGAATCCAATTATTCTTCCTCCAGCTATGGGTAAACTAGGTTCTTCAGCATTGGTGAGGCAACTAGTCTTGGAGAAGGAAAACTCTGAATTAAAACCTGTTAAGCCCCGCTTAAAAAAATGACCCTGTATCATATCCTGCCCGAGCTGAGGGGTTGGTAAATATGTATATGTAACGGGTTGAGCAGAACATGAGATGTTTGGAGCAAAACCCATGAACACCGATATGTAGGTGTGGCAATTTGATCAAGTGAATAGGGCATTGGAAGACGAGATTGTTGATGTTACCAAGTCGACAAAAATCCATTTTTATGCAAATAATCAGTTCTATTTCAAACAATTCAGCTTAACATTAGTTCACAGTTTAATTCTCAAAATCATTTCTATTTCAAACTATTCAGTTTATTCAAACAGTTCTAATTCAGCTAATTCATTTTAGTATGAGCACATATTTTCTTTACACACAGTTAAATGTCAGCACAGTTCTATATATAACAATTCGGTTTAATATAAGTACAGTTTCAATATCAGAAACAGTTCCATTTCAAACAATTCGGTTTAGCATAAGCATGCAGTTTAAATGTAAGTAGAGTTTAATTGTCAAAATCATTTCTCTTTCAAGCTATTCAATTTATTCAAACAGTTCTAATTCAAACAATTTAGTTTAGCACAAGTTTAGTTCTGTTTACCCCACAGGTAGAGCCTTATCAGGTGCTACCAATTCGGGCCGGAGTAGACCGGGGAGCAATGGCAATGAAAGGGTGCTCCACCTTCCCCACGCTCTAGCATCACTTGAACCTCATCATCGGATTGTTTAGTGTCATATCCAGGACTCTCGTTGGGAGGGGGTCTTACCTCTTTGCAGAGGTGCAGTCGATGTATTCTACAGCCCCAGCCGACTGGGCAATCATTTAACAGACTTAACCTATGTGATACACCAAGTCTATCTTTAGTGCACACACACACCTATATATACACGGGTATATTGTCATATCTCATATCCTGGACCTTATTCAACACAACAATAAAATATGTCTCATCTATATCATATTTACCCAACCCCTCCGCTCAGGTATGATATGACACAAGGTCAATTTTTTAAAGCGGAGTTTAACAGGTTTGAATTCAGAGTTTTCCTTCTCCAAGACTAGTTGCCTCACCAAGGCTGAAGAACCTGGTCTGTCCTACAATTTACCCATAGCTGGAGGGAGAATAATTGGATTCATACCTTTCCCAAGGATATTAGTGCTATGTGAAATGCTATCAGTCTAGTCCAGAAAGAAAATATGTCTCATAGACAGTTTCCAACGGCCGGAATTTCAGATGTTTCTTTTAACATAAGTTTGTCTACCAACAAGATACCTCAGTCCCTCCTCCGAGAAATGTGTATGTTACTCGTTATTCCGCGGCAAAATGGAAATAAGTATCACTAATGTCCTTCTACAAAAATGTGTGTTTTAAAATATAAACGAATTTTGATATACTATTAAACAAGAAAAAAAACAATGTATAAAAGAATTATTTCATTTTATTTTTCTTGCTTTTACACATTGTGTTAATAGTCTTACGTTGTGAGAATTTCTTTCTATTCCAATTTGACAAGTATTTCTTTCTTAATAATTCCCTTGTTATACAGCTGATTATACCTTGTGGTATAATGTTCACTGTTGTTGGAAAAACACTCGGCAATCCAGGAAAAATACTTTTCCATTTTCACTAGGTGCAAATAGATTTGGAAAAGATACGTATCCGATTATTCTCCCTCTAGCTATGGGTAAGTTGTTGGGCAGACTGAACACTTTTACCAGTTAAGGAGAAAGAAAACGCGAAAATCAAACCAGTTAAACTTCGCTTAAAAAAATTAATTTCTTTCTCGTGGGGAATGGTTGGGGAAATCTATACTATTTATACATAATTTGGAGAAAAAAGAGATGGGTTCATGCCTTTGCCAAGAGCACTATCAATTTCTTATATAGAATGTTTAAATATTATCCTACAGAAACAAGAAATCGCAATTTTTGGACAGGTTTCTTCTTTTTTTGTGTGTGAAGGATGCATAAAAGACTGAAGGATAAGGATTTTTCTGTTCTTCGTCGTATTTCTCTTTCTTTCACAGCTACTAGTAGGCGTTCGAGAAGTAATACACTCTTGTAGTAAATAGATCCAAAGACCCGAGATCAAATCCTGGACGAGACTGTTTGCTTTTCACTGAGCATTTATACACTTTGGAAAGATATGGATGCATTTATTATCCCTACTGCAATGGGTAAATAGTGCAGAATAGGCTCGTCAAACTTGCTATGGCAACTGGTCTAAGAGAAAGAAAAAAATCTCAATTTAAACACTGCTGAAAAATGACCTTAAGTCACACCCAGTTTGTGCTGAGTGGGTATGTAGATATATACAGCAAATTGTTATTGTCTTTAGTCATTTGAATTGTTTAGATGACTTATTGTCAGTAAGTAACCAGTTTTATTTCAGCTTATTACTCTTGCTTTTAAACCAAGTAGAAATAGTTTTGAGTAAATTTCTTACAAGACACATGAGAATTATTATTTCTTTTTGACGATTATTTCTTTCATCTTATTTTTCTTGCTTTTAGACATTGTAATGATATTCTTAAGTTGAGTAAATTTCTTAGAGGACAGATGTCAATCATTATTTTTTTTTGACAATTATTTCTTTCGTCTTATTTCTCTTGCTTTTAGACATTGTAATGATCTCCTTAAGTTGAGTAAATTTCTGAGATGACAGATGTCAATTATAATTCATTATTATGTTTGGTTAATTTACTTTGTTTTAATGATACATCAACTTTTATGGTTTAATTAAAGTTAAAACCAAGTTAATTCGAGTGGAAGAATTTAACTTAAAGATGGACGGGTAAGGGTTAGAGTTAAAGTATGTGAAATACCTTAAATGGGGTTTGAAACCACTTCCTACTATGTAGCAGATCACCATCTGAGCCAGAACTCCACTTTTACAACACTACCAATTTTAACTCTTATTCTCTTTATTCTATTTGTTGTTGTTGTTTTAAACCTACTAGTAAGAGACTTACGTGATGGTAATATTTTCCAAGAAACATTTTCCTTTATTATTGATTTAAAAAAAAATATTTCTCTTTCTTTTACACAAAGTAATAACAGTCTTAATTCTGAGTAGACGTCAGTACATAACAACCAATGATGTCCCGCGCGAAATTAGACAGGTTGCTTTGTAAAAATACACTCAACACTTACTTCTTGAAGATAACATTTTTGGATTACTGTTAGATTTAAAGTCCTCAAAAATACACAGCGGAAATAATAATAATAATAATAATAATAATAATAATAATAATAATAATAATAATAATTGTAAAGAAAAGGTTTTCTGAAAAAGAAAAGACACTTTGAGACGATCCTATCGTAATTCGATTTGAACTCTAAATTTGTTTAGCGAATACAAAAGTTTAAATTTCAAAGTGACAATTTTGGCAAGACTTTGACACACACACACACACACACACATATATATATATATATATATATATATATATATATATATATATATGTGTGTGTGTGTGTGTGTGTGTGTGTGTGCGCACGTGTCTGAGTGTGCTGCACTTTTTTCTTAGTATATATATATATATGTGTGTGTGTGTGTGTGAGTGTGTGTGTGTGTGTGTGTGTGTGTGTGCGCGTGTCTGAGTGTGCTGCACTTTTTTCTTAGTATATATATATATATATATATATATATATTAACGAAATACATACATATTCATCAAAAACTCTTGCTTACACGCACACACACACACACACACATATATATATATATATATATATATATATATTAACAAAAAGATAGATATTCACCACATGTATACACACACAAGCACACACACACACACACACACACACACACATATATATATATATATATATATATATATATATATATATATATATATATGTGTGTATATGTATATATATAAGCAGCCGTCTTTCGTCTATGTATGTTTGATTAAAAGAACAGAAATGTAAAAAAACATAAAGTATCAAAACGTTTTTCTATTTTTACGAACAAGAGAACATAAAACAAGAAAGGAGGGTTGAGTCTGTCCAGACCCTGATGCAGCTGAGATTGATTTGAAAAGTCCTAAATAACTGAGGAAGTTTGCCGTCCCCTGGACTTCATTGAAAACAAATAGTGATACTAATTTTTGGTGCCAATGGAACGGACCACAAAGGCCTGAAAAAGTGACTTTGTAACTGAGGATAAGAGGAAGAATCAAGGGCAACCGGACCATAGTATTTTTAAGAACAGTTAGAAGAGTTTCCGAGATCAAGGGGTGATTGCTGCAACCTAGTCTTCTTTGTGCCCAATGGAATGGGGTTGAAAATGACATCGACTTCATTTCTGCAGAGGTGTAAGACTCTCCTAACGAGTGGCCCAGTTGGCTGAGGATGCAGATAAAACCGACTGCATCTCTGTAGAGGGGTAAGACTCTACTAACGAGTGACCCAGTTGGCAGAGGATGCAGATTAAACCGACTGCATTTCTGCAGAGGGGTAAGACTCTACTAAAAAGTAACGTAGTTGGTTGAGGAGGCAGAATACACCAATTGCATCTCTGTAGAGGGGTAAGAATCCTCCAATGATTGTCCGAGATATGACTCTAAACAATCAGATGGTGAGGCTTCAGTAATGTTTGAGCTTTGGGGAATACAGAGTATCCTTTCATTGCCATCGTTCCCAGGTCGACTCTTGCTCGGAGTTGTAGCTCCTGAAAAGACATTATGTCTGGGTCAAATAGAACTAAACTGCATTCTCATGCTAAGCAGAATTGTTTGATATAGAACTATTTTTAACAGTTATATTATGTACTTTTGTTAAACAGAATTATTTGAAATAGAACTGTTTTAATATTAAACTATGAGTAAACAATGAACTGTATTTTTGCTAAACTGAATAGACTGAAATAGAACTGTTTATATGTATAACAATGGATTTGGCATTGAATAATCGACGATGGTTGATATACTAGAAACACCAAAACCCAAATCATATATATTTAATATATATATATATATAAAGAGGATTTGTCATGAAATAACCTATAGTGGTTGATTTGCCATAAAACCTGACTAAATTAAATTATACATATATATAAAGAGGATTTGGCATTAAATAACGTAAAATGCTTGATATGTCTTAAAACCCCTCTAAACCAAATCATATGATTATCTATATGTATATAAAGAAGATTTGATATTAGATAATCTACACTGGTTGATATGCCATAAAATTCAACCAAACCAAATCACCTATATTCAATATATGTTTAAAGAGGATTTGGCATAAAATAACCATGTATGTTTGATATGCCGTTAAACAAACCAATCAATTTATTTATCAATCAATCTTTATTGAAATATCATAAATCAAAAATAATATGGAAACTTCAAAAAACCTGCGAATTTTTTCAGCAGAATTTAGTGTTTCGAGTAATCGAACGAATGTCTACATGGTCTCGACTTTTTTGGCCAATGTATCCTTCGGCCTTCTCCAGATGTTTCATACTAAACTCGGAAGCTCACTAAGAACCATGCACGGAAATCCTTTATTCAATCGACGAGCAATTATTCTAATTCCACTAATCATAACAGGCAACACCTGTTAAATTCTCGCTGTCATTTACCTGTCGTCAGGATAGAACCTGCAACCTCCAGACTCACTTACAAACACTGCAACCAAACGACTATATTTTTCGTGCCAAGTATCTTGCCGGACAACACATACTGAATTTTTTCGATTTACAAAACGGATGCCTCTATATATCTATTAGATTTTATTTTTTACTGTTTATGTATGGTTTTTACCTTAGCTTATACTTCAATTCCAAAAAAAGTATCTCGGCCTTCTTTGATTATTGGTTCTTATATCGTATTTGACTCTATACTTGGTGTGCTCAACAAGGTTACTCTAGCTCCAAAATCTGTCACAAATTCGACCAGGTACCCTAAAAAGTTAGCAGGTACTTAAGCGGGTCACAAAAGCGATTTTCGATTGATCAAATTTTAACTTTGTGAAAGTCCAGAGGTCACCATTTATTTCATACCTGTTCGGTTTAAAATCTTCTTTCTTAACTTATTTAAGCTACTTAGTGTAGTATGGATTAGCTTAAAATTGGTTTAACTATTTAAACACAAGACATTTTGTGGCATTCGTCGATATCCGATCATTGGTCTGTGTTTCAGGTAATCAAAATCATTTAAATTCTCCAATCATATATTTTTTCTTAAACGTCATGTGAATTGGTAATGGGGAGAGGATTCCAATATTACAAAATTTTTCGTTCTTAATGTCGTTTTTTTTCCTTCTTACTCTTTTAACCTCCATTTCCTCTTCCATATATATATATATATATAGAAAGAGGATTTGCCATGAAATAAACTATAGTGGTTGATTTGCCATAAAACCAGACCAAATTAAATTATATATATATATATATATATATATATATATATATATACGGCAATTGCGCAAGAATGCAACGAACTATATTGAACAAATCCTGGAAGGAACATCCGACAAAACAGCAACCTCTTCTCTCTAAAACCAGACAAATCAGAAGAGAACGACACGTGGGACACTGCTGGAGACAAGCTTAAAAGTGACATTCTGACAGACGAGCTTGTGTTAGACGACAACCTAAAACTTATCTACAACAGCTCTGTATGAAAAAAGGATGTAATCGAGAGGACCTGCCAAATGCGTTATATATATATATATATATAGGCCTCCATGTTAATGCACACAAAACGGAATATACGTGCTATAACCAAACGGGGGACATCTCCACTCTAAAAGGAACCCCTCTTAAACTAGTAGACAAATTCACGTACCTAGGAAGCAGCGTCGCATCAACCGAAAAGGACATCAACACGAGGCTAACGAAAGCATGGACAGCTATCAATAGGCTATCGACTATATGGAAATCAGACCTAACCGATAAAATGAAACGCAGTTTCTTCCAGGCAGCGGTCACATCGATACTGCTATATGGATGCACTACATGGACGCTAACAAAACGGCCGGAGAAGAAACTAGATGGCAATTACACAAGAATGCTGCGTGCAATCCTGAACAAGTCCTGGCAGCAACACCCCACAACACACCAACTGTACGGCCACCTGCCCCCTATCACGAAAACTATTCAAGTTAGGCGAACCAGACATGCAGGACATTGCTGGAGAAGCAGAGATGATTCATAAGAGATGTACTCTTATGGATCCCCACACACGGCCGCGCAAAAGCAGGACGACCAGCACGAACGTACATTCAGCAGCTATGTGAGGATACAGGTTGTTGTCCTGAAGACCTACCTAGGGCGATGAACGATAGGGAAGAGTGGCGAGAGAGGGTCAGGGATATCCGTGCTGACAGCACGATATGATGATGATGATGATATATAGGGGATACGATAAGTTTCCAGACTTTTTTCTTATGGGCACTATTATTGAGAGTACACACATGAAACTCAAGTCCCCTTCGAAGTAATCGCCTCCGGCTGCAATGCAATTGTACCGTTCGAACAACTTCTGGAATGCCCCATGGAAGTCCTCTTGTGTGAGCATGTCGGTGACCTTCGTCGCGGCCACTTTCATCTTCTCAATTGTCTCATAACGACAGCCACTGAGCTTAGGGAATACGCAAAAGTCGCAGGGAGCAAGGTGTTGACTATAGGGAGGGTAAGGAACTGTCTTGATGCCCATCTTGGACTGGTGCATTGTCCAGGTGGAAATGCCACTGGCCCGATTTGAAGAGTGCTGGCTTCTTCCGACGGAATCTCCTCCTGAACACCCTTAAAACCTTCACATAGTAACCCTAACCTAACTCTTTGGCCAATCAACTCTGGGGTATTGACTTCCTTACTCTTCCCACACTTCTCATCATCCCTCATAGACTCCCTGCCCTCCTTGAATCTCTTATGCCACTCAAAAACTGATGCTTGATTCATGCAAAATGATCCAAAAGCAGTGTGAAGAATTCCATACGTTTCTATGGTATTTTTTAAAAGTTTAAAACAGAATTTTATTGCATATCGTTCTTCTAAAGTGTCAGATTGCATTTTTGAAATTCACCAGCTGTGAAAATCCGGATTTAGTTGGGTGTATTCTAATTCCAACTGTAGCAGTTCATTTGAACCTGAAATCATAAAAATTGGTCAGTCATCTCATAAGATGTATAGAAATAATATACAGAAATTTCAAGAGTCTAAGACAATTGTAAATGCTCATACGAAAAAAGTCTGGAAGTTATCGTATGCACCTATATATATATATATATATATATATATATATCGCATTTGGCAGGTCCTCTAGACTACATCCTTTTTCCATACAGAGCTGTTGTAGATAAGTTCTAGGTTGTCGTCTAACACCAGCTCGTCTGTCAGAATGTCACTTTAAGCTTGTCTCCAGCAGTGTCCCGCGTGTCGTTTTCTTCTGATTTGTCTGGTTTTAGAGAGAAGAGGTTGCTGTTTTGTCGGATGTTGCTTCCAGGATTTGTTCAATATAGCTTGTTGCATTCTTGCGCAATTGCCGTATATATATATATATAATTTAATTTGGTCTGGTTTTATGGCAAATCAACCACTATAGTTTATTTCATGACAAATCCTTGCACATTTGCCGTCAGGATTTTTCTCTATACGCTTACTCAGCGTCCATGTTGTGCATCCATATAGCAGTAATAGAGTATAATGGTGTAATAGAGGTACCCGTGGTGTAATTGTTATCGTCGTAGGAAATGAACACGGCGACACGAGTTCAAATCCTGGACGAAACTCATTGAATTTCACATAGCACTAATACCCTTGGGAAAGGTATGAATCCAATTATTCTCCCTCCAGCTATGGGTAAATAGTAGGACAGACTAGGTTCTTCAGCCTTGGTCAGGCAACTAGTCTAAGAGAAGGAAAACTCTGAATTCAAACCTGTTAAACTGTGATTAAAAATTGACCTTGTGTCATATCCTGCTCGAGCGGAGGGGTTGGTAAATAGGATCCATATAGCAGTATGGACACGAATGCTGGTTGGAACAATTGCGTTTTATTTTATCTGATTGGCCAGACTTCCAAAAGATCAACAACCTATCGATAACTGACTATGCCTTCGCTAGTCAAGTATTGAATGCGATGGATGATAGAGTCGACTGGCAAGAGAGAGTCAAGAAAATTTTGCGCTAATGTCATGACATGAGGATGATTTACACACACAAACTCTCTCTCTCTCTCACACACACACACACACACACACATATATATATATATATATATATTTCTTTAAGAAAAATCAAAAACCGGTCACTTTAGGATTATAAATTTATTTCCATCCTGTTATGTGTTTCTGATGTAAACCAAAAACACGAAGAAAAATTTAATTTTCTCCGTGTTTTTGGTTTATATCAAAAACATATAACAGGATGGAAATAAATTTATAATCCTAAAGTGACCGGTTTTTAGTTTTTCTTAAAGAAATTATTTCTCTGTAATATTAATTACATTGAGCTCTTTACCAGGAAAATTGAAATGTTTAGGTTTTGAATGATTTTCTTGTCCTGATGGAATTACTCCGAACTCTGCTTTAGATGGACCGAATACTACCTATATATATATATATATATATATATAATCCCGAGATTAGGAGATCTTTTTCTTGGTCATTATCCCAGAGAAGTTTGTGCATCTCTTTCTCCTGCAATGATTCTGAGTTGCGCATATACCATTTGTTGCTATGGTCACGTTAAAATGTCTTGCACAATTCCCTGTGGATCACATTCCACACCCAATCGTATGTAGTTTTATACACTTTTTGCGTTTGAATCGTTAATGATATTTTCGGTTTGTTTTCAGATTAGTCTTTGGGATTGTTAGTTTTCGTGTGGCTAAGCACGAATTTGTTTACATGTCTATTTTTGGATATAAGTTCTGATTCTTACCTGAGAAGATGTTTTTTTTTTATGAGGGAAGGTGTATATAATTATTCTCATCATCTGGACAAAGATTACTGTTCATTTAAGTGTTGATTCAAGCTGCTCATGAATATATATATATAAACGGTCAACATCTCTGCTGAACCATTTCCTAACACGATAACTATATATATGTATTGTCATATACTGACAGACTGTTTCGTTTTATCAAACTATTTGGTGTGGCTTGACACGCGAAACGTTTTATGCTGGGATTGACACCCGAGAGACGTTAAGTCAGCCAATCTCAGTGTAAGCGAAAAGATTTTGGGGTATATGTTCATTTGTACGCTATCGGCTACTGGAGTGCTCAATTCATGTGAAGAGTTTTGCCTTTATGCGTATCTGGCAGCCGGCAATCTATTGCTCGAGAGCTCAACCCACTGTAGAAAGCGCATATATATATATATATATATATATATATATATATATATATATATATATATGTGTGTGTGTGTGTGTGTGTGTGTGTGGTGTAGGTACGCTTTGTAAAATTATCAGAGAGGTAAGAAATAGAATCAGCAAAGATGGAAAATATTTACTGTGTTATATATATATATATATATATATATATAACTGTGTAGTGTAGGTATGCTTAGTATAATTATCAGAGAGGTAAGAAATAGAATCAGCAGAGATGGAGAATATTTACCGTTATATATATATATATATATATATATATATATATATATATATATATATATATATATATATATATATATATATTGTGTTCTAGTTCAATCAAAATGATGTGAATCATTTCCAGCCCACTGTCCATTTGTACAGACACTAAACCTTCCTTTGTCCACTCTGTACAGACAAGAATAATGAAAAATAAATGAAAGACGTTTTAATAAACAAATGATGAGAAATTCTGACAACGCTTTATAACTTAGGATATAAAGCTAAACTAGTTAAATAAATATCTATATCTCCTGGAAACAATTCTACGTCTCTTTCCAACTTTTATTTTCGTTCCGAGCGACAGTCTGAACTGGTCAATCCGTAATGTGGTCAGTATTAATCTTTTTTTCAATAGATACATTTCCTGGCTTTCACTTGGCTTAAATAGATATATGATTCAAACTTATTATTGCCAATAATACGAGATACAGACTGAGAAAGATTGAGATAGATAGGCAGACTGATATTAATAGATAAAGAATGAGACAGCATCATTATCATCAACATCAAGGTGGTAAAAGATTCTTTTGATTCACTTTTTTTGTCTCTCTCTTTCTCTCTCTCTCTCTCGCTAAACATCCTTATGGTTTATCGCTCGCGGCAACTCAGGTAGATAGAAGGCAGTGTACACATTTAACTAACAAATGCAAGTTTTTGTTGCTCAGATAATATTGGTGTGTCCATAAGTAAAGGTCATTTATTAGTTCATCCTAACTTTTCCAATGTATTTCTCGTCTTAATTGTATCTTTTTATGGGCGCCTTGGGTGGTCTAATGATTAGCTGGCTAGCCTAGCTAATCTACACGTGTGAGTTCGAGTTTTATTCAATGCTTCATTTATATGGCCTTAGTAAATTACTAGAGCACCTCGGGAGGTAAAATGGTTAGTAAGATTGACTAGCAAACCTTCCCGTGTGAGTTCGAGTTTTATTCAATGCCTTATTTATATGGCCTTAGTAAATTACTAGAGCACCTCCGGAGGTAAAATGGTTAGTAAGATTGACTAGCAAACCTTCCCGTGTGAGTTCGAGTTTTATTCAATGCCTCATTCATATGGCCTTAGTAAATTACTAGAGCACCTCGGGAGGTAAAATGGTTAGTAAGATTGACTAGCAAACCTTCCCGTGTGAGTTCGAGTTTCACTAAGTGCTCTATTCATATGGCCTTGTGCTACATCTAATAAAGAAACTGAATAAATCACTAGGGTGCCTGGGGTGGTCTAATGGTTAGCAACTAATCATAGAAAATCTTGTGCCACATCTAAGCAAAAAGTCAAATAAATTTCGACTTGGATCTTTTGTAAGATCTTTTTGAAATGCACCATAGCCATGATATGGCTACGTGTGAAATGGACATTTAATGTTCATAACATATATACATAGTACATAGGAATCCCGAAACACGAAAACACTTAACGACTTCTTAGTTCAGGTACGAAATCCTTTATTACCTTTGAGTTAAAGGTTTCGACATAAGGAAGAGAGATGTACAATCTTTCTATGATGACTTTTCCATCTGCCCCTCCCTCAAGCACGTGCGGTACCCACCACAAGGCCACAGGTCTGGCTTCGGCGAGCAAGCAAAAGCCAACCGTCTTCTCCCGAGGCAGAACTCAACTAACTGACTTTTTCAAAATCCCCCAAATCCTCCGCACGCTTCCAGTGCATGACGTCACCCGCACTCTCTAGCCCATTACCCATCTGGGCTATTGTGACATCTCTGTGGGACACGTTTGCTCCGCCCGTGCGCGTGACCACCTGCGTAAATGTTGCACCTAAGTAACCCATGCACTGAGCCGAAAGCTTCTCAGCCTAACTAAACCTCAAGGCATAAAACGAAATCCCTCGGCCATTATATTACACACTTAGCATTAAAAAATATGAATCAAGGGTAAAATGGTGCAATCCAGAAAAGGAAGTAGTGCCCTCCCCTACATCTCGGTGTAATAGCTGTTAAAAAGGGAGCCTTCGGATCATTCTCGACTACGGTTGTCAACTTTTTTTCAGATGTAATATAATTAAACGACTCATAGAACACTAAAATTGGAAAAAACATAACACAAAAAGTTGACAGTCTCTGAATAGTCCGGTTAACGCTCTCTCTGTGATTAAAAAAGACTTGGAAAAACCCGGGGGTTTGAAACCTTCTGTGTAGGTGTGGAACCAACGAAAACAATTCTTCAGGCCGAAGCCAGGCAGTGGGAGGGGACGACACGTTTTGACGGGTTATCTACGAGATGTGAAGAGGTAAAGACAGTCAGTTGAACACTAGCAACAAAGATGTAAGGAGACGAAAGATTATGCGCCCCACCTTGGGGCAGGTTTCGAAAGGAAGCCTTATAGTAGACACGACACATCAGAAAAGCATGTCAGAACTACAAAGACTAGGATGAAAGTTCAAAGTTTATGTTTGCTCTCTTTATCACATCATGTCATGTCTCTCTTTGCCCAGCTAACGCGGTTGACTAAACTTTCATACTCTCTTTCTTTCTTTCTGCCGGTGACTACTTAGAAAGTGTAATAGTAAATGAACTTTTGTGTAGTTAACTAATACAGTGTTTTGTGTAATGTTAACTTTTACCACGCTGGGTCGCAACAGGGTCATGAACGTATAAATGTCTATTCGGTTCGCTAATGGTACAAAAGGTGCTAGATCTAAGTCGTAGTTAGTGATCGTAGTTGAGGGCGACCCGAAGGCTCCCTTTTATAAAAGCTTCTATACAGAGGTGTAGGGGAGGACGCTACTCCTTTCCCTTGACTGATCCACTTTACCCTTGATACTTACCTCATATTGCTGAGTGTTAAGCAAGGAGGTATCAAGTACTATTTTTAAAGTCTTTGGTATGACACAACCAAACCCGAACCATTGGCGAACACTCTAAACACTTCCCCAATGAGCCGGTTAATAACAAAAAAAAAGGCTCTGTCATAAAAATAATTTTGATAATTGATAATTTTGATTTTGATTTTGAAAAATGAGCAACAAAATAAGAAAATAGACACAAAACAGTAAATTTACTCAATGTGTTCGCCATATTTTTTATGTGTTCGCCATATTTTTCAGCTATTGTATCAATATGTCTTCAAAACGATTTGCATGCCTTCAAAATTAATTCTTCAGACATTTTATTACATTCCTCCTCAATAGCAGTCTGAAGTGGACCAATATTTCGATAAGAAGCTGTATTTTTTTTTGTTTTCTAAACCGCCCTATATAGGTTATTCGACCATTTCTAATAAGTTCAAATAATTTTCAAACACATCAATTTGACCCATATACGGGAACCTAAAAAATAATCGCACTTCGGCTCTGAGTGGACCTGAAGCAATCGATGTGAAGAGGTACTCATCAGTCTCCGTATCTCTAAAACTGGGGTCTATACACCAAATGTTTTTTTAGTTTCATAGCGTGGGCACTGGTTTAGTGAGGGGTTGGTCCTACCCAAATTTAGGGGTTGCAATCAGCGTATTCGAAATCCAGGTGTTAAAATGTGTTTTAATTAAACTTTTCTCTACATTTGTTTAGATTTCATATATATGTTCTGGTTGGCTTTGTTGACCCTGCAGGGCAGTACAAAATCAGCATTTATTGTACTATGGAAGATTTTCGAAGCAGTTTCACAAGAAAAACAGATTTTAATGCTTTGGCATTATCCATAATTATTTGATTATTTTTATCATTTATTATTTTCTAAGTTATTATTAATATTGTTAATATTAGTTATCATTCTACTTTTTTGAGAGATTTTCACATAAGTGTTAGCTGATGGTTTCTTACTATAGTTTAAGTGACAACAAGTCTCCTCAAGTCTTCAGGACTCTTCTCAGTATTCTGCCCGATCTTCATAAATCTGTACTTTCGATGGTCACTACTCGTCATCTTATATCCAAGTCCTCATTATTATTATTCTAATTATCATTTTACTCACTTGAGAGTAATTCCCACCAATGGTTTTCCCCTGAAGTCTTAGTTACAGTAAGCCTCCTTAGGTTTTCCATGATTCTGTTAAGTATTCTGTCAGATGTAGTAGTTTTGATTGTCCTCCACTCGTCTTTTTTTTCCAAGACTTCTAGTCCCTTGAATAATTCTTCAGTGACTGTACCAAGAGCACCAATTACAATTGGTATCAACATCACTTACATATTCCACATTTTTTTTTATATTGTCGCATATTGAACAGCTAGACAAATAACGAAGGAAACGTAGATATATAAAAATATAATTCATATTTTTATTCTTCGACGGTGTCGTTTGTATGAAGTAGGAATGCAGTAAGAGAGAGAGTTCGCACATATATATCTTCTGTAGTGGCTGGAGAACATACACGGGCGCGGGAGCTGAGAGGTTTGCTTGAGTGGCTAGCGGATCTCCCACTTCACTTGAGAGACCAGTGGATCTTTCTTCTTCGCTTGAGCGACCATCGGATCTCCGCCTTCAGTCAAAAACTACAGACCTTATATTGTCTTTTCAAGTCCCATGTGGAAATATGAACATCTACTTCGCCTCAAGTATTTTCTGTTTATGGCTGATTATTGGAACTTACATACTTTTGTCTTTAGGGGGGGCAATTTGTTGATCGGAAATATCTGCCATTCTTTCCACATGCAATAAATTACATTCTCGCCATCATCTTTTATCCTTCTCTTTCCTGTGAAACTACGTTGTTGATATTATGTTGCGATCGCATTGAATCTGCTAAGTTCATCCAAGGCACTCCGTCACCCGCAAAGCTTTATATAACAATATCCCCTAGCAAGGTCGAAGTACTTATTCTTCTTTTCACTTTCTTTTAAATTTACTCTGTGATCAGCTGAGACAATAAAGTCCACAATTCTGCAAGTTCTTCTTTTTGTTAATTATTATAAGGTCTGGTCGTTTGACCGAGATTAGGTGATCTGATTGTGTGTCAAAATCCCATAAGAGTTTGTGCCGAATTCCTCAAGACATATGTTGGGTTGTGCATATACCATTGTTCGTACGGTCAAATTTCAGTTCTGGCACAATTCCTAGTGGATCACTTTGCCCACCCTTATAGCCTTAGGAGTTTAAGTTTCTCTCTTAAAGTTTTCCTTTTTAGCCACTTTTTCTCGTGTGAGATGTTGCTTATTTGTCGCTTAAAACGTATTGTGAGTTGTTTCTTTTTCACATTTTTATTTTCTGGTTATTCTCGTTCTGTTGTATTTTTTCTCGTTGCTGTAATCAGTCTTTCTCTATGCTTTTCTATGTTGTCTTCAAATCGTTATATTGATGCGTCAACGCTGTCTTCAACACTGGTAAGTCCTTTTCTTCCTTCTTTTCTTGACAAATGTAATCAGTCAACGTCATCTCTGGGATTTAATGCCTTATGCATGATCATTAGCTTTTCTTTTTTTTTTTTTTTTTGCTCTCTGGTCCATTTGTTTAAGTTCTCTAGTCCACTTCAAGAATGTTTCTGAATATCTTACGAGTGAGGCAGCTTTTGAAAATATTTCTGCTATATAGTTTTGTCTCGAGTAACATTCTGGTTCTCCTAAGATACTCTAAATTTATTCTTTCATATACACTTTTGATTGTGTCAGCTTCCAATATCACCAAATATTTGTTGGTTTCCTTTTCTCCGAGCGTTCTAATTTTTCTTGATTTGCTAGTTCCATTCCGTCCGGCAGGTGTCGTTTGCTGCTTTTCATTACTAGCAAGGCACATTTTCCCCTGCCAAATTCCATCCCTATGTCCTGACTGTATATTCTCACTGCGCTTATTGGTGTTTCCAATTCTTTTTCAATTTTTGCAAACAATTTGATATCGTCTATGTATATTAGGTGATTGATCCTTTCCTGTGATTTAGTAAGTTTGTAACAGGCTGTGTATTTTCTGAGTATATGGTTGAGTGGCAATATCGCAATTACAAATAGTAATGGTGATTGTGCATCTCCTTGAAATATACCTATTTGGATCTCTGCTTCAGTTAACCTTTTCTCTTCTGCTATCAATTCCACTCTCCATATTTCCTTGGTTTTCCCGATGAAGTTTAGGAATTCCTCTGATATTTTCTACATTTTGAGGCAGTTTATTAGTCGATCCAGACCGTTGCTCGATTTCTACGTCTCGTCTTGTTCTCGTTGAGGATGTGCTGATCAATGTTGAGTAACTATCCTGTGCTTCTGGATTCTTTGTGGTATCCTTTCTGTTCCTCTGGGAACCATCTACGACTTGTTTACTAGTAATAAATCTCTTCCCTTATTTTTTGACATTAGTATTTTCAACATCAGAGGTAAGTAGGTTACGGGTCTGTAGTTGTTTGGTGCGTTTCCTTCGAGGGGGGCTTTTTGGATCAATGTGGTGTTTCCTTTGGTCACCCATTTAGGTACGTGTGCTTCGTGTTGGTATCAGTCCATTTAGAGTGTTAGTATTTCATGAATAGTGGTAAATTACTTGAAGCTGTATCCTTGTATTCCATCATGACTTGGCGTTTTCCAATTTGATTTTTTTAGTGTTGTTCTGAGTAAATTTATGAATGTGTCCGTTTTCGAGTCGTACAAATTCTTTTGCCATGTTGCTTGTCTATTTGGGTTTTGTAATGTTCTCTTGGTTGCCATATTTTACTCCAAAATTGTTCGGGTTTCTTGGATCCAGTTGTTGGTATGTTTTTGTGTCTACTCCACCAAATTGTGGGCTGAATTTTCTTTATTTGCTATGGAATACCCTGCCTCAATAATTTTACCCTTTCTCGATATCTTTTTAATATTTCTTCTTTCTCAGTACTTTTTTTTATTTACGAGGGGCATACGATAAGTTTCCAGACTTTTTTCGTATGGGCGTTTTTATTGATAGTACACACATGAAACTCTAGTTCCCAACGAAGTAATTTCCACCGGCTGCAATTCACTTGTTGTACCGTTCAAACAACTTCGGCAAGGTCCCATGGAAGTCCTCTTGTGTGAACGTGTAAATGACCCTCGTCAAGCCTCTGTCATCTACTCAATTGTCTCATAACGAAAGCCTCTGAGCATTGGGAATAAGCGAACGTCACAGGGAGAAAGGTCTGGACTATAGGGAGGGTGAGGAACTCTCTTGATACCCATCTTGGTCAAATAGTCTGTGACAAGGATGGAGTTGTAGACTGGTGTATTGTCCTGGTGGAAATGACACTGACCCGATTTGAAGAGTGCGGGCCTCTTCCTTAGGAATCTCTTCCTGAACACCCTTAAAACTTCAACATAGTAACTCTAACCCTAACCCTTTGGCCAATCAACTCTGGGGTATTGACTTCCTTACTCTTCCCACACTTCTCATCATCCCTCATAGACTCCCTGCCTTCCTTGAATCTCTTATGCCACTCAAAAACTGATGCTCGATTTATGCAAGATGGTCGAAAAGCAGTTTGAAGCATTCCATCTGTTTCTATGGCATTTTTTCCAAGTTTAAAACAATTTTATTACATATCGTTCTTCTAAAGTGTCAGATTGCATTTTTGAAATTCACCCGCTGTGACAATCAGGCTTTAGTAGGGTGTATTCCAATTGCTGCTGTAGCTGTTTATTTGAACCTGAAATCATAAGAATTGGTCAGTCATCTCATAAGATGTATAGCAATAACATAGTGGATTTTCCAGAGTCTACGACAATTTTAAATGCACACACGAAAAAAGTCTGGAAACTTATCGCATGTACCTCATATTTCCTTAAGTTGTATTGTTATTTTTTCTTGCGTTGCTTTTTTTTTCTTTTCCCAACATGTTTCAGCTTTTTTTTCCTTTGTTTTATCTTTTTTCCTGTTTTCGTATATTTCTGCATTTCCAGTTGAATTTCTCCTTCAGATTTTGATTTTTGTTCGTGCTCTTCAAGGAAACCCTGGTTTTCTCACAAACTGATTTTGATCTTGCATCGATTAGTTCATTTAATTCGGTAATGTTTTTAAAGATATACATGTTAGTACTTATTTTTCCATTTCTGTCTTGATTGTTCTCCATGTTACGTTTCTCAGTAATGGTAAAGTAATCTTTTTTTCATTCATAATTCTCTTTCAATTTTCTAAATATATTTTTGGTTCTTGTGTTAGTGTTTGCTCAGTGTTGTTTGGGTATGTGGATTTTTTTATTTTCAGAAGGTGGCGGTTAACTTTGATTAGACTGTTTTTGTTTTCAGTTCTTGGTGTGTCTTATATTGAATTACTGTCTTCTTCATTATTTCTTTTCCGGTGCATTAATTTTTTTCCTTATTATTTATTATCATTTACCTTATCATTTATTATCATTTACCTTATCATTTATTATCATTTACCTTCAACTATTAAAATGTCACAAATCTGTACTAGTTGACTTTGTTGACTCTACAGAGGCTGTACAAAATCAGCTAAGACATTGCACCAATGGAGACGTTTTTCAAAGCGCGAGGATTTTGTAAGAAAAAAAGAGTTCAATGTTTTTAGAGCGGTATGTTAATAAATGTTTTTTTCTCATATTTTTATCAGTAGCGATCAGGTAACAAAGAAGAAAAAAATAGGAAGTGATGATTTTCTTTTTCTTTTATGGATAAAGAAATAGAAAAATAATGTTTGATGGAAGGCTACTCTATCGAAGACACAGGAAAGAGATTGTTTTATTTTTTATCGTGAAAGAAATAGAAAACGCAATAAAAAAGATTCACTCCTTTACCCTGTACCTCATTCCCGACCCCACACACACAAAAAAAAAACTTTCAAAGGTTTTTTTTTCTTATTTTTTCTACACATGATAAAGAAATATTCATTTTGGTCGGGTTTTTTTTTTCTCTTTTGATAATAATTTTTTTCATGGGTCGGGTACTAACATGGAAAAAACAGGTTCCTGAAGTAGGAATGATGTGAGACAGAATGTATCTTAGCAATTTTTCAAAAGGTCTGTTTGCCTAACTTGTAAAAAACATAAGAATCATAGTTTTCTACACCGACCATTAGTAGCGGGGGGGGGAATATATTACTATGTCAACTATCTCTAGGCCGCATCGGCTGAATAGTCTGACCACTTTAAGAGATAGAAATCAACAAGCTTCATCTGAAAAAAATTACATGAATGATATCTCAACCACAATATGCATATCTACTCACACCAGAAAAAGTATCATTGGTCAAACACTTAACTTATTTTTGCACTCTTACTATATATATATATATATATATATATATATATATATATATATATATATATATATACACACACACACACACACACATATATATATATATATATATATATATATATATATGCATAATGCTCCCGCTGGGCTCAGTCCGTTGATCTCAGTTACATGTGTAGCAAAATATCGTCACTGAAATGTGTTGCAAAATATCGTAGGCCCAGGCGACTGGGGCTATTGAACATATCAAATGCATCTTTGCAGAGAGGAAAAAATTCACCCAACGGGTGTCATGCATATGACTCTAAATAATCTGATGGTGACTCTCCTGTAATGCCGGAACTTTGGGGAAATCGGAGTACCCCTATAGTGCCATCGCTACAAAGTCCACTCTAGCCTGGAATGTTAGCACCTGAAAAAGACCCATCAATGGGTTAAATAGAACAAAACGGTGTACTTACGGCAAACTGCATTGTTTAGATAGAACTATTTTGACATTTAAACTGTGTGCTTATCTTAAACTGAATTGGTTGAAATAAAACTGTTTATATAGATAAAATGGATTTGGGATTAATGAACCTACAATGGTGGATATAGCATGAAACCAAACCAAGCCAAAATATCGTTACTGAAATCATTAGTAGAACTGACGATAATAGATTTATAAAGGGTGTCTGATGATTGAAACTGGATGGTAAGTTTATATATATATATATATATATATATATTTATATATATATACATCGGCGTGTATAAATACTCATCACACGCACTCACACACGCACGTACACTCAACCCCTATATATATATATATATATATATATATGGAAGTAAATGTAGATGTTAACAATTTTTACTACCTCAAAGTCCTGATGAAGGTTATTTAACCGAAACGTTTAACATTGGCTTTACATAAAAATAAATTCATCTAATTTGGATCATTCTGTTTTCCTGCTGCCTTCATATATATATATATATATATATATATATATATATACATTTGTGTGTGTGTGTGTGTGTTGAGGCATAATTTTTCAAAACACTATCATATTTGATGAGGCGAATATTGCATATTAAGTCTGGAAAACAAAATATTTATTCCGTTATATTCCATTAATTTAATGAGTAAAATGTTCGCCAATGGTCCGGGAGACCGGCCTTCACTCCCAGGTCGAATCATACCAAGGCCTCAAAAAATTTTACTTGATGCCACCTGGCTTTATACTCAGCATTATAAGGTAAGGATCAAGGGTAAAGTGGAGCAATCTAGGGAAGGGAGTAGTGCCCACCCTTACACCTCGGTGTAGTAGCTATTGAAAAGGGAGCCTTCGGGTTACCCACGACAACGGTCGCTAACTTTACTTACTATATCCCGAAAAATGCACAATAAATAAATAATTTTTTTGTGTAGATACATGAATGCTTTTTGTTCGTGTTATTTTTTACTTTATTGGCCTCAAGCTGAAAATTTTGCATAATTCTGCCTTTTCAACCGGTTCATGTTGCAAAAATCGTTAAATAATAACAATCTGCTTTGAATATATGTGCTATGAATGCACCCATCGTACCATGTAGCCGCTTCTTTTACCTTAACATTTGGTTACCAGTGTTGCGTAGCCATATACACGAATATGGCCATGTGCAAAATAGACATGTAATGTTCATAACGATAGAATATATAAAGAACAGGAATCTCAAAAGCACGTAACTACTTCTTGTTCATGTACGAAACCTTTTTATTTAACTTTGAGTTAAAGGTTTCGACGTAAGGAGGAGAGACACAATCTTCTATGCTGTCTTATTCATTAGGCCCCCAACTCGAGCAGCCCCTCATAGGGCGCAAACTCGCCTCGCGCCTGCGAGCTCCAAAATTGATCCTTCTCGTTTTGCGTCTAAAACCCGACTCTTATTTTCTTCAAATTCTCACACAAACTTCCGCGCGCTTCCCGTGCGTGACGTCACCCGCACCTTGTCACCCAGTATCGTCTCGGACTGTTATGACATCTGAGTGACACTTCCATCCGCTCGCGCGCACCCGCGTTAACACCTGCTTCAATCTTACTCCCAACCAACCCATGTGCTGAGCCGAAATGTTCTCAGCCTAACTAAACTCAAAGGCATGAACCGAAATCCCTCGGCTATTTCATAACACCAGCTGTTTTCCTGGCCTTTTTCTCTGCTGATTGTGCATTATACGTGAAACAACGAGTAACGAACTGAGCACAGCAGAAACATAAATTTGATATTATAGATTTTAAACCTGTTAAGCTCATATCAGCATAACGCACTTTCAATCCAGTTTTCTTTCTTGATATCAATCGACCGAAATAGAAAGGAATACAGATAGATAGATAGATAGATAGATAGATAGATAGATCATTGAATAGGTAAATGGAATTAAAATAGCTTCGTCACGGAAAAAAAACAAACAAGAAAATGTGGGTGAAAACAAAATCAGAAAGCAGACGACATTGGCAGACGCAGTACAAAGCATAATAAGAAAGAAAGATCAAAAATGAAAAAGAAGAAATAAAAACGACAATAAAGAAATTATGATTAAAACAAAGAAGGATTAGAAGGATGAAGGAATATGCAAATAGAAAAAAAAATGTGAATATAAAATTGCCAATAAGTAACACACAACAATATAAAATATGCAATAAAAAGTAAAAATAGATCAAATAGAAAATGGCAGCCTATTGAAGAAACGGACGAATCATCCAGAACAAATGAATTTCAGTTATTATGACTAAAGATTGAATAGGTTAGAAGCAAAAAAAACAAGAAACATTCAGGATGTTTAAGGATGGGGAATGAAGAAAACGTAATGACAAAGAAAGAAAGGCCAAAAGAAAGAAAGGCCAAAAGAAAGAAAGAAAGAAAGAAAGAAAATAAGGCCAAAAGAAAGAAAGGAAGAAAGAACTGGAGAAAGAAAGAAAGAACTGGAGAAAGAAAGAAAGAAAGAAAGAACTGGAAAAACAAGCAAACAACAAAGACAGGAAAAAGAAAGAAAGAAAAGCCAAAAGAAAGAAAGAAAGAAAGAAAGAAAGAAAGAAAGAAAGAAAGTGTGAACTGGAAAAAGAAAGGCCAAAAGAAAGAAGACAAACGAAGAAAAATACAACTTTGGCAACCGGAAAAGTTGAAAGAGATAATGATAAAAAGAGAGAAGGTGTAACACTATGTAGGTGGTCCGCCAAGCAGACGATCCCTTTGTCTGTTTAGGCGCGAAACCAGACAAAGTATTTGGACTCGAGATCTCGACGTGACCGGAAGTAGGACGGGAACGCCAGTCAGCGGAGTTGGACAAAGGGACGGAGAGAAGGCAGATGGCGAAGGGTGACGCGAGTGGCCAGTTGACACCGGACAGCAGAAGTGACCAGTTGGCATGAGAGAAAGTCCAGACCAGTGAAAGAAGACCGATCAAGATGGGTTGGCATTCCTAGCGTTTGTCTAAATATGCACACAGGAAATGCAGAATGTTACATAACACCTCTTCTGCACTTGAGTTAACCCAAGAATATTGTTCGTTTGTTCTTTTTCTCCCGCTTCCTTGATTGTATTTCTTGTAGCTATGAAGAAATGTGCGATGCCCCTATCGGAACCACTAGTTGATCACCGGCCAAGAAGTGAAAAGGTTTCGAAGAGGTTGACGTATTCGGGGGGCGGTATCGTCACATAGAAAAGAAGGAAGAAATAGAGAAAAAAGGGTTAATTTAGAAAGAAAGAAAGAAACGATGAATGAAAGAAAGAAAGAGTAATCATTTGAAGTGATTATGATATCGAATTAAACTTTTCTTTTTAACCAAAGCAAATCAGAAGAATCTTAATGGTGCATCTGACAATTAAATTGATTGTACAAGGTGAGGTTGAAATACCTCTCAATTTTCGAACTTTCATCTGCGCTGAGCAAGTTAACTTAAGCCATTAGAATTCGTAGCTCAATCTTACTATTAACATGTTACTTTGTTCCAGCTAAAGTCAGTTCCAATCACATCTTGGAACGGTGCACACCTTGTGTTTGCTGTTGAAACATTTTGTCCAAACTGGTGAAATTATTATTGTTAACATCACACTCATTTTATGTTACATCTGAATGATACTATTCCGGTAATAGTTTTCAAACTATAGCAGTATTAATTTTCTATCCGGAATAGCATAATTCCGATGAGACAATTAATGAACTCGATAATCGATCCGTGAATCAATTGTAATTTCCCCTTTTAAAACAATAAAGTTTCAAATGCAATATTTCAGTCAGCACGGGTCTAAGACATGGTCATATTTCAAAAATAGTTGGTAACACATTAGCAAGATTAGAGTTCCTCTGTCATTTACATAAATTCACTTGTATTACAAAGGTGACACTTTAAAGTGTGCGAGGTTCTTCTGCCATACGTTGAAATAAATAGTAAAACTCTGGTCAGATTAATCTTCCATTAACATTTACCAAAATTCACTTGTACTACGAAAGTGACACTTTAAAATATATGAGGTTCTTCTACTTTACGTTGAAATAAATAGTTAAACTCTTGTCAGATTAATCTTTCATTACCATTAACTAAATTCTTTTTTACTACGAAGGTGGCACTTTAAAATGTGCGAGGTTCTCGTACCATACGTTTAAATAAATAGTAAAACTTTTGTCAGATTAATCTTCCATTAACATTTACCAAAATTCACTTGTACTACGAAAGTGATCATTTAAAATGTTCGAGGTTCTTTTGTTCTACCCACTAATAAATTCAAGATCTTATGCCAAAAATAGAAGTAAAAATGTCAAGCTCTCAATTTCTTATTAGTCTAAATGAAATAATTATTTCGAAACGTCTTTATTTCTTCAATATGAAGTTGTGGAAATGTTTACAATGCCACAAAATTAACATTTCCCTTTTTTATTCGACTGCTTTTATCCTAACCACTCGAAGCTCTGCAGAAATGACTGCTCTTCATCAAAGCTCATTAGGAATTCCCATTTCCCTGTTGGGAGATAACGGTGTTCAAATCTTACCGTAGGGTAATAATGAAAGTCAGTGCAATATTGCCACTGGTATTCGAACTTGCTTACATCCAGGTTTCAGTCCACCACTTTATCCATGACTCATTGGAGACTCTCTTGCTTTCATTTCGAAGCGAATTAAAAGATGATATTTGCCCAGTCGGCTGGGGCTGTAGAATCCACCGACTGCACCTCTCAAGGTGGTTAAGACCAGAGTGTCCTGAAACAGACATTAAACTTGTGTCCTGAATCTGACACTTAACAATCTGATTGTGAGGTTCCAGTGATGCTGGAGATTTGGGGAATGCGGAACACCCCTTTATTGCCATTGCTCCCAGGTCCACTCTGGCCCGGAGTGGTAGCACCTTATATGGGTCCTATCTATGGGTTAAATAGAACTAAACCGTGCTTCTTTCACTATACTGATTTTTGCATTTGAACTGCGTATTAATGCTAAACTGAATTGTTTAAAATAGAACTGTTTTGACATTGAAACTGCATACTTATGCTAAACTGAATTATTTGAAATAAACTGTTTTTGACATTGAAACTTTACTTACACAAAACTGAATTGTTATATATTACTCCTTGAATAAACTAAATAGTTTGAAATAGAAATGTTTTTGAAAATTAAAGTTTGTACTCATGGTAAACTGAATTGTCAACAGATTATTTACATGAAAATGGATTTGGCGTTAAATAACCTCCAAAGGTTGATATGCCATAAAACCGAACCAAACCAAATTAAAAGACAATAAAAATAATGAAGAGAGTATAGTTGGTTAGTTAGTTGGTTGGTTGGTATTTCAACATTATTAAGTTATTTAAAACCAAATCCTGTTCACACACACACACACACACGCATATATATATATATATATATATATATATATATATAGGGTCAGGCAAAATGATCTGACGCATTTGTAGGGTTTGATAAAATAATTAAATCAGTCAAATGGGATCTGATTTTGAGGGAGATGTTTCCAGGTCATTTGATCTCATTGCGTGGTCACATCGGTTGGCCCGTACGTTCACCTGATTTTAATCATCAAGTCAAAGGTATACAGTAATCGCCCTCAATCTATTGAACAACTTAAGGATGCAATTCGTCAAGAAATTACTGCCATTCCACATGAAATGACCCACCGAGTTATAGACAACTTTTGTGAACGCCTTCGACAGTGTGTAGACAATAACGGATCCCATTTGACGGATTTAATTTTCAAAAACTTATGAAACAGAGTGGCATTATATGTACTTTTCGAAAATAAAAATACTTTTTTGTTTCTTTAATTTATTTTTCTTTTATTAAACCTACAAATGTGTCAGATCATTTTGCCTGACCCTGTATATATATATATATATATATATATATATATATATATATATATGATTTTTTATCGAATAGTTTGTAGGCAACATTCTAAACAAGTCAAAGCTGGTTTGTTAGCACACTGTTAAATGGTTTCAAGTGTTAGAATTTGACACCTAATATTTTTATTTGTACACGGTTAAATTGGTTACAAGTATTGCTATTCAACACTAATTATTCTGTTCAACGTTTCAAGTTCGTTTTCACACAGAGAAAAGTTTGCGAGTATTGCCATGGAAAATTGACTCTTCATTTTAACACCAGTCTGCACGTCTTTGCCAAAGGTCCTGGAGACCGAGGATTCAATCCTTGGTCGAGTCATAACAAAGACTTTAAAAATTGTGCTTGTTATCTCCTTGCTTAATACTCAGCATTATAAGGTACGTTTCAAGGGTAAAGTGGAGCAATCCAAGGAAAGAAGTAGAATCCTTCCCTCTATCTTGGGGTAGTAGGTACTGAAAAGCAGACGTTCGAGTTGCCCTCGACTTCGGTCGGCAACTTTACTTTTACTTACATAGCAATACTTTAAACTATGGGGCTTCAAAGGTAATTTATGATAATATTTGCTATTTGACTGGTTTAACTTCTCGGAAATGAAGGCTGTAAAGGAATAATATAAAAGAAGAAGATGGTAAAAGGTAGGAGACGAAGATATCTTTTATATTTTGCCTTTACGTTTCAAGTGTAAAATGGAGCAATCCAAGGAAAAAAGTAGCACCCTTCCCTACACTTTGGTGTAGTAGGTACTGAAAAGCAGACGTTCGAGTCCGCCTCGACTACAATCGCCAACTTCGCTTTTTTTTATTTGAACCCTAGAAGTAACAACAACAGGTATCACTAAACCGGGTCATATTCGACATGAGAGTAATGACAATGAAGGGGTACTACAGGACTAGGGCCTCACCATCAGATGCGGTTTTGTGTCATACAAAGAACACGAGTTATATTTGACCCATGTCAAATGTACAATCAATAATGACAATGAAGAAGTACTTTACATTCCCCTGAGATCCAGGACTGAAGCCTCACCGGTAGAAGGTTTAGAGTCATATACCGAACGTTCGTTGGGATTGTGGGCTTACCCCTCCGTAGAGAAGCAGACGGTGTATTTTACGATCTCATCTTACTGGGCTGTGGAAGAAGGAAGTGATTACAAACAACCTCGGTTAGAAATTTAACTCGACTTACCGAATCCATTTTCTGTAACAGTATCTATTACTTCATCATCGAATCAAATCCATTTTCCACCCCAATAATCAATTTGACATCTTCGTTTCTACCTATATAGAAACATAAATTGTTTCTGAGCGTAATCTTTCTCTAAATCTATTTTACATAGATTTGCGTAAAGCTAGGACTAAATATACCGTTGATAATATCCGAGCTCTGGGAAGTATTTCCTAAATTTAATATGCCGCATCTGGATTCGACTTTTCGGGTGGCCCAAGTCCACCCAGATTTTAAATTGAAGTTTATTGCAGAGGGAATGTTGGAATCTTGAACACAAAATGGGATTTTGACTCCCAGAAAAGATTTGACACTTTGCGAAGGACTACTAGGCTTGAGGTAGGATATAGGGGTCAATCAAAGGTCTCTTTCATATATGGATATGAAGAAAAGTGGATTGCATCATTGCTGGGAGTTGCTTGGGAATTTATTTAAATAAGTCTAAAGCACACATTTAGTCTCTTCCACTGTCTTTGTCTCTTTATATATTTATCTTTCTATCTGGCTAACTATATAGTTCTACACCAATCTAACTGCCTCCCTATTTAGTATATATATATATATATATATATATTTGAACGACGTTCAAATATATACATTTTTTAATAATAAATATGCTCACACTTTCCCGAGGCGTATATGTTTTCCTTGCCATCAATAAGTTGTTAACCATTAATAATTTATTCAATAATATATATATATATATATATATATATATATTGATTGTCTCTCACTGGAATCTGAGTAACAGCAAATCTCTCTGGTCTCCACGACTTTTCTTATTATAAGGGTCTATCTGAACGACATATGATGCGAGTGAGAGTCAGGTTACTAGTGGACAATTCACCTACCTCAGAAGCAGTTTCTCATCTACGGAAAATGGCATCAATACGCAGCTAGCGAAGGCATAGAGAGCCATCGATAGGCTATCGCTCATATGGAACTCAGACTTTTCCACTGAAAAAAAACTTAATTTTTTCCAAGCAGCGGTCGTGTCCATACTATTGTATAGATGGACCACTTGGACGCTGACTTAACGTATTGAAGAAACGCGTGAAGGAAATTGCACAAGGATGCTACAAATTTTATTTAAAAATTCAGGAAGCAACATCCAACAAAACAGCAACAGTACGGCTACCTACCACCCAACTCGAGGACAAGAAAAATTTGATGAACTAGACATTCGGGACACTGCTAGAGAAGTAAGGACGTTTTTCTGTGGACCCCATCACACGGATGTGTAAGTGTAGGACAACCAGCTAGAACTTATCAACAAGAGCTCTGTCCCGACATAGGTGTCTTCGTGGTGTAAAGGGGGTGTCCTCGTGGTGTAATGGTTAAAGCGATGAACTGCGGAATCGTAGTACGCGAGTTCGTACTCCAGTCGTGCTATTACGTTCACTTTCGGGCAAATACCCTTGGGAAAGGTATGAACCCCCTTATTCTCCCTCCAGCTATGCGTAAATAGTAGGACGGACTAGGTTCTTCAGCCTTGGTGAGGCAACTAGTCTAGGAGAAGGAAAACTCTGAATTCAAAACCTGTTAAAATCCGCTTAAAAGAATTGACCTTGTGTCATATCCTGCCCGAGCGGAGGGGTTGGTAAATAGTACCAACATAGGATGTAGCCTGGAAGTCGTGCCGGAAGCGATTGATGATATAGATGGATGGAGAGAGAGTCAGGGAAATCCGTGCTTGCAGCACGACATGAGGATGAGGATGATTATAATCTGAAACAATTTAAGTCTAAATGATTCTGATTCTTTCTTTGATGTCACACTAATCTCCTTTCCAACCCTTTGAGAACCGTTTTAAACGCGCAATTTATTATTGATATTACCGTCACCCTCATGTTCCACAGGTCTCTTCGTTCTCTGGCAAGGTGTTAGTTCTTATCTCTTTTTTGCTTTTTTAAAAATTTCTCGATGCGGTCCGCTGGGACGGCAAAATAAATCATACGTCTATTTCTCTTCTTTTTTTTTTTTGTTAATTATCACTAGGTCTGTTTGTCTGCTTGAAAAGATCTGTTTGTATCTAAAAATTCTACAGAATTTAACTCGTCTTTTTTCAGAGGGGTTCTTGTCTGCATATATACTATATAGTCGTATGGTCAAATTTAAATTTCTTGCACAATTACCAGTAGATTACGTTCTCCACCCAGTCGTGTGTAGACATATAAGTCTTTTGCGTCAGTTTTCTATAATTTCTGATCATGTGAGGAATTACTTAATATTCACCGAACCCATTCAGTCGTATCAATGCACACAAAACTGAATATATGTGCTATAATCAAACAGGTGACATTTCCACACTAGACGGAACCTCTCTGAAACTGGTAGACAAATTCACCTACCTAGGAAGCAGCGTCTCATCAACCGAAAAAGATATCGACGGACGCAAAAACGAAGGCATGGACAGCTATCGATAGGCTTTCGATCATATGGAAATCAGACCTGACCGATAAAATGAAACGCAGTTTCTTCCAGCCAGCGATCGTGTTGATTCTGCTATGTGGATGCACTACTTGGACGCTAACGAAACGGCTGAAGAAGAAGCTAGACGGCAATTACACAAGAATGTTGAGAGCAATATTGAACAAGTCCTGGCGGAAACACTGCACAAGGCACCAACTATACGGCCACCTGCCTCCCATCATGGAAACTATCCAAGGTAGACGAACCAGACATGCAGGACACTGCTGGAGAAGCAACGACGAGCTCATAAGTTATGTACTCCTATGGACCCCCGCATATGGCCAAGCAAAAGCAGGACGACCAGCACGAACATACATACAGCAGCTATGTGAGGATATGGGATGTGGCCCTGAAGACCTGCTAGAGGCGATGAGAGAGGGTCAAGAATATCCGTGCTAGCGTCACGACATGATGATGATGATGATGATTCAGTCGTATATTATCAACTTTTTGCTTTTATGTAATTGGTTGTTGGGGTCTGCTTTTATGTGGCTATTAAAAGATACTCATTTTCTCTTTTGAAGTTTCCTTTGTCGGGGGACTAGTTATTTGGTAAATATGTTTAGTCCCCCAAAATTTAATGTTGTGGTTTAGTATATGTTTAGTTTAGTGGTATGTTATGTTTGGGAAAAAGGCACTTGGAAAAAGGTAAAATAGGCACATGGAGACAAATATAGTAAATGAACTAAATGAGTAAAGATATGAAACGGTGCGGACAAAAGGAACATTCAAAACAAGGCGACAAACAAAACAAATTTATATTTATAACAAAACATGCACCTCTGGTGGTGTAACGGTAAGCAAGCTAGACTAGCAAACCTACACGAGTGAGTTCGAGTCTCATTGGGCGCCCCATTCATTCGGTCTTGTGCCACATCGAAGCAAAGAGCTTTGTAAATTATGGGGTGTCCTCGTGGTGTAATGGTTAAAGCGATGAACTGCGGAATCGTAGTACGCGAGTTCGTACTCCAGTCGCGCTATTACGTTCACTTTCGGGCAAATACCCTTGGGAAAGGTATGAACCCCCTTATTCTCCCTCCAGCTATGGGTAAATAGTAGGACGGACTATGTTCTTCAGCCTTGGTGAGGCAACTAGTCTAGGAGAAGGAAAAACGCTGAATTCAAACCTGTTAAACTCCGCTTAAAAATTGACCTTGTGTCATATCCTGCCCGAGCGGAGGGGTTGGTAAATATAAATAACAAAACATGCAATGATACATTTAAAATATTGCTATGGTTCTATATTGTTCGTAAAATAGTCCTCTGTGTGTGTGTATGTGTGTGTGTGTCTAATACAACTAAAACTACAGAAAGGGTTGAATAATAAAAGTGCCCCATTCATGTCGACTACATATTTTTAAATATCCATTTCTTCCTGTGGTTTGAAACAGTTGGTGTTTCCGAGGCTGGAAAAAGTCTCATAGACAAAGTATTTTGAGGAAAAGAAGGTTTGCGTGGTTTATCCATTTTGTGGCTTTTGACATCTGTTGGTGAATAAGAGAGTCACTCTGGAGAGAGTGTGTTAGAGCTTCAATAGAAATTGGGGAAAAGAGATAGAGTGTTTGAAGACGAGGTTTATATTAAAAATACGTGTCTTGGAATCGGCTCCAAAAAAACACGGGACGAAATTCAAACGCGACGTAGTATTAAGCAGGTCACGGGGTTCTCCTGGCTAATGGTTTCCGTAGACTTAATATTTGCGTGTGTCCGCTATCTTTGTTGTGGGAACAAGTGGCATACTGCCCAATTTAAATTATAGGACTGTAAGTCCTATTTCTTTTCGAAGTCATGTTCAAGTCTCTTTGTGAGAGATTTTAGATCAAAATGAAAATAGGAGTTTTAGAGTTTCTTTTTTTAAGAGAACTTAAAAATGTAAACTATGTTTTATTACTTTTTTTTTTCTAGAGAAGCACCAAATAAGTCGACGATGAAAACGATATTGAGTGGAATTTTTATCCAGGCAGCGGTCGCATTGATACTGCTATATGGATGCACTACATGGACTCTAACAAAACGGCTGGAGGAGAAGCTAGACGGCAATTACACAAGAATACTGCGAGCAATCTTGAACAAGTCCTGGTGGCAACACCCCACAAGACACCAACTGTACGGCCACCTGCCTCCTATCACGAAAACTATTCAAGTTAGACGAACCAGACATGCTGGAGAAGCAGGGACGAACTCATAAGTGATGTACTCTTATGGACCCCCACATATGGCCGTGCAAAAACAGGACGACCAGCAAGAACATACATTCAGCAACTATGTGAGGATACAGGATGTTGTCCAGAAGACCTGCCTGAGGCGATGAACGATAGGGAAAAGTGGCGAGAGAGGGTCAGGGATATCCGTGCTACGAGCACGACATGATGATGATGATGATGATATATATATATTCTCTTTTACTCCCCTGCCCCCGTAGGGTTGAGTAATACCTCAAGATGCGTGAAAGACAAAGAAATTTGATTGCATACTTTTTTTGATTAAGCAATACGATACATAAACAAAATACATGAGAGAAATGGACATAAAGCTGCATCATCCCCTTTCCCAAAAATGGGGACCTTTGAATCATAAAGCAGTGCAGAAGAATAATCATCACTCCTATCGCTGCCAAGCTTTACGAGTCAGAAATCGAGAAAAATCTGAGAAGAAATTGTAGCGGTTTTCGGAGAAATCCATCCTCAAATACCCAAATTTTAACAATCCGTCGAAACGTTGAAGAAGTACGTACAGAAAATCTCGAAGCAATTCTGTAACATAACCAGATATGAATATGCAAAACGTACATAGAATGATCCTATTTACCAACCCCTCCGCTCGGGCAGGATATGACACAAGGTCAATTTTTAAGCGGAGTTTAACAGGTTTTAATTAAGAGTTTTCCTTCTCCTAGACTACTTGCCTGACCAAGGCTGAAGAACCTAGTCTGTCCTACTATTTACCCACAGTTGGAGGGAGAATAATTGAATTCAGAGCTTTCCCAAGGGTATTAGTGCTATGTGAAATGCAATCAGTCTCGTCCAGGATTTGAACTCGTGTCGCCGTGTTCATTTCCTACGACGATAACAATTACACCACGGGCACCTCCACGTACATAAAATGATCATAACTCATACATATAGAACATAGGAATCCCGGAACACAAAAAACACTTACGACTTCTTAGTTCAGGTACGAAACTTTTTATTACCTTTGAGTCAAAAGGAGAGAGATACCATATTTCTATGCTGACTTTTCCATCTACCTCAAACCACGTGAGGCACCCGCCACAAGGCCTCGGCGAGCAAGCGAAAGTCACCCTTCTTCCTCGGACGGCAAGAATCAACTAACTGACTTTTCTCAAATCTCAGCCCACGCTTCCGGTGCGTGGCGTCGCTCACATCCCTGCTTTTATTCTCATTCTGGGATTCTTATTGCGACATCTCCGAATGACACGTCCGTCCCGCGTGCGCGTGAACACCTGCGCCCATGTTTGCGCCAAATTAACCCATGCGCTGAGGGAAAGGTTCTCAGCCTAACTCAACCGAAAGGCAAGATATATAAAACGAAATCCCACGGCCATTATATTACAATATTATTGATTGTAGATTTCGTCAAAGCATTAGATTGCATGCTCAACGAGAATACAGAGCAAATACTACAAGTATATGGTCACCCTAAAGAAAATTACTACATCAAAAATTGGTGACCCAAGTCGAGGGTGATCCAAGCACTTCCTTTTCAATCGCTACAACACCGAAGTGTAGGGGAAGGCGCAACTTCTTTCCCTGGATTGCTCCACTTTACCTTAGATCCTTACCTTATATTGCTGAGTGTTAAGCAAGGTGTCATCAAGTACACTTTTTTGAGTTTTTGGTATGACTCGACCTGTGATTGAAACCCGGTCTCCCGGACTGCTGGTGAATACTTAATTCTTAAGGCGAATGCTTTATTAAACATAAAACCAATAATTCGTACTCCTTATGGAGTCACAGATTTCTCTAACATTGATGCTGGAATTTTGCAAAAATATTGATAAGCACCATTTTTTTTTAATAATCTGTTTGTACAATATACTTTGAAAGTCGATAGATCAAACAAAAAAAAAAATGGCCTTACGCTAAAAGAATTCAAGAAACAGACGATATCCAGCTGACTATAAATGATCTTACGCTTCTCGCTAATACCCCTGCCCAAGCTGAATCGCTAATGCACAGACTATATCAAGCAACAAAAGACATTGGCCTCCATATAAATGCAAATAAAATAGGGTATGGTGTTATTAACGATAAAGAGTCATCTCCACTCTAAGTGGAAGACCTGTGACATTAGTAGACAAATCTACATACGTCGGCAGCAATATCTTATCTATTGAAAGTGATGTAAATATCTTTCCGATGGATAGGTTATCAATCATATAAAAGCCTGATTTTTCCGATAAATAAAACGGATTTTTTCAAGTTGTGGCTTATTGGACATTGCCTCGGCGGTCGGAGCTTGAGAATACACCGACTATATCTTTGCAGGGGGGTAATAATCACCCAACTAGTGTCCTTGATATGACACTAAGTAAACTGATTGTGAGGCTCCAGTAATCTTGGAGTTTTAAGGAATGCGGAGTACTCCTTCGTTGCCTTTGCTCCCAGGTCTACTCAAGCCCAAAGTGATAGCACCTGATAGGGCCCTATCAATGGGTAAAAAAACAAATAAACTGTGTACTTATGTTAAACTTAATTGCTTGAAATAGACCCTTTTTTTACTTTTAAACTGCGTACTTATGCTGAACTGGGTTGCTTAAACAGAAATGTTTTGACATCTAAACTAGGTGCTTATGATAAACTGAAGTGTTTGAAATGCAACACATTTTGTATGCAAAACTTATTTGTTTGAAATAGAACTGCTTTTGACATTGAAACTTTATTTACGCAAAACTGAATTGTTTGAAATAGAATTGTTTTCACAAAACTATATTTAGTCTAAACTGAATTATTTGAGCTAGAACTGTTTGACTTAACTAAATTGCTTGAAATAGAAATGTTTTTGACGAGCAAAGTGTGTACTTATGCTTAACTGATTTGTTTATTTACATAAAAATGGATTTGGCATTAAGTAACCTACAAATGTTGATATGCCCTAAAACCCAAACAAACTATTTCAATATTATTGACATGAATAAAACGCATTGAGAAAAAGTTAGATAAGAACTACACAAGGATGCTATGTACTGCTTTGAACCAATCCTTGAAGCAACACCCATCAAAACTGCAGCTGTATGTCAACTTACCTACCATCTCACAAAACAGCCAATCAGATTAGCAAGATGTGGGAAAATGGTGATGCCGAACTCATAGATGGCGTTCTTCTTCGAACAACTACATTTAAATGCGCCAATGTTGGCCGTGTAGCAATAACATTCGTACATCGGTTTTGTGTGATTACTGGATGACTTCAGGAGGACCTTCTCGGAGCAATGGTTGAATAAGAGAGAGACAGAGAGAGAGAGAGAGAGAGAGAGAGAGAGAGAGAGAGAGTCTAGGACTCCCTGTTATTAGTGCGACTTGTTGATATTGGATAAAATGCCAGGCACAATGGAAGATATTTTGACAGGAAAACGAAAATTTGATGTCGTAGTTATTTATTCCACGTGACCTTTCGCCTATTTATGACTTTTATTATATAATGATTTGATAAAAAATTCATATTGGAAAAAACACCGAAAAAATCTAGCTATGTGTTGACACAATTTTAAAAAAATGTAAATTGTACCTGACACAAAGATTTTTTCAATTTCACCGATAATTCCCTGCTTATATATATATATATATATAAAGAGAGAGAGATAGTCTAAAAACCTATATTCATAAATATCCAATATTTACAAATAAAGAATGTTCTATATCGTTGATATATATATATATATATATATATATATATATATATATATATATATATATATATATATATAATGAGAGAGTGAGAGAGTCTAAAAACCTATATTCATAAATATCCAATATCTATAAATAAAGTATGTTCTATATCGTTGATATATATGTATATATACATATATGATATATACGTAGTCAGAAATGATTAATTGATCTCACTGTTTTGTCTATGCAATCACTGGGCCAATGTAAAAAACGGTTATCGACGTACTAGATGGACACGGTGACGCTAGTTCAAATCCTGGACGAAGCTGAGTTGCCTTTCGCATTCTTTTCGTTAATAGACTTAAGGAAGATATGCTTCCAACTATTCTCCCTCCAGCTATGGGTAAAAAGCGGGGAAAACTGTGTTCTTCAACCTTGGAATGGCAACCGATCTAGGAGAAGGAAATGAGAATTTGAAACAGAAAAATTTCACTAAATTATTTACCTTACGTCATGTCCTTCTTGTAAAGAGGAGTTGATAAATAAGCATTTGTGATACAACAAAACTGTTCATTGTAGATGAATATATATATATATATATATTGTCATCCACAGAAAGACTGTTTCGTTCTATCAGAACTCTTCAGTGTGACTAGACCCGTAGGACGCTCGAAGCCGGCATCAAAACCCATCCAACTTTACGTTACACTAAGTCTCAGACCGCTCGGCTAAGAAGCGTACCACGTTGGCAAATGGAATTTTTAAGGTATTTATGTAGCAACAGCAGCAGCAGCTGCAGCAACGTCCGTTTGTTTACATTTTATACCCTATCGGCTACCAGAATGCACAATTCTTTCGAAGAGCTTTGCATTATGCGAGCGGCGGCCGAAAATTCCTTCACCAGAGTGCTCAACACCCATATATAGACGAAGTTTTTATATTCGTCATTTGGAGTGTGTCTTTTTTAACCGGTTTCTGACAAGCAGCAGCTGAAAGTATAACAACTGCACTGAAGACTAAAGTTAGAGTTTCCTGGGAGTTAAAAGTAGTTAAGCAACACATAAACCTACAAGGAAAAAGGATTTTTTACTTTAAAGAAACATTAAAGGAGTACGTGCAACTATTATTCGTAGATTTCTTTTCTATACTCAGATTGAATACGGAACAAATACTTCGAGCATATGATCTTTCCACAGAAAATCTTACAGCTATAATAATGTGGAGGTGCCCATGGTGTAATGGTTAGGAAATGGACACGGCGACGCGAGTTCAAATCCTGGACGAGTTTGATTGCATTTCACATTGCATTAATACCCTTGGGAAAGGTATGAATCCAATTATTCAACCCCCATCTATGGATAAATAGTCGGGCAGACTGGGTTCTTCAGGTTTGGTGAGGCAACTAGTCTAGGAGAAGGAAAACTGTGAATTCAAACCTGTTAAACTCCGCTTAAAAATTGACCTTGTTTCATATCCTGCCCGAGGGGAGGGGTTCGGTTAATAGGATAATAATGGTTTTTCAAACACAAAAGCAATGGTTCGGGCACCTGATGGAGACACAGTCTAATTCGAAATCGGTACTGGAATTCTTCAAGGAGATAAATAAGCACCATATCTGTTAATAAACTACGTAATTCGAAAATCGATAAATCAGATAAAAGAAAAGAGTTTTACGCTAAAAAAGAAGGAAGCAGACGAAATCCAGCAGGAACTATTATCAATGCTGACTACTCAGATGATCTAGCGCTTCTTACTAATACACCTGCCTAAGCCGAATCCCAAACGCGTATCAAGCAGCAGAAGACATTAGTATCTACATAAATGCAAATAAAACAATGTACATCTCTAATAAACGATAATGGGCCCTCTCCACTCCAAATGAAAGACCTCAAACCTTAATGGACAAGATTATTTGAGTAAAGGATCTTTACTTAAAAGAAGAAAATTTTAAAAAATACTATTAGCAGAAAGCTCAGAGAGACCAAACTAAAACAAACTGAAAGTAACAACTACAATACATTTCAGGTAAAATCAATAAAACCAGAAATTTAGCTGAAGATAAACCATTTTGATTAGCATGCTAGACAGTAAATGAAGTTAGCGGAAGGAAAAACACCTCGAGATGAAAAGTAAAAGTTGTCAGTTCAGAAAAAAAGGCGTCTGGATTGGAAATAAAAATCTCAAGAATCTGCTCGGAAAACTTCCGAAAATCAGAGATACATCTACCGACGAAACTATTAATGAGAAGACATAAAACTAGATCCCTTCATGCTGCCCTGATAACAATTGAAGGCAGAAAAAACAGCAAACCTTGATAAAAAAAGAAAAAAAATTCCTGAAGTGTGTAAGACAAAGAAATTTGATGATTCATCTTTCATTACGCAATGCCGTATTTATATTTATCAACCTCTCTACACAGACAGGACGTGACACAAGGTCAGTTTTTAAGTGGTGTTTAACAGGTTTAAATTAAGAGTTTTTCTTCTTCTTCTAGAACGGTTGACATAAGAAGGTTTAACAACTCAGTTTTACAGAATATTTACCCATAGCTGGAGGGAGAATAGTTGGATAAATTCTTTTCATAAGGGTGTCAGTGCTTTGTGAAATGCAACTGAAATATATTAACGTGACCTGCAGGGTTGAACACTGCAGATATTTTCGACAGATACATTGATAAGATCGGAGTGATTACCGGAATGCCACCATGCTCTGCAGGTGTTGTTTTATCGGCGGATGTGTTGACCGCTTCATCCGGCCGAAGATAATATCAACAAAGTGTTTACCGGAATGTCCCCTTGACCTATCGACGTGGTTAAACTCTGCGACTGGTGACAGATACGTCCGCCCATCGTAGTGGGCTTGGACAAGTAGCCAATGGGAAACAAGCAACACATGAACGTGAAATGTAACCAATGGAAAACAAAGAAGTGAGACGTGGGCGTAACCATAACCAATGAAAAAGAGGAATTGCTGCAGGTCACGTGGGAGTTATAGACTATATAAGTTCACGAATTTTGGCTAAAGTCAGTTGTTCACTGGCTCTTCCGTCTCCCGACAACTCCCATGTGTGCGCGAATTATCTGCGATTGCTTTTCTGCTCCACACAAGTATCATCGTTAAGAATAAAAATATAATCTTATACTTTTATATATACGTGTTCCTCGTTGGTAATAAAGACACCGATGAGTATACAACACAACCAGTCTCGTCCAGGATTTGAACTCGTGTTACCGTGTCTATTTCCTTACACCACGGCACATCCAACGCCGTGTATGAACTAAAGAAAATAGTGTAATGGACAAAAGCTTGTGTCCCCGTCTTCCCAAAGAAAGGCGACCTCGGAATCACAAAGAACTATCGAAGTATAATTCTTATTTCTAAGTTTTATAACGCTCTGAAATTGAGAAAATTATTCGTGATAAATAGAACAGTTGTTGTTGAAATCAATCCACATCTCAGATTCTGACTATCTGTTGAATTATCAACGGAGTACACGAAAAAAAATCTCAAGGCAATACATTTGTTTTTAAAATTTTCCGAACCTTTTGATTTAATACACAGAAATAATGACGCGTATACTTCTAGGTTATGATCTCCCCAAAGGTACTTTTACCGCTGATCGGAATACAAGCCTATATCTTGCTCATCAGCTGGCGACACCATTTCCTTGATATCGTCGCTGGATTCATTAATACCATTTCATTTTAAAATCTGACTTAATTACGTACTTCGAATATCAGTTAATTTAGTAAAAGAAAATGGTTTCAAACTAAAAAAAAAGTCAAGTAATGGAAGATAATCCCACAGAAATTACTGCAGGTGAAGATTACGCATATGATCTTACGTTTCTGGCAAATACACCTTCCCAATTCAATTCCCTGCTGTATAGCCTGGAGCATTGTTGTTTTTATTTTCATAAAGTCAAATAAAATAAAATCACTGGTTTGAATAAACGAGAGCCATCTTTTTATTAAACCCTAGGCCTCGAAAATTAGTACACAAGTTCACATACTTCGGTAGCAATATCTTATCTACTGATAAGTGATGTCAACGTACATGTAGGAAAGGCATCGACTACTATTAATAGGATAACGACCATAAAGAAATCTGAAAAATCTGATAAAATATAACCAGAATTCATCTAAGTTGTAGCCGTGCCAGTACTTCTAATTTGCTGCACCACATGAACTTTAATGAAACAACCGTAGAAAAAAGTAAATAAGAAGGGCACTAGGATGCTGTCAGCTATTTTAAGCAAATTCTGGAGACATCACCCCTCTAAACAGCAGTTGTATGGCCAATTACCCCCATCTCACAAATATGACAAAGTAGGTATGCTGATGACTCTGGAGAAGCAGGGGCGTTTTTCTTTTGACTTCTACATGTGGACGTATTAGAGCTGGGCTCGCAGCAAAAAATTACATTTATCAGCTATTTGAGAGCACTGGATGCCATCAATAGGACTCGACAAAAGCGATGGCCGATACATGTATATCTTTTGCGGGGACTAGTAATAAATCCGACAACCTGGAAATGTACAAATATGAAAAAAACACAATGTCTTCAAAAGAAGATTTTATTTTCAGTTTCATTCATTTGGCATTGTGAATTCTTTCGGTTTTAAAATATGAAACCAATAAGCCTTCATCAGGACGTAAGAATTATTAAATAAATTGAAAACAATGAGAAAATTTAAAACATTCGATGCCATTGGTAGCGTTCTGTTTTAAATCTTTCTTTCTTTTTTTAAATTTATTCTTTCTTTCTTTCTTTGTTTTTTTAAATTTATTCTTTCTTTCTTTCTTTGTTTTTTTTAAATTTATTCTTTCTTTCTTTCTTTCTTTTAAATGTATTCTTTCTTTCTTTCTTTCTTTAAAAATTACTCTTACTTTCTTTCTTTCTTTCTTTCTTTCTTTATTTATTTATTTATTCTTTCTTTCTTTCTTTCTTTTTTTCAAATGTATTCTTTCTTTTTTTCTTTCTTTCTTTAAAATTGATTCTGACTTTCTTTCTTTCTTTCTTTCTTTAAATTTTTTTCTTTCTTTCTTTCTTTCTTTCTTTTTTTATTTCTTTATTCTTTCTTTCTCTCTTTCTTTATATATTCTTTCTTCATTTCTTTCTTTCTTTATTCGTTCTTTCTTTCTTTTTTCCTTCTTTCTTTCTTTTTTCTTTCTTTCTTTTTCTCTTTCATTCTTTTTTCATTTATTTATTTATTTATTTCCTATATTCTTTCTTTTTTTCTTTTTTCTTTCTATATATATCATTTCTTTCTTTCTTTCTTTCTTTCATTTTTGTTCTTCCTTCATATAATTCTTTTTAAAAACGTTGTTTTAATTTTCAATCGTTTTATTTTTTGTCCATATTTTAATTCATATATTTCCTTTTTTCTTTCATTCCTTTTGTGAATAATAATCTCTAGAGAATTAGAACAATACTGAAAAAATGATTATGACATAATTTTAACCAGTCAGCCAGGTTTCAATCGCAACTTGAAGCATCTCACGTGTCTAGCCACAATGAACTTACAAAGATACCACACTGTAATACAAGGAAACAATCTGTCAGTAGATAACAATATATATGCTCTCTCAAGTTGTTTGAGCACACGTGTGGGGAATTGCTGGTTGCCACATAGGCGTAAATGCAAAGCTCAACTTGAATCCAGCACTCCGGTTGGCGATACCGTATATGTAAAATGTTATACGTAAAAATTCCTTCGCTTACTTTGTGAATGACGATATCTCTGGGGTAACATATCCTTCTGGCGTAAAGTCAGCGAGGTTTTGATCCCAGCTTAAATCATCTCCCGAGGCTAGTCCCACTGAAGTGCTCTGATACAACGAACCAGACTGTTTTTGAATGACAATATATATATATATATATATATATTGTAAGATTTCATGGAATACCAGTTATAGACGCATGAAATCAGCAACGCGAGTTCAAATCTTAGACGTGGTAGTTTGTGTTTCACTTTCCCGTTGATGCCCTTAAGAAAGGCGTAAAACCATTCCTTCTTCCTTCGGCTATTAGTAGGTCAGAATTTGCTTTTTAAGCTTGTTCGTGTAATCGGTCTTGGAGAAATAAAACTTTTAAATTAGATTTAATCCAATTAAAATTTGACTCTATATCATATTCTGCTAATATATATATATATATATATATATATATATATATATATATATATATATATATATATATATATATATATAATCATAAAACTATTCTTTCAATGTATTCTTATTCGTTTAAAATTTGTTCTGTAAGAAAATTTATAAAATTATATATTAATTATCATACTCAGAGCACTGCTTGAGATCTATATTCTCAAAGTGAGTCATTCTCAATGCACCATCTTTGGATATTATATATATATATATATATATATATATATATATTGATGGACTGTGTCCTCAGTCCTCAAGTGTTCAACTTACTCAGCGTTCTCCCTGATGCAACAAATTTCTTACAATCCATGACAAAAAATTACGTTAGATCAAACAAAACCAATCTTTTGATGTATCTTCACTTTATTCCATATGAACAGGCAGTTCTCACCAGCAACTTTTTACATTTCCTTAAAACGAAAAACAGCCTCGTCAACAACACAAGCAATTTTGTTTAATTCATCTCAACTCACAATAATTTGTTTCAACATCTAACATTTTTTTTACTAATCAAATACAACTATGAGAATCAAATTAGCTCCAAGCTATGCGATTTATTACGTGCTCATATTTGAACATAAATCTATATACTTATTATCTCAAATCACTACACTCAAACCTATAGGCGGTGCTCGTGGTGTAATGGATTTATTCGTAGGAGATTGACTCGGCCAGTCGAGTTCAATACCCTCGAAGAGGCTGTTTATATTTCATATAGTGCTAATACCCTCAGAAAAACTATTGATCTAGCCATGGGTTTTTTAATATTGGTATGGCAACCGGCCAAGGAGAAGGTAAGTCCTACATTCAAACTTGAAAGACTCCGCAAAAATTATCAGCTCGTCAGAATAGGGTGCTAAACATATACATATCACAGATATATAGATGTCCTTTTTTATGGCTAGACAGGGGAAAATCATTAAAAGTATTCTGCCATTTCCATAATTATGGCCACATCAACATTCAATTAACAACAGAGAATTTAACCACCCACATTCCATTAAATGATATTCAGGTAAAAATAGTTGTTGGCGATGTATCTCGCCACCAAACCTACCGACAGCCTCAGTTACTTCAAATTTATTATTAGTCACCACATTAACATTGAAAATAAATCGATGATTTACTGTTAATGTTTAAGAAGCAGAAATTATATTCAGACCCTATGGAATATAATGCAAAAATAAATATCATAATAGACAAATTCCTCCTTAAAAACGATCCTCTTAAATTAGTAAGAGAATAAAAAGCCTCGACAAAAACAGGCTTAACCTCGTAATATAGTAAAAGTATTTACGAGAATACCAATTGTTTTGGTTTTAACCACAACACCAGCAAATTATAGGCCTCTTGAAAAATTCTTCCTCTAACTTAACCTAGATCCCGCGAAAATGAATTAGTTAGCGAAATCCCTCTCCGAGCAAGAAGATAGTTCCTCAAACTCTACTCATTACTACCCACGGACAATGTACATCACCCACTCAGTCTTCAAAACAACAAAACCAGATGCAAGGTGTGCCAACATATCAACTCTAATAGAAATTTTCTCCCCTCTTGGTGCCGATGTCCAGCTTCAACTTCGGACTCACGCATGTAGCAGGCCAAGCGTAGAATACTTAATATACTGCAAGTCACGTGATAGACTGCATTATATCGAAAGTCTTGTATGAGTGAACAGATATAGGTTTGATTACCATAACTAAAACTAAAACCATATTGTGACGCGAAAATTTACCTTTTTATCCCAGAACGGGACTTTATTTTCGCACGTGTGAAGACGGGGCAGGTTGGCACTTGATCCCTCTTAGAATAAGTCCTCGTTCAGAGTTTTTTTCTCGGGCATATAAGAAGTGGAATATTATGTGGGGGATTAATTTATGGCTAGACTGACCGCCACTGGCAAGGGGTTACAAATTTCACACTAAATACACACCCACCAAGGCCACTAGTCCTCCTCCCGTAGAACAATGGAAGATATGGACCTCTAGGTTTAGACGTAATAATATTAATTCTAGCAGTCGGCAATTCCGGTTTCCCGTGTGATATTTTAAGGAATTTATTAGGACAATTTTAAGCGAGGATATCATAAGGCGAATAGAAGCTGGAAAAGAAATATGACATAACAAACTCGTAGAAGACACTGCAAATAACAACTTCGACCACGTGGGAACATTAAAATTTATCAATCTTTTACTACACATAGATATACACCTTCAACGTGTCAAATATATCATGAATGAACAGTCCATGAACATAAATGTCTTTCTTCTTTTCTGTTCTTTCGTTTTTCTTCAAATTGAGAGAGAGAGAGGGTATATAAAAATTGGGTATAAGGAGAAACAGTCCCAAAGTCACTTATCTTATTTAGATGGATTACTGTGGAGAATCTTTCTTCTTTTACTGGCTGACAGACTTTATCTTATTTTTAGTACTGGCTTGACGATACGGCTTCTTCTTGTCCGAGATTTTTTTCGTCATCTTTTACTCGGAGTACTTGGCTTTTGGTTCCGTCCGCCACGAACCCTGTCCATCAACTAACTTTGTCTTTTCCTTTTTTCGCTGACGGGAAGAAGGTGCCACATCCGTTTTTAGAGTCCCAGCCAATCATTTGGCTTCTACTTTCTTCTTTCCCGTGTCAGGCGACCCGAGGGTGGTCACCGAGTACAAACATCTGTTCTTAACGGTCATTCTTTGACGGCTTGCTACTGTTAATTCGAACTCGAGGATAGTAGTAATTTTATTTCTATCGTCTCAGTGGGATACCACGTGATAATATATAATAAAACGGCTCAACACATTAACCTACTTGATCACAACATTAAGTCCAACCTCAAGGACTCGAATTCCAAAACATATCAACATAGACGCAGAAAAAAAAACGTAAGAGATTCTTAAACACTCATTACAGAATTAGATGAATATTTGGTTTCTTTGTTGAATGGCATATCACTGTACGTATGCTATTTAATGCCAAAGTGATTTTCCTAGAAGAACAGCAGAAGTGGGTATCTAAATAGGTTCATGCCTTTCCCGTGTGTATTAATCGGAAGGTTAACGTAATAGCGTGCTTGGTGTTTGAAACCACTTATTTCTAAGCTGCAGTCCAGCATTTCAGCCATTGATTCAATGAAGACTCAACCTTAAATAAAGATTTAGGGCCTGTCTATGATTACATATTATATAAAACACGGACTTTGACAAAGCATTTAAAATACCATCTTACCTCGTTATCGAATCCGGAAGTAGTTGATCGATACCGGATGAAGTAATGACAATATTATATAGTAGAGGAACGTGAAATGCCCTGTTTTCATTGGCTGATGCTTAATGACATATGTCAATAAAGAACGGTCAAAGTTCAGCCTTACTGGGTTTTTTTATTGTCTTAGCAATGGTGCGTAGCACGTCGCTATCAAGGAGGCGGTTTGACTCTTCTAGAGTCATGCCAGGGTTACTGTTGGAGCCGATATGATGTGAAACCCGAAATCGGCAAGGAAAACAGTGCATCACTGATGACCTCCTTTGATGCATCTAGGAAGTATGACTTAAATATTAAACACCATGTAACCAGCCCAAAGCCCAAGTCTTTTTCAAGATCTAACAATGCTGATGAAGCATAGGAGATATCTTTTGAACCATTAATTATTTTATATATATATATATATATGAACTGATATATGTTATGTAACTATATTATAGATTATTATATAATGATTTTTATTTCGACCACCGATATTTTAGAAGTGTGATTTAAAAAAATATTATCATTATTTAAACGTTACGTTTCCATGGGGATTTATATTTTTTAAAATGAACCATAGGAGATATACTTTTAACCATTTATTACTTACAATATATATATATATATATATATATATATATATATATATATATATATATATATATTACCCATTGTAACTCTTGCCCACCATACAAGTTTAAAAATCAGATTCTCATTCATTCCCAACAACTTGCAGCGATGATAATTTGGTCCCACTGTATACACATTCGCTACCCATTTTTCGCTATAACCAACGCTTTAAGTTCCTGGCCTGACTTAACTTAAAAACACGCATCCACATGCTCACACATACACCCACACCCATATACACACATATACTTACAACCATACACAAACGAAATCTTAACGGCTTTTTTTTTTGGTCTGTATTTTGTCAATTTTTCGATTTTGTCTGTATTTTGTCGCATTTTCGATTTTCAATTTCATCTTCTTAACTGCCTGATGAATGTTGTTATAAACTTCAAGAAACCTCAGGTTGCAGAACAATATTTTCCATGGATTAGATATATATATATAATATATTTCTTATTATCATTATTATTATATCTATATATATATACATATACATATATATAAATTGATATATGTTATGTAACCATATTACAGATTATTATATAATGATTTTTATTTCGACCACCGATATTTTTGAAAGGTAATTTAAAAAAGAATAATTATTATTTAAACGTTACTTTTCCATGGTGATTTATGTTTTTAAAAATGAAGAGAAATACTTTTTTTTTTTCACCTTTTTTCTTCTTTATTTCTATCTTTTCTTCCAACTTTTTCTTCTCTTTACGCGGTAAAATATCTCCCTGGAGTCTAACCGTTAGATATTTGCAGAATTCTTTTTTCTTTCGACGTTCCATCTATATTTATAACTTCATAACATCAACGCTGATGAAGATCACAGATCGTGATCAAAAATTGTGTATCAAAACAAAATTGTCATTTTATTTATTTTTAAACTTATATTTCTAAAGATCACCAAATACGACATGTTAAATAATAACAAAAAAATTATTTTAATACATATGTAATATTCAATTTCTCCACGTCTGTCTGTCTTTTTGGTACTCTCTCTCTCTCTCTATATATATATATATATATATATATATAAAATTAACTTAAATCGCGAGTCGGAAATCTTCTACTAAAGTTTCACCTTATCGGATCACGAGGAAGTCTAACCCCGGGTAGACTTCCTGATGATCCGATAAGTTGAAACTTTAGTAGAAGATTTCCGACTCGCGATTTAAGTTAATTTTATAATTGGCTCCACTCGTGTTGAGAACTCTTGTAATTGTAGGATTACAGGATTCGCGGAAGGTTTTAGTTTTCTTTTGACCAACTGACTGCATATCCCTTGATTTTTTTCAAAGGGGCTGACGAGGTTGGCCTTTTCTTTCTTTTTGACCTATAATATTTTTTCTTTTTCCCCCGGGCGATGATTCAAATATTCTTATCTCTTGTTCCTGGCGGTTTTTTTTTCTTTTTTTCTGGTACCGTGAATGCTGGTAGATATTAGATTAGTAAATATATATATATATATATATATATATATAATTTATTATGCTTACGTCCAGATATATAATTCATCGTACTTACATAGAGATATGGAATGATAATTTTTCTTCTAACATGTATCTAAAATTCAGTTTCTTAAAAATGTATTCCTAAAGATTACCAAACACGCGATGTAAAAAAAAATAATTTTATTCTAATATATATGTAATATTCAATTTCTACAAGTCTCTCTGTATTTTGTTAGTCTCTCTCTCTATCTATCTATCTATCTATGTATATATATAATTTGTCATGCTTACGTACAGATATATAATTCATCTTTCATATATTCAGATATAGAATAATAATCATTATTTTAACATGTACTTTATATTGAATTCCTTAAAGTTGTTTTCCTAATGATCACCAAAAAAGAAATCTAAAATAATATTTTTTATTCTAACATATACGAGGGGCATACGAAAAGTTTGAAGATTTTTTTCGTATGGGCACTTTTATTAAGAGTACACACATGAAACTCAAGTCCCCTTCGAAGTAATTACCTCCGGCTGCAATGCTCTTGTTGTACCATTCCAAAAACTTCTGGAAGTCCCCATGGAAGTCCTCTTGTATGAGCGTGTCAGTGACCTTCGTCACAGCTTCTTTCATCTCCTCAATTGTCTCATAATGACAGCTACTGAGCTTTGGGAATTACCAAAAGTCACAGGGAGCAAGGTCTGGACTATAGGGAGGCTGAGGAACTGTCTTGATGCCCATCATGGTCAAATAGTCTGTGACAAGGATGGAGTTGCGTACTGGTGCATTGTCCTAGTGGAAATGCCACTGACCCAATTTGAAGAGTGCTGGCCTCTTCCGACGGAATCTCTTGCTGAACTCCCTTAAAATCTCAACCTAGTAACCCTAACCCTAACCCTTTGGCCAATAAACTCTGGTGTATTGACTTCTTTACTCCTCCCACACCTCTCATCATCCCTCACAGACTCTCTGCCTTCCTTGAATCTCTAATGCCACTCAAAAACTGATGCTCGATTCATGCAAGATGCTCCAAAAGCAGTCTGAAGCATTCCCTGCGTTTCTGTGGCATTTTTTCCAAGTTTAAAACAGAATTTTATTGCATATCGTTCTTCTAAAGTGTCCACACGTCCAGATTGCATTTTTGAAATTCTGCAGCTATGATGATTATCATCATGTAGCGCTGGTAGCATGGATATCCCTGACCCTCTCTCGCCACTCCTCCCTATCGTTCATCGCCCTTGGCAGGTCTTCAGAATAACACCCCGTATCCTCACATAGCTGCTGAATGTATGTTCGTGCTGGTCGTCCTGCTTTTGCACAGCCATGTGTGGGGGTCCATGAGAGTGCATCTCTTATGAGTTTGTCCCTGCTTCTTCAGCAGTGTCCTGCATGTCTGGTTCGTCTTACTTGAATCGTTTCTGTGATAGGAGGCAGGTGGCCGTACAGTTGGTGTCTTCTGGGGTCTTGCCCCCAGGACTTGTTCAAGATTGCACGCAGCATTCTTGTGTAATTGCCGTCTAGCTTCTTCTCCAGCCGTTTTGTTAGCGTCCATGTAGTGCACCCGTATAGCAGTATCGATGTGACCGCTGCCTGGAAGAAACTGCGTTTCATTTTATCGGTTAGGTCTGATTTCCATATAATCGATAGCCTATTGATAGTTGTCCATGCTTTCGTTAACCTCGTTTTGATGTCCTTTTCGGTTGATTCGACGCTGCTTCCTAGGTAATTAAATTTGTCTACTAGTTTAAGAGGGGTTCCTTCTAGAGTGGAGACGTCCCCCGTTTGATTATAGCACATATATTCCGTTTTGTGTGCTTTAACATAGAGCAGGCTTTATTAGAGTGCATTCCAATTCCTGCTGTAGCTGTTCATTTGAACCTGAAATCATAAAAATTGGTCTATCATCTGATAAGATGTATAGCAATAACATAATGCATTTTTAAGAGTCTACGCCAGTTTGAAAGGCCAATACGAAAAAGTCTGGAAACGTATCGTATGCCCCTCGTAATCAATTTTCAATTCCTTTATTTCTGTCTGTCTCTGAGTTTATATATATATATATATATATATATATATACATAT
>OY757946.1:39898859-39918859 GCA_963585895.1 Sepioteuthis lessoniana | reverse complement strand
GGAACATTGGCGATGAACTGTGCACACCACATTCCTTAAATCGCTTGCCTTCCTGGAGGCGAACCATCAGATTGCTTAGTGTCATATCCATGACACTCGCTGCGTTGTTCTTATTCTTCTGCAGAGATGCAGTCGGTTTATTCTACAGCCCCACGTGACTGGACAATTAACGTTTGCGATATAAATAGCCGAGTCATTATAAAGTTTAGTCAAATAAAACCAAGCAGGTTTAATTTTGAAAAAAAAAAAAAGATTTATTCTTGAAAATTTGAAAGAGAAATGTGGATTTCCTGAACGTTTTTCTAAAAAAAAAAACCCAAAATTTCTTCCCAAACTGGTGGTCGTGCAGTTATTTTTACGTTGTAAAACAACTTTTCGTTTTGAACAGCGTCTGACATGACCAATTTTCCATTGCCGTTGGTGAATTTTAAACAATTTCTATCACAAGTAGTTGCTGCATCGTCTTTTTTTTTTTTTTTAATTTTATTTGAGCATATACAACCACACAACTTTTTTCTTTGGCGGTAAATGACTGCAGGGTCTTGTTTGATTGTTTCAGCGTCATCTAACAAATAAAATGCTCTCTTCGTCGAGAATAAATGGCTAGACAATCATCTTCCGTTGATCATGCATTAACAAATAAAACGCCTTTTCTACAAATCGAAGGGCTACATAGATTTATTTTGTGGTATTTGAGCATACCCAAACGAACAGAACGCTTTTTTTTATACCGAAGGGCTGCATAGACTTGTTTTTGTTTTTTAAATATTAGGAATACATTAAAAACAAAATGCCTTTTCTTTTACATTGAAAGAATGCAGAGTTGTTTTTTTTTTGGTTCTGTTTGATGTTACTTTAACAAACAAAATGTATTTTCTTCATATAGAAGAGTTGTCTAGTCTTGTTTTATTGTGCTTGATCATACACTAACAAACAAAATATATTTTCTTTTCATTGAAGAGTTCCACAGTCTTATGTTTTTTTCTTTTTCCTTTTTTTTTAAATCATATAATAACAAACAAAATGCATTTTCTACTTATCGAAGAATTACATAGTCTTGTCTTTTTGTGTTTGATCATACTCTAAAAAGTAAAATGTATTATTTCCTTATTGAAGTGTTGCACAGTTTTGTTTTGCTGTGTTTAATCATACACTTATTAAAAAAAAACAAAAAACAAACACCTTATTTTTATCCAGAAGGGTAGAACAGAGTCGTTTGGTTGGATTTGAGGGCAGTCTCCCATACAAAATGTCTTCTCTTTTACAGCAAATGCCTTCACCGGTAAATGCAGAACACTCTTGTTCGAATGTTTGAGGGCATAATCTAATTTGTAAAACACCTTTAAATTTTCAGTCAATGTCTAAACAACCTTTTTCGGTTGTATTTTTGCATATTCTAAAATATAAAATGACTGTTTTTTTTTAGAGTGAAGGGATGCACAACCTTGTTCGATTATGGTTGGTTGGTTGGTTGGCTTTTTTACGGCGTATCAACCCTTTTCAGTCATGTAACGTCGAACTAAATTTTTAAAAAATTCATTAAGTATAAGTATAGTTTTTATTTACAGTTATGTGTCAAAATAGTTCTACTTCAAACAATTCAATTTAGCATGAGTAGAGAGTTTTTTTTAACCATAGATAGGACCCTATCAGGTGCTACCAATCAATGCCAGAGTAGACCTGGGAGCAGGGGGCAATAAAGAGGTGCTACGCATTATCCACACTCTAGTATTGCTTGAGTCTCACCGTCATATTGTTTACTGTGATTTTCAGCACCCTTTTTGGGGGAGTCTTACCCCTCAGCAGAAAAGCAGTCGGTTTATTGTACAGCCCAAGCCGACTGGTCAATGTTCGATTGTGACTGAGCAATACGTTAACATATAAAAAGCCTTCTCTTTTACGGTGAATGGCTGTCGAGTCTTCTTCACTTCTGTTTGAACTGACTTTAACACACACAACGCATTTTCTTTACTATGAATTACTGCACAAGCTTTTTTGACCATCATTCAGCAGGCTGAAGGTGGAGGTGCCCGTGGTGTAGTCGTTATTGCCGTAGAAAATGAACACGGCGATACGAGTTCAAATCCTGGACGAGACTGATTGCATTTCCCATAGCACTAATACCCTTGGAAAAGGTATGAATCCAATTATTCTCCCTCCAGCTATGGGTAAATAGTAGGACAGACTAGGTTCTTCAGCCTTGTTGAGGCAACTAGTCTAGGAGAAGGAAAACTCTGAATTCAAACCTGTTAAACTCCGCTTAAAAATTGACCTTGCGTCATATCCTGCCCGAGCGGAGGGGTTGGTAAATAGTATCATTCAGCAGGCTGTAATACAACAAATAAATTTTCTTTTAGAATGACTGATTGTACAGTCTTGCTTGTTTGTCATTGAGCTTCATCAAACCCGCGAAACAACTTCCTCTTTTGGAGTGAAAGGATTAACAGTTTTTTCCCCGAATGTGATTAAGCATAATCTCACACACACACACACACAAAATGTCAATTCTCTTACAATGAATTGATACACAGTCTTGTTCGACTGCAGTTGACCATACTCTAACATGCAAAATGCCTTTTACTTTTACGGTGAAAGTTTGTACATCAGGTTCGACTGTGTGTGTGCATATTCGAACACACAAAAAAGCCTTTCTTTTATAGTAAAAGGCTACAGAATTTTGTTCGAATATTATCGGAGATACTTTAACATACAAAACACCTTTTCTTTAAGAGAGAATAATGGCACAATCTTATTCAGCTGTGATCGAGCATACACTTAAAGACAAAACATCTTTTTTTTTTCTTTTAAAGTTGGAGGCTGAACTACCTTAATTTCCTCTGTGTGAACATACACTACAAGATAAAATGTCTTTTTTTATACAGTCTCGTTTGGTTGCGTTTGCGCATACTCTAACAAACAAAAAGCATTTTCTTTTACAGTGAAGGACTTGATCAGTTGTGAGGGTGCATATTTAGCACATAAAAGGCCTTCTTTTAAAGTAAATAACGACACAAGTTTATTTGGAAGTGTTTGCGTATACTCGAACATAGAAAACGCCTTTTCTTTTACAGTGAATGAATATACCCTTGTTCGAACGTACGATACACCTTTTCTAATTTACAACGAATGGCTACACCGCCATTATCAACTGTCTGGAAGTATACTCTAACGTACAATTTTTTAAATTTATTCTATTGAAAATGGCTGTTATACTGTGTTTGACTATTCTCTCACATGCAAAACACCTTTTCCTTTTAGAGTTCGAGGCTGCATAATATTGTCAGACTGTGTTTGAACATACTCGAACATTCAAAACGCTTTTTCATTTGCTGTGAATGACTGTACAGTCTTGAACGACTGTATTTGAGCATACTCGAACATACGCAACGCCTTTTTCTTTGAGATTAAATGGCAGCACAATTTTTTTTTACTATGTTTGAGCATTCTCTTTTCTAAAAGTTTTTCTTTTACTGCGAATGGTTCCGTAGTCTTTTTGGTTATGGTTAAGCATACCCGTTCACATAAAACCTCTTTTCTTTTAGAGTGAAAGGCTTCACAGTTTTGTTCGACTGTGTGAGCGCAAGGCTTTAAGAAACAAACCGAGTGTTCACACGATCAAAGATCTTATTTTTTACGTGCTTCTTCAACTGGTTATTCAGGTAATTACTGAAGTTGACTTGGCGGTCAGGTTGACATTCAAAATTAACCCAGCCTTGTCGGTGGGTCTTCGTTACCCCGACTATATCTCTCACTGAGGGATAAGCGAAAAAAAAAAAAACAGAAAAAAAATCAGGTTTCCGTGTGGCTTCTATACATACTGATAAAATTTGAGATGATTTGAAAGACAATTTGACATGTTATGAAATCAGGAAATTATATCACTTTTTCTGAAACGACCTGTACATCTCAAATTATATCAATTTTTTTTTTCGGAAATAGTCTTTATACAATAGTGAAATATATCACCGGCATACGATGATCTGCAGAATTTGATTTCTTTGGGTTTTATGGCATATCAAACTTCGTTGGTTATCTAATCCTAAATCCTCTTTATAACTATATATCAATGACAAAAATAGGTGGAAAAATGAATAAACCAACACTGACAAGGGATTTAGCAATGATTTTTCGTTCTTTATTTAATAAAGAAACTTCTTTAGAATGAAATTTTTTTTTTTCTAAAATTCACCTATTGAAGAAATAGATGAATAAAATAAAGATAAAACTATTAAAAGTTACCCAAACCCCGTCATCTATCTCAAAGGTGACGAAAACTGGGCAGACGATACCGCACACACAAATCTATAATTGGCAAGTGTGTGTGTGTGTGTGTGTGTTTCGTTGTATCCCAACTCCTCAGTGTGGCTAGACCCAAGAAATGCTTCAAGGCAAGAATAGAACCTTGTTAAGTTGGATATCATTCCCGTGAGCCAGTATCATTCTCAGCGTAAATAAAGGAATTTTTTTACGTATACATAATGAGATATACTTTACCTGCTACCAGAGTGCTCAATTCGTGCGAAGAGCTATTGGATTTCAGCTGTGTGGCAGCCGGCAAATTCTACATTCTAGTGCTCAACCTACGGTGGGTGAGGGCAAATATATATATATATATATATATATATATATATATAAACTTAGATCGTCAATAGATCTAATAAAAGAATATGGTTTCTAACTAAAAAAAAAAAGGCAAGGAGCAGATGATATCCCGCAGGAACAATTATGGACGTAAACTATGCAGATGATATCGTGCAAATACACCAGCGAAAGTCGAATCTCTGCAGCTTAGTCTGGAGCAGACTGCAGAAAGTATTGATATTCACGTGTAAGCAGACAAAATGGATTGCATGTGTTCTAATCAAGACATCTCCACTCTAAATTGCGGTTCTTAGAAATTAGTCTGGTTGGTTTCTTTGTTTAATGGCATATCAACTCTTTTTAGGTTATTTAATGCCAAAGCCATTCTCCTAGAAGAACAGCACTGGTACTATTTAACCCATAGCTGGGAGGATAAGGGGCTTCATACCTTTCCCAAGGGTATTTGCCCGAAACTGAACGTAATAGCGCGACTGGAGTACGAACTCGCGAACTACGATTCAGCAGTCCATCGCTTTAACCATTACACCACGAGGAAGCCCTCCTTAGAAATTAGTGGGCAAGTTTACCTACCTCGACAGCAACGTCTCATCTACTGAAAATGATATCATTGGTTTAGTTGGTTGGTTTACTGGGTTTTATGGCATATCAACCTTTGTAGGTTATTTAACGCCAAATCCATTTTTATGTAAATAATCTGTTCTATTTAAAACAATTCAGTTTAGCATGAGTACACGGTTTAATTGTCAAAAACATTTCTATTTCAAACTATTGAAACAATTATATGTAACAATTCAGTTAAGTGTAAATACAGTTTTAATGTCGAAAATCAGTTCTATTTGAAATAATTCAGTTTAGCATAAGCACGCAGTTTAAATGTAAGTACGGTTTTAATTGTCAAAACCATTTCTATTTCAAGCTATTCACTTTACCCAAAGAATTCCTTTTACCATAAGTATGTCGTTAGTTTTATTTAACCCTTAGATAGGGCCCTATCAGGTGCAACCACTCTGGGCCAGAGTGGACCAGGGGGCGATGGCAATAAAGGGGTACTCCGCATTCTCCAAAGCCCCAGCAATGCTGGAACCTCACCATCAGATTGTTTAGGATACTCGTTGGGGGGGTCTTACCCCTCTGCAGAGAAGCAGTCGATGGACATGGACAAAACCCACAATGAAAAAGCTAGATGAGAACTGCAAAAGAATGCTAATATATTGAACTGATCCGAGAAGCGTCATCTCAAGAAACAACACCTGTATGGCCACTTACCTCCTATCTCAAAAACTATCCAAATAAGACGAACACCGCAGGAGAAGCATGGATGAACTCGTGAGGTTTTCCTATGGAACCTTCAACATAGACAAGTCAGTGTGAGTCGACCAAAAATAATTTACCAACAACAGTTCTGTCCGGACACAGGATGTTGACTAGAAGACCTACCAGGAGCGATAGCTGATAAGAACCAATGGGCAGAGAGAGAGAGAGACTGAGAGAGAGATCTGGTTAATCCGTGCTACCAGCGTAACTTGTTGATTATAATGAATAGCGAAAGCTTTAACGGTTATCACTTGCATAATGCAAAGCTCTTCGAAAGAATTGAGGTCTCGGTAGCCGTTAAGTATATATTTGTAAACAAAACAAAAATCATACACAAACGTTAAAATTACTTCGTTTACTCTGATTTTTAACGTAGTTGCGCGGTAGAATCAACAGCTGGCGTAAATATAAACCGGGTTTCGATCCCAGCATCGAGCGTCACGCGTGTCAAGCTACACTGAAGAGTTATCACATAAAGAAACAGTCTGTGGATGACTATATATATATATATATATATATATATATAAAGTAAAGTAAAGTAAAGTTGGCGACTGTAGTCGAGGGCAACCAGAAGGCTCCCTTTTCAATAGCTACTACACCGAGCTGTAAGGGATGGCGCTACTCCATTTCCTGAACTGCTCCACTTTACTCTTGATACGTACCTTATAATGGTTAGTGTTAAGCAAGGAGGTATCAAGTACCATTTTTAAAGTCTTTGGTAGGACGCGTCCTGGAATTGAACCCAGGTCTCCCGGATCATTGAAGAACACTCTACCCTTCAGGCCCAATTAGCCGGTATATGTATATATATATATATATATATATATATATATATATATACCGGCTAATTGGCCCTGAAGACCTGCTGGGGGGGATAAAAGATAAGGAGGAGTGGCAAGAGAGGGTCAGGGATATCCGTGCCGGCGGCATGACATGATGATGATGATGATGATTTTAAACAATGATGTTTAAACTTAACTTTTCTCATGTAAAAGTAGATTTTAACACTGCAAATTATTGACGCTGACTTGAAGCTAAAATCTATCCGAGTTTGACTGGAATACTAACAAATTTTAATGCAAGTAAGGACCAACGTGAACATCAGTATGGCTGGAGAATGCTTTATTCTGCTCGGAATAACTTGTACAAGTGTAGTAAGATTATATAGTTAGGTACTTAACTAAAGAATTCCCTAAAAAGGGAGATAATAAAAAAGGGAGGTTACTATCAATTGCTTACTACACTGCATGTAAATAAAGGATATTAATAGACATGACTTTATTCATGACATATATTTTCATGGTTTAAATTATTCTTATCTAATACTAATCATTTTTGTAAATATATGTTTGAACGTAACTATTCCGATGTAATGGTGTTATTGTGTTAGTATAGTGTTTATTCTAAGGCTAACAACAACAAACAAATGAATTAATACTTCGTTTAATTCTAACAATTTATTTACCAACACGTGAAACAATTAATAACAATATACAGTCCTTCCGGTGTATAAAGTTGAGTTTAAGGGACTTACCGGCGCGCTGAAGAAGATATCTGGTATCTTAGGGTTGTCTTACTGAGAATTTTTAACGCCCCCGCTTCACGGAACGTCAGGAAAAATTTGTCTGGCAAGATTTTTGATTTTTGCGCCAAGACTTCTGGGATCATCACGTGATTAGCATATCCATTCACAGGGAGCCTCTCCTTCCCTCACTCACTCCATATTCAGGAATTACCCTTTTACTAAGCCAACAGTCGCTTTAAAAAACGTATTCATTGATAATGGTCGAAATTAAAACGTAAAAGAAGAAAAGGCTAACGGTAATGTTTCGCAAGTGACTAGTCAAAGATATAATCGAGGGGATTTAAGTATTAAAAATTAGAAAAAGAAAAACGGCAACTATACGTTGGGAGTAATGAATAGTAAAATAAATAGGAAAAAAAAAGGATATTAGATAGAAGCAGACTAGGTTCTTCAGCCTTGGTGAGGCAACTAGTCTAGGAGAAGGACAACTCTGAATTCAAGCCTGTTAAACTCCGCTTAAAAATTGACCTTGTGTCATATCCTGCCCGAGCGGAGGGGTTGGGTAAATAGGACTAGATAGAAGCTACCTTCACTCTAAACAAGCATTCCCTGTATTTACAATTTCAAGGTAGACTGACTGGATCTAATGAAATAGTTCCTAAAAAATATTAAATGAAGGGAAGAATGCGATTTAATTAGGATAGAAAATAGGTCAACGCCCATAAATCAAGTTTTGACCAGTTTTCCATCGCAATAAAAGCGCTTTCTTCATTGTTGTTGTTGTTGGCGACCGTAGTCGAGAGCGACCACAAGGCTCCCTTTTCAATAGCTACTACACCGATGTGTAAGGGAGGGCACTACTCCTTTCCCTGGATTGCTCACTTTTATCCTTGATACGTACCTTATATCGCTGAGTGTTAAGCAAGGAAGTATCAAATACCATTTTTAAAGTCTTTGTTACGACGCGGCCTTGGGATTGAACCCAGGTCTCCCGGACCATTGGCGAACATTCTACCCACTTGACCAATGAGCCGATATTATTAAAAGAATAGAGAAACTATTTTCATTAGGTCCAGGAAGCCTTCCCACTGTAAACATATGGAATGTTTGCTTGAACTCAAGAAATTTTCTGTTTAACTTCTCTTTTTCCCTCTGCTTTCTATAAACATTCTCTACATTTGGAGGTGTAATGGTGTAATAGTTATCGTTGCCGTAATTGGACACGGCGACACGAGTTCAAATCCTGGACTGATTGCATTTCACATAGCGCTAATACCCTTGGGAAAGGTATGAATCCAATTATTCTCCCTCCAACTATTGGTAAATAGTAAGGAAGACTAGGTTCTTCTGCCTTGGTGAGGCAACTAGTCTAGGAGAAGGAAAACTCTGAATTCAAACCCGTTAAACTCCGCTTAAAAAATTGATCTTGTGTCATATCCTGCCCGAACGGAGGGGTTGGGTAAATATGATAAACATTCTCTACTGCTAACATATGATTACCCTTTTTTTTTCTTTTTTTTTTTTTTTTCAATCGTAGAATCATCTCGATAATAGCCCCGATGAGAAAGGTGCGAAACATTTCAATTAACCTTTTCATCTCTTATCTTTTAATTTTCACAGAAATATGTTCTTTTTTAAATCTCCTATTATATAGGATTAGTTATGTTAAAAGATAATCTTACATAAATCATTATTATTTGATAAGAATACTTTAAACAACGAAAATATGTATCAAAAATTAAATCGTGTTTTCCATATCGTTTGTTTACGTGTAGTTGCAAGTATTCCTATCAAACACTGATAATGTTCAAGTGATTAGATGGTCTTAAGTCGCTAATAATACTTACTAAATAATTTTAGCTTCATATAAATCAATACTTTTAAATTGTGCAGTTAAATGGTTTCAAGTATTCCTATCTAATATTAATAAATATATTTAATAATAAAAATCATTTGTTTGTTCAGATATATTTTTCCAAGTATACAGCATCGTCACAGAGTGCTAACAATGCACATCGCTTTGAGTTTTTCACACCATCTGTCCCTATTGACACTGACGACTCTCTTGGTTCAGGTACGAAACTTTTATTACCTCCTTGACTTTTAGGTTTTCAACACGAGGAGAGGGACACACAATTTTTTCTATGCTGACTGTTCCATCTGACCCCACAACGCGCGTGGCGCATCTCATAGACCCAAATGGATTAGCCTCGCCCAGCTCCAAAAAATCAACTCGCTTCGTCTAGGTTCAAATCTCAACTAACTGCTTTTTTTTCAAAAATCACCCAAAATCATCAGCTCTTCCCTTCCGGGCATGACGTCGTTCACATCCCCATTCCAATTTCCTATCCGGGGTTTTTATTATGACATTTGATATTGTCACATCCTCCGGACGCGAGCGTGAACGTCTGCGCTCAATGTGTGCCCCTACCCGTGCACTAAGCTGAATAGTTCTAAGCCTAACTAAACCGAAAGATAAGATATAACCAACTAAAAATGATAATATAAAAAAATCCTTCCGCAATTATATAACATATGCTTGTTTATACGTATCCCGACATCTCTTTCATATATAACTATTTATGCTTAGAGGCGTGTTATTTAATGATGAAAGGACACCAACTTGATTAAAAGAGATCCTCACTGATTTTTTTTTTATCTAAATAAAAAAAGGGGTTTGGTTTGGTTTGGTTTGACTTGGTTTGGTTTGGCTTTATGGCATATCAAACACTGTAGGTTATTTACTGCCAAATCATTTTTATTCGAATATACTAAATATTTCATTTCTAAACACATTTTGTAAATAACATTTTTAAACGACCCTAAGTTCATTTTTGTGTACACAGTTAAATAGTTTCATTTATTTCTATTTAATACCAATAAATCTATTTACTTCAAATTGTTTTATTTCAGAAAACTCAGTATATTATTTCAAAGATGAATAGTTCCCAAAATTGATATGTATCAATAACAATTCAATTAAACATTAATTTGTTCACAAATAGTTAAAGGGGTGTCCTCGTGGTGTAATGGTTAAAGCGATGGACTGCGGAATCGCAGTACGCGAGTTCGTACTCCAGTCGCGCAATTACGTTCACTTTCGGGCAAATACCCTTGGGAATAAGGTATAAACCCCCTTATCCTCCAAGCTATGGGTTTAATAGTACCACTACTGTTCTTCTTGGAGAATGGCTTTGGCATTAAATAACCTACACAGGTTGATATGCCATTAAACAAAGAAACCAAACTAACCAAACAAATAGTTAAATGATCAAACGCTTCTATTTCAAACCATTCACTTTAGCAAAAGTACATTTGTGTTAACACACAGTTAAATGGCAAAACTGTTCGATTTCAAACAATTAAGTTGACACAGGTACAATGTTTGAAGGTAAAACAGTTCTATTTCCAACAATTCAGTTTAGCACAAGTACATTTTTGTTAACACACAGCTAAATGTAAAAACAGCTCCATTTCAAAGAATTCAGTTAACATGTGCACAAAGTTTAAATGTCAAACTGTTCTATTTGATCCTTAAATATGACTTTATTAGGTGCTACCACTCCGGTCTAGCGTGGATCTGGGAGCAATGGCAATAAATAGTTACTTTGCATCCGCAACAGCTACAGCATTACTGGGACCTCACCTCAAATTGTTTAAAGTCACATCTAGAACACTCGTTGGTAGGAGTTTACCCCTCTGCGGAGATGCAATCGGTGTATTCTAAAGCTTCAGCTGACTGGGCTTTTACCATCGTATAGTTTAGTGTCATATACAGGAGAATCGATGTGGAGGGAGTGTTACCCCTCTGCAGAGATGCAGTCGGTGTATTTTGCAGCCCCAGCCAACTGGGCCATCAAATAAAGCTTCATGTCTCTTCCTACCTGCTGCAGATTATGCATCGACTTGAGTACTTACAAGAACGCTCGGTTATCAGCTTAGTTTGCATTTTATTACATTTTTTGCGGAATGTTGTCTTTTAACTTTTTTTTTCAAAGAAAATCATCCTTTTCACTAGACTTCTTGACGTTTAAAGAACATAATCTAAGCAGATTATCCATAGAAATTGACATACATTAACATATTTGCAAGATTTTAGCATCACTATCAAAGAAATCACGATGACAATCTGGTGAACGACTCATGCAGCTATATAGTAGTAATGACATGGCTACACACTTGTAGAATTCCTATGGTATTATTTTTATTCAATTCTAATTAAGACACCTCTATTTGATTTATTCATGGGATTCTAACTGGTATTAATTCACCGGGTATGAGTGGGTCTGGAAGTAATGACAATGATGGGGTTTTCCAGAGCTCCTGAATATGATTCTGGATGCTGTTAGATATCATATTCAATACACTCCTTTTTTGACTGAGCTTCTCATCCTTCTGCAGATGTAGTCGGTGTATTCGAAGCCCCACCTTCAGAGTTGGGTTCATTTTGAATGTCAGCCTGACCGCTAAGTCAGCTTCGGTAATTACGCGAATAAGTTGAAGAATGGGCGTAAGAAACCCGAAATCTTTGATCGTGTGAACACTTGGGTTGTTTCTTTAAGCAGACATTGGATAGATATAATATTTACAATGTCAGAACTGTTTGGTGTGTAAATTGAAAGAAAATGAAGATTCCGTTCTTCAAAGACTTTTGAAATTCAGTTTGCCTCGTTATGGAGGTTGAGTGTTTGCGTTTGCTTATCGATGTATCAATAACAACTTAAGGTAAAATAAACTCTCCGGGGATATGGTATGTTTCTTCTATCTACTTCTGAGGGAAGGGTTGCTTTTCGTCACTTGCTGAGATAGAATTTCCTCATTGCTTAAACGCTTCTCTTTTCCGTGAATATACACGTCAGTCAGAGGAAGTGTTAACTTTGTTTTGATACAGGAATAATTTCTGCTGTTCTTCATACCAGACTGTAGAATGCCTTGAAGATATTCTGAATAAAACAATTTTCACTCATTGTTTATCTTGGTAAATACAGCTTTAGTCCCAATATTTTGACAACTCGTTGGATATCTACGAGGATCATTAAATAAGTTTCCAGACTTTTTTCGTATGGGCACTTTTATAGATAGTACACACGTAAAACTCTACTGTGCTTCAAAGTAATCCCCTCTGACTGCAATTCACTTGTTTTACCCTTCTAACAAATTCTGGAAGGCTCAATGGAAGTCCTTTGGGGTGAGCGTATCAATGACCTTCGTCACAGCCTCTTTCATCTCCTCAATTGTCTCCTAACGACAGCCTCTGAGCTTAAGGAATATCCAAAAGTCACAGGGAGCAAGGTCTGGACTATAGGGAGGCTGAGGAATTGTCTTGATGCCCATCTTGGTCAAATAGTCTGTGACAAGGATGGAGTTGTGGACTGGTGCATTGTCCTGGTGGAAATGCCACTGATCCGATTTGAAGAGTACTGGCCTCTTCCGACGGAATCTCTTCCTGAAATCCCTTAAAACCTCAACATAGTAACCCTAACCCTAACCCTTTGGCCAATCAACTCTGGTGTATTGACTTCCTAAGTTCTCCCACACATCTCATGATCCTGCACAGACTCCGTGCCTTCCTTGAATCTCTTATGCCACTCAGAAACTAATGCCCGATTCATGCAAGATGCTTCAAAAGCAGTCTGAAACATTCCATACGTTTCTGTGGCATTTCTTCATATCGTTCTTCTAAAGTGTCCAGATTGCATTTTTGAAATTTACCAGCTGTGACAAGCAGGCTTTAGTAGATATATTCCAATTGCTGCTGTTCATTTGAACCTGAAATCATATAAATTGGTTAGTCATATCATAAGATGTATAGCAATAACATAGTGAATTTTCAAGAGTCTACGAAAATTTTAAATGCCTGTGCAAAAAAGTCTGGAAACTTATTGAAGGTACAACGTATATCTGTTTGACAGGATCAGCTACAATCTTTTCTTCAAGGCACCTCTGTTAGTGTAATGGTAAGCAAGCTAGACTAGCAAACCTATGCGAGTGAGTGCGAGTCTCATTTGGTGCCCCATTCATTCGGCCTTGTGCCACATCCAAGCAAATAGCTTTGTAAATTACTACAACCTTTTGTACAAGTTTATCAAGGAGAAACCTGACAAGGATATTTCAAACTCCAGAAACAATCTTTTTACGACAGTAATTTGAAACGTTTTTCTTTATTTCTGTATAAGTATATGTGACTGTCTTTGAGAACTTGGCGTAGTTTATCTAACTCCAATTCAAAGACAAATATTTTATGGTGCTTCCATGCTTCCAGATCTCCGGAAGAATCTCATTGACGCTTAAAGGTTTGCTTGATTTTATTTTCTCAAATGCTTTCGAATTCTCTTCGGGTGACAGCTTCAAGCACGGTTTCAGCTGTGTATAATTGTTTGGTTGAGTTTTATGGCATACCAACCATTGTTGGTTCTTTTATGCCAAATGCTGTATTTACACATATATTAAATATATGATCTGTAAAGATATTTTGTTGATACACATACTTAAATATGAAATTATTCTATTGTTACGTAGCCATATGCAGATTCATGCAGAAAGAATCATAACGACACGATGATAAAGACGAAGGAAGACTTCTTTAAAAATATATATATCTCACTTTATTTGTAAAGTTTGCGTGTGAGAGGGAGTTGAAGACCGAACAGAACTGCAATATATTGAACCTCAGGCCATCAGCGTTGTATCGTTCTCGTTCTCCTGATGCTCAACCGGAGGCCTGGGGGCTAAGCTTTCTGCTGAGTGCTGGCTTTCTCTACCACATCTTGTCACCAACGGGTCTCCAACTCGTCTGATCTCCAACTCACTGACTTCCTGTCCCTACCGAGTTATATAATAGTTCAATCGCCCACTCAATCGCCCACTGAATCTTTGGAATGGCATGTTTAATCGTCATCAAGCGAAAATAACTGACATGCAGTTCAGGGGTTACTCTCTTCCGGTGCATCAGTCTATGAGTGTATCATGGACTTTTACCTTGTCCCATTTCGTCAGCCAAATCCGCCTACGCGATTTCTTTCAATTATTGACCATTGAAATGAGTCACTTCCTTCCGGTGCATCACTTTGGAGTGGCATGTTTGGCCGGGTTGAAGGTCAATATACGACACTATTTCTAACCATTCAATTAAGCCTAAGTCAACAAAGTTAAATGATTCCCAGTATAACAACGTACCATTAACAATTCAATAGATGATCAGTCACTTGTTTTGAAAACAGTTAAATGACATACAGTTCTATTTCTAACAAGTCAGTTTATGAGAAATCAACAGTTAAATGCTTCTAAGTATTTTTAATTATCACTGACAATTCAGTTAAACATCAGTCATTTCTTTGTACACAGTTAAATTATCAAACAGTTCTATTTAAATTAATTCACTTTAGCAAAAGTCATTCGTTTACTCTCAATTTAAATGCAAACCAGTTCTATTTGACCCAGAGATGGGACCTTATCAGGTGCTACCTCTCCTAGCCAGAGTAGAAGTGAGAGCAATGGCAATAGTGGAGTAATCTGCATTCCCCATAGCTCCAGTTTTACTGAAGCCCCACCAACAGATTTTTTATATCATATCCTGGATACTCGTTGGAGGAGGTCTTCCTTCTCTGCGGACGACTGGGCTTGGTTCCAACTATGTAGATACTCATGAAATGTAAGTAGTTGCTGAGTCCAGAACTATTTTATTTAAGGTAAAATGTATATGAAATCCGTGAACCCTTTGTTTGGAACTATTTTATTTGCGGTAAAATGTGTGTAGAATCCGAAAATTCAGTATGCTATTCCTATACAACTTATGAGATGACTGACCAATTTTTATGATTTCAGTTTCAAATCAACTGCTACAGTAGGAATTGGAATACTCCCTACTAAAACTTGATTGTCACAGCTGCTGGTGAATTTCAAAAATGCAAGTGAGGACACTTTAGAAGAACGATATGCAATAACATTGTTTTAAACTTGGAAGAAAATGCCTCAGAAACGTATGGAATGCATCACACTGCTTTTGGGGCATCTTGCATGAATCGAGCATCAGTTTCTGAGTGGCATAAAAGATTCAAGGAAGGCAGGGAGTCTATGAGGGATGATGAGAGGTTTGGGAGGTGTAAGGAAGTCAATACACCAGGGTTGATTGGCGAAATAAAGAATTTCATGGATAAGGACCGTCGTGTGTCTATAGAGACAATAAGTGCACTGTTTGATGTCAGTGTGGGAACTATACACACAATTATTCGCGAGGAACTGAACATGCGGAAGATTTGCGCGAGGTTTGTCCCAAGGGTGCTCAGAGAAGATCAGAAAGAAAGACGTTGTCATGACAGCAGGGAGATGGTCGAGTAGATCAATTCAGATCCCGCAGTTCTTGATGCTCTGGTGACCTGCGATGAAAGCTGGATCTACTGCTATGACCCAGAGACCAGGAGACAGAGTTCCCAGTGGAAGCATGCGAGCTCTCCCAGACCCAAGAAGGCCAGACAGAGCAAATCAACCCACAAACTTTTGATGATCCCTTTTTTTGACAGCACTGGCATGATCTACATGCACTGGGTTCCCACCGTACAGACAGTCAACAAGGTATACTATGTTGATGTTTTAAGGGAGTTCAGCAAGAGATTCTGTCGGAAGAGGCCAGCACTCTCAAATCGGGTCAGTGGCATTTCCACCAGGACAATGCACCACTACACAACTCCATCCTTGTCACTGACTATTTGACCAAGATGGGCATCAAGACAGTTCCTCACCATCCTTATAGTCAAGAACTTGCTCCCTGTGACTTTTGGTTATTCCTAAAGCTCAAGGAAAAACTTAGAGGCTGTTGTTATGAAACAGTTGAGGGGTTGAAAGAGGCTGTGACGAAGGTCATTGACACGCTCACACAAGAGGACTTCCAGGGGATTAGAGTTTTTGTGTGTACTATCAATAAAAAAGCCTATACGAAAAAAATCTGAAACTTATTTAATGAGCCTTGTATACGGAATGCCAAACATATAATAACATTGATAGTATTTGGTCATGAATTATAATAAATTATATCCATTATTATCATAGCGTATTAGTGTGGCCTACAATTCAGCAAATACTTCCTTCACCAGTACTCCATATCTGCTTAAAATGATTGGGAAATTTATTAATTGACTCTTACAATATTATTAATCAAAATAATTATAACGTGTTTAGTTGGCTAAAATGATTGTTAACTTATTACTATGGCAGTTAAAAGAATATTTTTGCTAATAATATAAAGTAATTAATAGTTTAAAATGATTGGCTTGGTTTCTTTGTTCAATGGCATATCAACATTCATGGATTATTCAATGTCAAAGTAATCTTTGTACAATAATAATAGTAGTAATATTTAACCCATAAGTGTGAAGTAAAGGAACTCCTACCTTTCCCGAGGTATTTGTCCAAGAGTATATATATACGTAATAGCATTAGTGTGATTTTAACTAGCTTAGTGCGTGTTGCGGTCCTATACATTAAGCACAACAACACAGATTGTCCCCTTTAAAATGATTGCAAACGTTATCAATTCATTGGTTATTAACCATTGATATTTTAACAAAGTACGCACCGTTTCCCTATTCTAAGTAATTTTGAATTTAATTAGTACATAGGATCTTAAAAATTAAATTAGCTACTAAGTATATGATCATCTCTGATAGGGACTGCAGGGGGAGGGGAGTATGAGGTTGGAAGACCTGAAACTCTCCAAGGAACCAAGCAAAACATCACTGACGACACCCTCCGGGGCTAAATGTATTAAGACTTATATCTAAAGTAAGTGTTTACTTGTGGAAGATGATCGTAAACTTTATTAATTTCCTCTTAAAATACGGATTTTGGTGCAAAGCAACTACGAAATACTTCAGTATATGCATAACAGAGGGTTGGGTTGGTTGGGTTTTATGGCATATCAACCTCGTGGGTTATTTAATGCCAATTCCATTATTATGCAAATAGGTAGTTCTATTTCAAAAAATTCTGTTTATTATGAGTACACAGTTTATATGTCAAAAGCATTTCTATGACAAGATATTTAGTTTATTCAAACAGTTCTAATTCAGCTAATTCAGTTTAGTATGAGTATAGATTTTGTTAACCCATAGTTAAATGTCAAAAAAAGTTCTATATCAAGCAATTCAGTTTAGTGTAAGTAGATTTTCAATGTCAAAAACAGTTCCATTTCAAACAATTCAGTTTAGTATAAGCACGCAGTTTAAAGTACAGTTTAAGTACAGTTTAATTGTCAAAAACATTTCTATTTTAACCTATTCAGTTTAGTCTCACAGTTCTAATTCAAACAATTCAGTTTAGCGTAAATATACAGTTAGATTTATTTAACCCATAGATAGGACCCTATCAGGTGCTACCTTTCCGGGCCAGAGTGAACCAGGGAGCAATAGCAATGATGGGGTACTCCGCATTACCCAAAGCTCCATCATTACTAGAACCTTACCATCAGATTGTTTGGTATCCTATGTAGGACACTCGTTGAGGAGGGGTCTTACCCCTCTGCAGAGGTGTCCTCGTGGTGTAATGGTTAAAGCGATGAACTGCGGAATCGTAGTACGCGAGTTCGTACTCCAGTCGGGCTATTACGTTCACTTTCGGGCAAATCCCCTTGGGAAAGGTATGAACCCCCTTATTCTCCCTCCAGCTATGGGTAAATAGTAGGACGGACTAGGTTCTTCAGCCTTGGTGGGGCAACTAGTCTAGGAGAAGGAAAACTCTGAATTCAAACCTGTTAAACTCCGCTTAAAAACTGACCTTGTGTCATATCCTGCCCGAGCGGAGGGGTTGGTAAATAGTACCCCTCTGCAGAGGTGCAGTCAGTGTCTTCTACAGCCCCAGCCGACTAGGCAATGCGTAAAAGAGGGCCTTAAGTGTTTCCATTAAAACTGCATTTAAGTCAGACGTTTAATATCACAACTGCACTAACCGGTAAACCTCCGAAACAGAAATTAATGGAAAACAAACATTATATACACACATGTATGAAGAAAAAATGAAAAAAATATTTCAAATAAAAATTAGATGACTTTATTATAAATGTCGACGTTAAACATTTAGGTTGTAATTACCTTCGTCAGAACTTTAAATTCATTAAAAAAAATTTGTTAAAATAGAGATGGATTTTTGAAATAATTGGAGAAAAGATTTTTCTCAATGTTTCTTCGTACTGTCGGATTTATTTCCTTATTTTCTCCCTCCACACACACACACACACACATATATATATATATATATATATATATATATATATATACGTAATGTTTGCCTTCCTTTATTCAGGGTTTAAACGATTAATATATTATTACAAAATTATAAACGATTTAATATGAATAAACAATTTAATACACACACACACACACATATATATATATATATATATAATTTCTAAATTGATTGTTTTTTTAAACAAATACACACACACACACACACTCTCTCTCTCTCTCTCTCTCTCTCTCACACACACACACACACATACACACACACACACACACACACACATATATATATATATATATATAGACCCAATGATTTATTTATAATGAAATAAAAGCTTTTAAAAATAACAAGCGAGCTAACCGGTTTCGATCCTTGCTTAATAGAGCTAAATCGGGGATAATATCGAACAAATTTTTTTTTTTAAAAAAAGCAAAAAAAAAGCAATGGAAAATATTATCGTGGAGAGAAAAACAATTTTATTGAAGTCTACATCGAAATAATATTAAGTCCTAGCAGACGTTATCTCTGTTTACTGAGAGAAGGCCTATAAGACATGTGTTGTCTTTCATACTTTACAATAAAATAATGAGTGTGACTCTCTTAGTATAGTACACACTTGTTCTCTATACAGAGTATGTCACACTAACTATGGTTATTTAACGATAATTCCTATTTACACATATATGGTTTTTGAATAAATAGTTTTTAGGTAACACCTAGAGTTAGAAATCATGTGTTCGAACACAGTTAAATGGTTTCAGATATTGCTTTTAATTGTTTACACACTGTTAATTGTTTTCAAATATTGTTGTATAGCCATGACCACTATACATACATATAGACATATGCATGCAGAAACATAACGAAACAATAAAGACGAGCGACACAGTTCTTTAGAAAAATATACGTCTCACTCTATTTGAAAGGGTTACTAAAGGTTTTACTCTGTGAGAGGTGAGTTGAAGACCGAACAGAACTGCAACATTATTGATCCCCACTCTTATGGCCATAACAGCGTTTCTTTCCCGTTCTTCTGGGCTGCTCAATGTTCCTCATTCCAGCATCTTCTTTCCAACTGATTGAACTTCCTGTGCACCGAGTTATATAATAATTTGACGCAAACTCTTCTTCCTGCGAGCGTCACAATTTCGCACTCAATTCAACCCGTCCATGGTCAAGGTTATATCCTAATATTCCTCGACCGGATGCACGTGTTATTTACACAGGTGCATTTTCTATTTTGACAGCTTGGCCGGGGTCAATATGTTACATATTTCTTTCTAAGATGAATAGTTTATTTCCTACAATTAATTTGCTATCAAATACTAAC
>OY757946.1:39803859-39893859 GCA_963585895.1 Sepioteuthis lessoniana | reverse complement strand
TGGGCCAGTCGTTTAATTCTGTGGCAATACACTGTATGTCTTGTTCGTCCTATCTTAATGGTTTCTGAAATATGAGTTTGGTGGCAATATAACTGATGTTATATATATATATATATATATATATATATATATATATATATATATATATATATAAATGCACGTTTGCGTGTGTATTTGTTAATCACGGACAGATAATCCTGCACACACATGTATTTGAAAATCAGTGGTATCCATAATTACAGATGCTATTCATTTTAACTATATGTGTGCATTCGTTTAAGTACATATACCCACTCGTTTATACAGTAGCAATATATATATATATATATATATATATATATATATATATATATATATTGTGAATTATTTGCAAATTGGCAAATAGGATTACATACATGAATATGGATCGGCTTGTAAATTTTTTTTCATTCGCTCGTTTTGCACACAACGTCAAAGAAATCGTACAAGTTTAAAGTTTAAATTGTACTTAACTCTTTATTGCATCTGCGTGCATACATGTTAAAATTGTTTGCGTACTCTTGGATTTTTTAAGAATCATATTTGCAGAAATTCATAGCCAGATATAAAATGCACAGTTATCGTCATTTAATGCTGGAGAAAGTGAGGGGGAGCTTCAGAATCTCATCAATGTTGATGATGTTCGATAATGGCTACCAATGAATTTCGCTTGATTGAAAAAAGAACACCACAAACATCTTACATGTTGAAAACTGTGATGGTACTTTACAACAAATACAAGACTTTTCACAATACTAGAAATGACACATTCCAGGCTTGTATTATCTGCGTGGGGGTAATAACTCGCCAAAATGAGATATCCTGGCTACCTTGCTAAAATGCATCTGTTGTGAGGATCAACTTCTGGTGTTCTGGGGAATGACGTGTGATCAGTTTTGCTATTTATCTGGACTAGTCGTTAATGTGGATATCCCATCAATGTTTTAAATATACAAGTGTTGAAAATTATTTGTGCTAGATATGTACCCGTGGCGCAGTGGCAAACGTGCCAATCTGTGACATCAAAGAAAGGGAGTTCAAATTCTGTTTAAGTAATTACGTTTATTTTAAAGTGATACTCTCGAGAAAGGTATGAGCCGATTTTACGGCCCGGTATAGATTTGATAGGGACGCAATTATTCTTTAATAAGAATACATTTGATATTAAATAACCCAAGGAGGTTGATATGCCATTAAAAATCAACTAAGTGATACAGAGGAAATGCTAGGGAAAAAAGGCACTTAATTACGTTCACTTTTAAAGTAATATTCTCGAGAAAGGTAAGAGCCGGTTATACGGCCCGGTATACATTAGATAGTGACAGAATTATTCTTAAATAAGGATGCATTCGACATTAAATAGCCCAAGAGGGTTGATATGCCATTCAAGATAAACTAAGCGATACAAAGGAAAATATTACAAAATAATTCAATGCTAGGGAAAAAAAGACGCTTAATTACATTCATTTTTCAAGTGATATTCTCGAAAAAAGTAAGAGCCGGTTGTAGATTAGATAGTGCCATAATTATTCTTCAGCAAGGAGGCATTTAGCAATAACTAGCCCGAGACGGTTAATATGCAATCAAAAGTAAAGTAAGCGATACAAAAAAAAAAGGATTACAAAATAATTTGATCCTGGGAAAAAAGGCACGTAATTACGTTCCCTTTTAAAGTGATATTTTCGAGAAAGGTATGAGCCGGTTATACGGCCCGGTATAGATTTGATAGGGACACAATTATTCTTCAATAAGGATGCATTTGATATTAAATAACCCAAGGAGGTTGATATGCCATTAAAAATCAACTAAGTATACAGAGGAAAGTATTACAAAACACAATGCAAAATTCAATACAAGGGAAAAAAAGGCACTTAATAACGTTCACTTTTAAAGTGATATCTTCGAGAAAGGTAAGAGCCGGTTATACGGCCCGGTATACATTAGATAGTGCCATAATTATTCTTAACAAGGATACATTTGATATTAAATAACCCAAGGAGGTTGATATGCCATTAAAAATCAACTAAGTATACAGAGGAAAGTATTACAAAACACAATGCAAAATTCAATACAAGGGAAAAAAAGGCACTTAATTACGTTCCCTTTTAAAGTGATATCTTTGAGAAAGGTAAGAGCCGGTTATACGGCCCGGTATACATTAGATAGTGCCATAATTATTCTTAACAAGGATACATTTGATATTAAATAACCCAAGGAGGTTGATATGCCATTAAAGATAAAATAAGCGATAGAGAGGAAAGTATTACAAAATAATTTAATGATGGGGAAAAAAAAGGCACTTAATTACATTCACTTTTAAAGTAATATTCTCGAGAAAGATATGAACCGGTTATACGGCCTGCTATAGATTAGACAGTGCCATGATAATTATTTAACAAGTATGCATTTGATATTAAATAACCCAAGAAGGTTGATATGCCATCAAAAATAAACTAAGTGATACTGAGGAAAGTATTATAAAATAATACGATGCTTGGAAAAAGAAAGATAGATCATGTCATTTGTATTGCAAAAAAAAAAAAGTAACCCAAAATATGCAAATTTATCTACAGTAAAAAGACATTTCTAGCGGACCTCAAAAAGCAGTTGTGCTTATCAAATAAAAGAAAACATGGTTCCAATAAAAGAAGTCTCAAGCGAAATAACAGAAAGGATTGTAAAACTCATTCACGAAGCAAATCTATCGTGCAATGCGGCACAAGACGGTTGTTCCCAATTTGAGATGCCTAAAATTTGGTGCAAATATAAATGAAATAGGAAGTTAAAGGAACCAAATGGTAGAGTCTGAGAACTATCAAAGTGATATGCTAGAAAAAACAAAATAAATATGCCTGCCCTTAAAATAGAAAATTAAAAAAAATTAGAAGAAAAGAGTTTAATTAGAGTCAATATTAGTGAGAGAAGATTAAGTTATGGACGGAATGAAACGGGACCGATTTCGAAAAAAATGAACGATACGCAAAAGAAAAACTAAGGTTAAGTAGTTGGTTCTTTGGGTTTTATGGGTATCAACCATTGTAGGTTATTTAATGCCAAATCCTCTTTAAACATATATATCAAATATATATAATTTGGTTTGGTTTGGTTTGGTTTTATGGTATATCAACCATAGCAGGTTTTTTAATGCCAAATACAATTTATACGTATAGATTGCAGGTTATTTATTTCTAAATACTATTCATACATGTATCTTAGATATAAATATTTGGTTGGGTTGGGTTTTATGGCATATCAACCATTGTAGGTTATCTAATGCCACATCTGCCTTATACATATATCTTGAATATGTATGATTTGAGTTGGTTTGGCTTTATGGTATATCAACCATTGTAGGTTATTTAAAAAGCTTTCTTAGGACTCTGAAGGAGGTCTACGGTCCCACCAGTGCCAGCTCTTCTTCGCTTTTGAGGGCAGATAGAAACAATCTCATATCAGAGAAGTACACGACCGTGGAGAGGCGGGCTGAACATTTCGATGGTGTACTAAACAGGATATTTTCTATCAACGACAAGGCCATTGAACGATTGCTGCAAGTCCAAGTGACCGAGTTACTCGACGTCACTCCAACCCTGGGGGAAGTTCAGATAGCTACCCATCAACTATCCAGGGGCAAAGCACTCGGATCTGACTCAATTCCAGCGGGAATCTATTAGGAGGAGGATCAGCGTTGGCGAGTAAACTTCTGACCTTCATTCAGCTGATATGGATGACTTCAAGTAATCATCCATCACATAAATTTACAAACGGAAAGGAAACCAACTGGCATGCAATAATCACCGCGGATTCTCCTTACTTTTAATTTCGAGCAAGATCCCAGCCAGGGTCCTTCTGAATTGCCTCAACAACAATCTCGAACATGGACTCTTACCAGAGAGTCAATGTAGTTTCCGTAAAGAACGCGGGACTGTTGACATGGTATTTGCTGCTAGACAGCTACAAGAGAAGTGTCAAGAACAGAACAATAACCTTTAGTCGATTGATGCTAATCTGACCAAGGCTTTTGACATGGGCAGCAGAGACGGCTTTTGGAGAATCATGACAAGATATGGCTGCTCCGAAAAATTCATCACCATCTTTAGACAATTTCATGATGGTATCATGCAAGGGTGCAAGACAACGGAGAAAGCTCCGTAGTCTTACCCGTCACAAATGAGGTTTAGCAGGGATGAGTCCTGGTCCCCACTCTTTTCAGTGTCATGTTTTCTGCGATGCTATTTGATGCTTTTAGTCATACAGATAATCCTATTTACCCAACCCCTCCGCTTCGCCAGGATATGACACATGGTCAAATTTTAAGCAGAGTTTAACAGGTTTGAATTTTGAGTTTTCCTTCTCCTAGACTAGTTGCTTCAACAAGGCTGAAGAACTCAGTCTATCCTACTATTTACCCATAGCTGGAGGGAGAATAATTGGATTCATACCTTTCTCAAGTGTATTAGCGCTATGTGAAATTCAATTATCCTCGTCCAGGATTTGAACTCGAGTCACCGTGTCCATTTCCTACGACAATAACCATTACACCACGGGTGAAACAGATAATGGAATTGGGAGTCGTTACCACACTGACGGCTCTGTCTCCAACCTCAGAAGGCAAATACCCTTGGGAAAGGTATGAACCCCCTTATTCTCCCTCCAGCTATGGGTAAATAGTAGGACGGACTAGGTTCTTCAGCCTTGGTTAGGCAACTAGTCTAGGAGAAGGAAAACTCTGAATTCAAACCTGTTAAACTCCGCTTAAAAATTGACCTTGTGTCATATCCTGCCCGAGCGGAGGGGTTGGTAAATAGTACCTCAGAAGGCTTCAAATAAAAACCAAGGTGAAAACTGATATCGACAATGAGTTTCATGTTCACCGACGACAGTGCACTGAACGCTATTACCAAAGCCAACATGCAAAAAATGTGTTGACGAAATGTTGATGGCCTGTGAAAATTTTAGCTTCACCATCGGTACAAAAAAAAGACAGAAGTGATTCACCAGCCAGCGCCTGGAAAACGTCGACCCCAACATCACCATCAAGAGACAACGACTAAAGGTGATAGAAAAAGCTCACCTACTTCGGCAGCACCCTCTCTAAGTTTATCGTAGTGGATAACGAGGTGAACACTGGTTACACAGAGGGCGACAATGTCGATTTTGTACCTGGCATGTTCAGTAGCAATAAGAGCGGTACGTCTATGAGGTTTATCTGTGCCGTCCTCGTTAATAAGTATGTGGACGTTTCACGTGGTGATGTTCAGAGATGATTTTTTGGGTTTTTTTTTTTTTTTTTGCTTTCTTTATTAGAATGCATTTAGAGAGGTGCCTGCCGATTGCCGCAAGCCTCCCAGGGTAAAGAATAGCAGGCAATGTTTGGGGCACCTTTTCTAGCCCGTTCTCCATGCTGCGAAGTTGAGCAGTGCTGACCTAGATAGGGCTGCTCTGACACTCAGACGGATGCCGAACATTACCTCTGCTCCAGTCGGTAAGGCGCCTTTGGTGGTGTAATGGTTAGCAAGCTCGACTAGCAAACCTACACGAATGAGTTCGAGTCTCATTGGGTGCCCCTTTTCATATGGCCCTGTGCCATATCTAAGCAAAAAGCTTAGTAAATTACCTCTGCTCCAGTCGGTAAGGAATAACCATATAACCTGAGTCACCCGTGACAAGGTCTAAGGCTACGACTTCTAATGTACCTACACCTGTTGCTTCGTTTTCTGCCCGTCACCACAGGACTTGAGGTAATAAGGTGGGATCAAGGTTGATTGATGAGTCGCGCTTGACTTTGTTAAACGCGAAGTAGGTTTGCGAGGAGCGCCCCTTCTCTTTCATCCCGGCGGGCCAGATCCAGGGCAAGACAAGGTCAAGACGGCTGAAGACTAGAGGGGATGCAGGAGCTGCCGGAAGCTGACGAATATGCCAGCCAATGAGGTTCCAGTCCTGATTTTCTACCGGGGTTTACCCCCTTACAACGAGGGTAGCTAACTACTGACATACGCCTCCCGGATGTGTTGACGAGATGTTGATGGCCTGTGAAAATTTTAGCTTAACCATCGGCCATAAAAAAGACAAGTGATTCACCAGCCAGCGCCTGGAAAACGTCGACCGCAACATCACCATCAAGAGACATCGACTGAAGGTGATAGAAAAAGTTCACCTACCTCGGCAGCACCCTCTCTAAGTCTATCGTAGTGGATAACGAGGTGAACACCAGACTTGCAAAAGTGAGTGCAGCATTTGGTTGACACAACAGGAATGTGTGGAATTGAAAAGGTATCTTGGAGGCAACAAAAATCAAGGTATACCAAGCTGTCGTTCTTACTACCAACCTTTATGGATGTTAACCGTGGACAACATATCAACGGCATATAAAGAAGCTGTAATGTATTCCGTGGTTCCCGTGGTGTAATGGTTATCGTTGTAGGAATACGTTGACACGAGTTCAAATCCTGGACAAGGCGGATTGATTACATGACTTGTTTACATACACATATATATTACTAAAGGCTAGTCATCGAAGAAAACGGATAGAAGTTTATTATTCAAAGCGGAAGTAGATGAATCGAAGATCATTAATTAAAACAATGTATTTTTGTCAGTTTAACTATCCCACCACCATTACTAATACAATTGATATGTTAATGATCGTCAGAATTCCAACGCCTACTTACGATTCAAGAAATCTAGCTTAAAAAAGTCGATGAAATGTAAAAGAAAATATACTTGGATTATAGGTAAATAAACGTAAACTACAGTTTGAATATATTTGAAGACTGTAGTTAAAAATATTATAAAATTAATTTGATACAGTTATTGGTTGTCAATAAAAATGAAGTAAAATAAATACTCGAATAAAATAATAATTCATTGGATGTTTTTTTCCCTTTTTTCTTCATAGATCATTTAATAAAGGTATACATATATATTAAATATACATAGCTTGTTTTGGTTTGGTTTGGTTTTATGGCATATCAACCATTGGAGGTTTTTTAATGCCAAATACAATTTATGCATATAGATTAAATATATATGATTTGGTTGGGTTGGGTTTTATGTTATATCAACCATTGTAGGTCATTTAATGCCAAATCCTCTTTATACATATATGTTAAATATGTATGATTTGAGATGGTTTGGTTTTATGGCATATCAACCATTGTAGGTTATTTAATGTCACACCTTCCTTATACATATATCTTAAATATGTATGATTTGGTTTGGTTTGGTTTGGTTTTATGGTATATCAACCATTGTAGGTTATTTAATGCCACATCCTCCTAATACATATAACTTAAATATGCATGATTTGAGATGGTTTGGCTTTATGGCATATCAACCATCGTAGGTTATTTAATGCAAAAATCCTCTTCAAACATATATATCAATATATATCATTTGGTTTTGTTTGGTTTGGTTTTATATCAACCATTGCAGGTTATTTGATACTAAATACTATTCATACATGTATCTTAGATATATATATGTTGTGATTGGGTTGGGTTTTATGGCATATCAACCATTGTAGGTTATTTGATACTAAATACTATTCATACATGTATCTTAGATATATATATGTTGTGATTGGGTTGGGTTTTATGGCATATCAACCATTGTAGGTTATTTGATACTAAATACTATTCATACATGTATCTTAGATATATATATGTTGTGATTGGGTTGGGTTTTATGGCATATCGACCATTGTAGGTTATCTAATGCCGCATCCACCTTATACATATATCTTGAATATGTATGATTTGAGTTGGTTTGGCTATATAGAATATCAACTATTGTAGGTTATTTAATGTCAAATTCTCTTTATACATATTGCCCAGTCGGCTGGGGCTGTAGAATACATCGACTGCTTCTCTGCAGAGGAGTAAGACCCCCCCACGAGTGTCCTGGATATGACACTAAACAATCTGATGGTGAGGTTCCAGCAGTGCTGGAGCTTTGGAGAATGCGGAGTACCCCTTTATTGCCATCACCCCCTGGTCCACTCTGGCCCGGAGTGGTTGCACCTGATAGGGCCCTATCTATGGGTTAAATAGAACTAACAGCATACTTATTCAAAAATGAATTGAGAAAACTGAATAGCTTGAAATAGAAACGTTTTTGACAATTAAACCGTACCTACACTTAAACTGCGTGCTTATGCTTAACTGAATTATTTCAAATAGAACTGTTTTTCGACATTAAAACTGTATTCACACTTAACTGAATTATTACATATAACTCCTTGAATAGTTTGAAATGGAAATGTTTTTGACAATTAAACTGTGTACTTATGCTAAACTGAACTGTTTTCAACATAACAGATTATTTACATAAAAATGGATTTGGCGTTAAATAACCTACAAGGTTGATATGCCATAAAACCAAACAAACCAAACCAAACCATCTTTATACATTTATATCAAATATATATGATTTGTAAAGAAGATTTCTTGATAACATTTTTAATGAAGCCTGAGCATATTGTATGCACATAGTTAAATGGTGTCAAGTATTGCTATATAACAGTTACAGTTAAACATTAGTCATTCGTTTGCACACAAAGTTTGTCGGTAATTTCGTAGGAGCGACTGTAATAAAAAGGTATTCCTCAATCCCCAAAGCTCCAACAATTCTAGAGCCTCACCATCAGATTGTTTATTGTCATATCCAGGACTTTTGTTGGGGAAGTCTTATCTCTCAGCAGACATGTAGTTGGAGTATTCTACAGCCCCAGCCGACTGGGCCAATCAATTATCGTATGAAGAATAGTTACAAGATTCTAGCATTGTGTACAACTTATCATTAACTAGAAACCATATAACTACTTGGAAAAAGTTAATTCAGTATCAAATAACTTTACACTGGCTTACATGTTTGATAAATTCAAAACCTGATAAAAACGTTTGTTTAATCTGAAATTTAAAATATAATGTTCTCTGAATCCTTACTTGAATTTCGTTATGGCAGCGGTTCAATTGATTCTCTTTGAATTACACACACACACACACACACACACACACACACACACACACACACACACACACACACACACACACAGATATATATATATATATATATATATATAAGTGTGCACCAGTGGATGGGTGTGTCTGTATCTGTTTGTGCACGTCTTTCTTGATGTGTTTGTGTTTATGTGCATGTGAGTGTGTGTGTGTGTATGTGTGCACGCGCACGTGTGTGTATGTGTGTGCACATATATATGTGCATGTGTGCCTGTGCGCCTGCATGCATATACATTTGTGTGAATTATGACAAAGAGAAGTGAGCAGATGATGGTATATAAGTAAGCAATTAATTTTCGCGTATATATATATATATATATATATATATATATATATAGTCACTTTGAATTAATTCATTCTATGATATGAGGCTTATCAAAAATTACTGTATTTTAAAAATTGCATATTATAATTATAATACAAAATGCGTTCAAAATATTTTGTTTGTAAGTATTTTTCTGAATTAATATTGAAAACGATTTCAGAATAATTATATTATAGCTTGAAATAAAGAAGAAATATATTCCCTACGTTCATGATTTGATAAGGTAATTAAATATAAAATCTAAATATATTAATTATTATTTCATATTAGAAATGCTATGAAAATCAGGAAATCACGGATTGTGTATGACCAGAAATTAATAAAATTTTCTTTACAAGATGAGACTCTGATAACAATAGTATAAATACATCCCTAACAATTTTGCCATTTAAATATATTGTAGATAAGGAAGAAAGGAATTCTTTCTTGTGTGACACGAAAACGAGCCTCAACGTGTATTTGTACATATATATATATATATATATATATATATATATACATGGATGTGTGTGTGGGTCTCTGTGTGTTATGGATGGCCGACGGAATTACTTTCAACATATTTGAAGCGGTTCCAGAGTGTCTAGATATTCCTTTGTCAATTTTGGCGCGAAAACCACACAACGAGCTGTGCCTGCGAAAACCTGCATGACAGGAAGAGAGGACAAAGACGTCGTCCGTTAGGAGTGAGACTCCCGAGCGAAGAGACAGATATTCAAGCCCAGGACGCGGGGCTGGTCAGTTGGCTCTAAGATATGGGTCCAGAGCAGTTGGAGTGCGGTATGGAGTCAAGAACGAAGACACGGAGCAGTGAAAACGTTGATTCGATTAGTCCGCAGTTTTTGGTAGTAGTGTAGGATTTTCACGAGAGCTATAAGTACATACAGAGAATGTTAATTTTTTTGTTTTGTTTTACGGCATATCAACCACAAAGGGTCATTTAATGCCGGCGAGAATATTAAAAAGCGCCAACTTGATCTTACGTTTTGCAGTTCTGAATCCATATTTGCCTGTATCTTTCTTCCACCTTGGTGTTGTAGCTATTGAAAAGGGAGTCTTCGAGTCACCCTCGACTATTGTCACCAACTTATATATATATATATAATGGTTAATGTTTATCGTCGCAGGAAATGGACACGGTGACACGAGTTCAAATCCTGGACGAGACTGATTGCATTTCACAATGCACTAATACCCTTGAGAAAGGTATGAATCCAATTATTCTCCCTCCCGCTATGCGTAAATAGTAGGGCAGACTAGTTATACAGTCTTAGTGAGGCAACTAGTCTAGGAGAAGGAAAACTCTGAATTCAAACTTGTTAAATCCCGCTAAAAATATTGACCTTATGTCATATCCTGCCCGAGCGGAGGGGTTGGGTAAATATGATATATATATATATATATATATATATATATATATATCAAATGCAACAGAAAAATGGATACACAAAAGGACAAGAACTTCAATCCATCGGAGATATTAACCGGGAACAAGTGTTAAGCATTCCTGTATTTTTACTCGCCTGTATTGAGGATTGAACCTGCAACCTCCAGATGATTGTCTCCTTAGAAGCTTCAGGAACTGACACCTATAACCGGTACGCCATGTTATGGCTCACGGAATCGGAACAGGCGACCTCTGTGAATTCAATAAAGGACGTAGTTCAAAGTTCCGTGAAGGTTCCCGAGTTCGACAAACACCTAAAAAGACCGGAGGACATATCGGCCGAAACGTTGTTGAAACAACAATAAAGATGAAGACAATAGTCTGAAAACCCTTAATGATAAAAATCAACATGCTCCGTCTCAGAAATTTAGACAACTAAAAGAAATACATTAGTTTTCAATATATATATATATAAATAGCTTTCTATATTTATAAAGCATGCTCAATAACTGTGATATATCATATCTTTGAAAGGACAGCATTGACACATAGTGAATGGCTATTATCATTCTCGGGCCTATACGATCATTAGACCAACAAGGGTCTCCCGAGATGGAAATCCCTTTACGTATGTTGGGAAGGTTCTAACAAGATGGGTATCTATTTTTTTGTGTTGGCCAAAAGTCTCATAGGCTAACTGAAATACTTATATGGAGTGTGCCCAAATGAGGTTTATTTTTTTCATCATAGTTTCTCTTCCAATCAATACACTTCTCCCATCCGTATTGCATTGCTTGGATTATATTGGTTAAAAAATCTATAACAGCAGATATGACGTCATTGCATGAAATTTTCAGCCTCTGAATTTTCAGCAGGCTTAATTTTACTGTATGTTTCGAACCTATTGACTCAGACTGCTGAAAAGTTCAAAGGCTGAAAATTTCATCCACAGCCATTGAATTGAGATGTATACACACACACATATATATATATATATGTGTGTGTGTGTGTGTGTGTGTGTGTGTGTGTGTGTGTACATATGAAGTCAATGGGTGTGGATTATTCTTGTATAGAAGATATGAGGATTTTCATATTAATCTATAGGTGTGCTCGATGTCTGGCTATTTTTATATTTTCTATCCTGGATTATATAATAAAACTCACCTACAGAGCTTATACAATGCAATTAGAAGAAAACTCAAAACCTGTTTAAATTGAAATTATAAACGTAATTCGGTAAAGAATACTATTATACTCTTCCTCTCATCAAATGATTCTACACGCTTAATTTGAGGGTGAAACAGAGCAAATACAGATTACTATATATATATATATATATATATATATATTGCGTGTGTGTGTGTGTGTGTGTGTGTGTGAAAAAACACATGGCTTGATGAAAGGCACCGACAGGTTTATTTCACATGGCTTAATAAATTGTGGGATTTAACACACGTAAAAGGAGTTAATAGAAGAATATAAAGAGATACTTTAGTCTACAACCTTAGACTATTCAAAAAATTCCACCTGCAACGAAAAATATAGAATATGATCAAATAAGGATGCGTCAATTTACTGGAAAACGCCTTTTCAAATATAATAATTCAAATATATATATATATATATATATATATATATAAGTAAGCAAAGTTGGCGATCATTGTAAACGTTGACTAGAAATCTTCCTTTTCAATAGCTACAACATTGAGGTGTAGGGGTGGGAGCTACTCGTTTCCCAGGATTGCTCCACTTTACCCTTGATAGGTACCTTATATTGTTGAGTGTGTTAAGCAAGGAGGTATCAAGTACCATTTTTAAAGTGTACGCTTCGTCTCTTAAGATGACTTTACACACTTAATTGGAGGGTGAAAAACAGCAAATATCGATTATAGTATATATATATATATATATATATATACTAATTTAATATCTACCAGTATTCACGGTATCGGAAAAAAAACCTGGTCAGGAACAAGTGATAAAAGTATCTCGAATCACCGCCCAGAGGAAAAAGAAAAAAGTTTTTTTGGGTAAAAAAGAAAGAAAAGGCCAACCTCGTACGACTCCTTGAAAAAAATCAATGGGTACGCAGTCAGTGGTCAAAAGAAAACCAAAAAACCCTCCGCGAATGCTGCAATGCTATAATTACTAAAGTGCTCAACACAATACAATGGAGCCAATTATAGAATTAACTTAAATCGCAAGTCGAAAATCTTCTACTGAAGTTTCACCTTAACGGATCATCAGGAAGCCTAATTTCGAAATTAGGCTTCCTGATGATCCGTTAAGGTGAAACTTCAGTAGAAGATTTTTGACTCGCGATTTAAGTTAATTCTATATATATATATATATATATATATATATATATATATATATATATATATATATATATATATATATATACGTATTTATACATAGTTATGTGTAAAAATGATATGCCCTCTATAAGTAAATTAAGTCAAAAATGGAAATTATACTAATATATATATATATATATATATATATATATATATATATATGCGAAGGCTATATCATTTCTAATAAATCTATAGGCAAGCACTATGTGGAACGCAGACATCAATTTATATGTGTATGTGTATGTGTTTGTATGTTTTTTTTCTTTTTGTGTGTATGTGAGGAAGGTAGAAAGCATAGATAGATAGATACATACATACATACATACATACATACATAAGTACTTCTATGCATATATATATATATATATATATATATGAGTGTGTGTGTGTGTGTGTGTGTGTGCATATATATCTATGTGAGTTTGTGTATGTGTTAGTGTGTGTTTATTGCCTGAGCTGTTTACGTATTTTACTCTATCATTATGAGTTAAATCATCTTTGCTTGAAGGACTAGATACGTTTTCGCACAATCGACGCCTTCTTCTTCTTCTTCTTCTTCTTCTTCTTCTTCTTCTTCTTCAGAATCGCCAAATCCAGAGTCCATTCTCTTCCGATCATTGATCTTCATCTTCTCATCGAAACCAATCATTAAAAGAGCTGAAAATCGATGAGACATAAAATCGGATTTTCACCTGCCCGCCAGTGATTGGATAACTTCAAAGGCTTTTTTTTTTACCGCCTTTTCAAGCATGCTAATACGAAGTTACCTTATTAGACCAAAATGATTTGCTTATCTTTTTTCTTTATTGCTTATTCTAGATAGATAAATATATAGGTACGTATAACATCCGCTTTCGAATGCCATGAGATATTTTGTACGATAAGTAAGTAGGCGTAGATGGACAGGGTTTAAATTTATTCTTGCACAGAGAATTTATTCCTCAAAAGGAGTTAAATTTTGACCGAGAACGTCTTTCTTCCCTCCTGTTTCATTCTTACAGAGTGTACTCGAGTATAAGACGATGTCTTCAATCAATCTGCTGCAATCATTAATTAGTCGATTAAATTTTAGAAGCAGACTGTAGTTTAATGTCCTTTGGATCATAATGAGTTTTTCCTTATAGGTTTTTATAGGTCAACCGTAAAAACCTACTAAGGGAAAACTCATGAGCGAAGTGAAAAACCTACTGGACTGCGACGTCTAAATAAGTTCAATCCCAAGTCGTTCACTTTTGGACTAAAATTGTTGGAAAAGGCAAGCAAATTACTTATCTTCATGACCGATGGGTTAAAGTTTCTTCTGCAAAGATGGCTTTGGAATTAAATGACCCATGAATATTGATATGCAATTAAACAAAGAAAACCAAAACTAAATAACCTCAGATGTGTATTGTAACTGGTATAAATGAGTATCGTCATGACACGACTGGCAATCTATCTATCTATGTTTTTAATATAATTTCGTTTTATATATCTTGCCTTTCGGTTTAGTTAGGGTGAGGACCTTTCGCTTAGCGCATGGGTTAGTTAGGTGCAACATGAGCGCAGGTGTTCACGCGCGTGCGGGGAGGATGTGTCATCAGAGATGTCAAAATAAAATCCCAGATAGGAATGAGACCAGGGATGTGAATGACGTCACGCACCGGAAGCGTGGACTGAGATTTGAAAAAAGTCAGTGTGTTGAGTTTTAGCGTCCGAGGAAGACAGTTGACTTTCGGTGCTCGCCGAAGCCTTGCGGTGGGTGCTGAGCGTGATGGGGGGCAGATGGAAAAGTCAGCATTAAAAGATTGTGTATCACTACTCCTTATGTCGAATTACATTTAACTCAAAGGTAATAAAAAGTTTCGTACCTGAACTAAGAAATCGTAAGAGTTCTTTTTTTTATGTTTCGGGATTCCTATCTTATCTATATATGAGTTATGAATATTCTATGTACATTTCACATATTTGTGTTTGGCTATGTAACATGTTGGCCAATTCATACCTATCTATCTAACTAACTATCTATCTATGAATCTTCATGCATTAGTGTCTATTTTTTTATTTACATCTAAGTTTATTCATATCTATCTATCTATTGTAATTCCATTCATGAATAAGACCACCACAATATATATATATATATATATATATATATATATCAGTCTTCATACATAATTGATAGCATAGATGTTTATCTGCGACCACTGGTTTCATGACATGTAAAGGTGATCGGAGATAAGCATCCATGCTGTTAAATATATATATATAAACTAATATATATATATATATATATATATATATATATATATATATATATATATATATGTGTAACACTACATGGGTGGCCCGCCAAGCAGACGATTCCTTTGTCTGTTTTGGCGCGAAACCAGACAAAGGGTTTTCGGACTTGAAATCTCGGTGTGGCCGGAAGAGTTAACGGGACGCGAAAAGAGAGTTGGTTGAAAAAAGGAGCTCGAAAGAGTTGGCGACGGGACACGGACAGAGGCGGTCGGCAGTGGACACCCGAGCAGAGAGGCGAGGCAGCAGGAGATAGGGTCCAGCGAAGAAGATCGAGTAGAGATATCGGCATTCCAGTAGCTTTGTGGAATTTTCGCTAGTAATCCATGCTAGCGTTAGTCCGTATATGCTATCGGAAATGTAATGTTACATACTCCCTTTCAGCTCTTGAGTTAACCCCAAGCGTTTTGTTCGTGCTTGTTCGTTTGTTTGATTTTCTCCTGTCCTCTCGATCGTATTCTTGTAGTGGCAAGAAATGTGTGTTACCCCCCTCGGAGCCACTAGTTGATCACCGGCCAAGAAGTGGAATGGTTATAAGAATGATGAATGTGTAGGGGGTTACATATATATAGATATATTATTATCTCATATCTCTATCAAAGATATTGGGCACTCTCTAAATTATACCACATTTGGTCAACTACTAACCCACCAATATAGTTACAAACATATATTGTGGTATATAATTATTGCTTTAGGAAAAAAGAAAGTTTTTAAAATAAATTTTTATAAAAAACATTTTTACAGAGGAAATATTTTTATATAATAACAAATATAATGTTTATACATACTTCTTTTTAAAAAGAAAACTAATAAACGGTTACCTATAATCTAAAAATGATTGAATTTTTAAAAAAAAGGAGAATTCAATAATGTTTTGTATTGTAGGTCATGGGTTTTATTATTTGCTTTTTTAAAGAAGAACGCATAATCATTATATTTGGAAATATATTATTATGATCATTATATTTGGTAATATATTATGATATTTCCGCCGTATTTTTTAAAAATAATCTTTTTCAATATTTTTTTCATTCCTTTTTCCGGATGCAGTATGGCTTCGAGCTGACGAAGAAAAGAAGCAAAAGGTACCCAGCAAAAACAATCACCGACGCCGACTCCGCTGATGACTTAGCGTTACTGGAGAATACGCCCAATCAAGCAGAGACACTACTGCATAGTTTGGAACGAGCCGCAGCAGGCATTGGCCTCCGTGTCAATGCACACAAAACTGAATATATGTGTTACAACCAAATAGGCAACATTACCACACTAGACGGCGCCTCTCTGAAACTAGTAGACAAATTCACCTACCTAGGAAGTAGCGTCTCATCAGCCGAAAAAGACATCAACACACGACTAACGAAAGCATGGACAGCTATTGATAGGCTCTCGATCGTATGGACATCAGACCTGACCGAAAAACGAAACTCAGTTTCTTCCAGGCAGTGGTCGTATCGATACTGCTGTATGGATGCACTACTTGGACACTAACAAAACGGCTGGAGAAGAAGCTAGACGGCAATTACACAAGAATGTTGAGAGCAATATTGAACAAGTCCTGGCGACAACACCCCACAAGACACCAACTATACGGCCACTTACCCCCCATCACGAAAACGATACAAGCTAGACGAACCAGACACGCAGGACACTGCTGGAAAAGCAAGGACGAGCTCATAAGTGATGTAACCCTATGGACCCCTACATATGGCCAAGCAAAAGCAGGACGACCAGGTCGCACTTACATACAGCAGCTATGTGAGGACACAGGATGTAACCCTGAAGATCTGCCAGAGGCGATGAATAATAGGGAGAAGTGGCGAGAGAGGGTCAAGGATATCCGTGATGGCGGCACGACATGATGATGATGATGATGATGATGATGATGATGATTTCATACATCTGAATGTGGTCATTTTATATGGCTGAAATAAATTCACTATGGAAATAAAAAATTGAATTCTTTTTCGTTTAATTTTATGAAAAAATTGGTTTTCCTCTGTTCCTGAGATTCGATGTATTTTTAACCTGGAATTTATTATATATTTGATAGCCGTTAACACTGAGCACTCTGTAGGATATTCCTATTCTCCTTGGATTATTATTTCATGGTTTAATCCTGAGACTATTTACCTCGGATTATATATATGGGAAGATCTTGTAAAACACACCGCTATGAGGCAGTGTTGATTTATGTAATATAATTCGTATCTAGTAGGAAAAACCCAAGATTAAGTTAAATCGTGCCACTAAGTCCTTCTCCCTTCTAGTTCGTGGTTGGTTGGTTTGGTTTTGGGGGGTTTTATGGCATATCAACCTTTGTAGGTTATTTAATGCCAAATGTATTTTTATGAAAATAGTTCTATTTCAAACAATTCAGTTTAGAATAAGTACGCAGTTTAAATTTAAGTACAGTTTGATGGTGAAAAACATTTCTATTTTAAGTTTAGTCAAGAAGTTCTAATTCAGCTAATTCAGTTTAGTATAAGTACAGATTTTCTTTACACACAGTTACATGTCAAAACAGTTCTATATTAAACAATTCAGTTTTGGACAAGTACAGTTTCAATGTTTAAAAATCAGTTCCATTTCAAATAATTCAGTTTACCATGAACATGCAGTTTAAATGTAAGCACGGTTTAATTGTCAAAAACATTTATTTCAAGCTATTCAGTTGTGTCAAACAATTCAGTTTAGCATAAGTACATCGTTAGTTCTATTTAACGCGGAGTGGTAACAACTGATAAGCAATGGAAATGAAGAGGTGCTCCGCATTCCACAAAGGTCCAGCATCACTGTAACCTCAGCATCAGATTGTTTAGTGTCATATCTAGGACACTCATTAGGTGGGGTCTTACCTCTCTGCAGAGGTTCAGTCGGTGTATTCTATAGCCCCAGCTGACTGGGCAATCCTAGTTCGTATTGAGCTGATTGCTTGCTTAATCCAAGAATGATCGATCTATATATCTATCTATCTCGAGTCACCCATAAACAAGTCAACCATAACTGAAATATAATGTTAATTTTCTTTTAAAACATGGGTTTATAAATCTTGGTTAAACACTACATAAAAATAACTGATATTCATTTCCACGGAAACTATCACAGATAATGCATGTATAATAACGATGTTGAATAGGGCAAGTTTTCCGCTATCCCAATTTTTCTTTTTATTTATTATTTATTTATTTTTACATTCTGAACTATTGCATACAATTTTTGCTGGCTATAAAAACAGCCTCATCTAATCATTGCTAATATATGGTCTTCAGTTAATTTCTACGTAAAAGACAACGGGAACCACAATAATACTATTTGCTAGAACATGTTTTCAGCTACCAAATGCTCGTTTGATACATGGTTTTCACCACTAGTTATTATTTTTTATTTGATTGGGTTTTGAGGCATATCAACCTGTACAGCTTATTTAATGCCATATCCATTTTTATACACATAAACAGTTCTATTTAAAACAATCCAGTATAGCATTATTCCTCACCATCATCATAATGTCACGCCATCGGCACAGATATCCCTGACCCTCTCTCGCCACCCTTCCCTATTCCGGCGGGTCTTCAGGTCTACATTTCGTCCTGCCTTTTTTCGTCTATGTGAAGGGGTCCGCAGAAGTACATCCCTTATGAGCTCATCCTTAATTCTCTAGTAGTGTCCTGCATGCCTGGTTTGTCTAATTTTGATAGTTTTCGTGATGGGTAGTAGGTAGCCATACAGCTTCTACTTTGGGTTACTGCTTCCCGGACTTAGCACTGTTACCCAGTTTAATTTCAAGCCATTCAGTTTTGTCAAAAAGTTCTAATTCAAATAACTCCGTTAATTATAAGTATAGTTTTTATTTGCACACAGTTGAATATCAAAACAGTTTTATTTCAAAAAATTCAGTTTAGCATAAGTATAGTTTCAATGTCAAAAGCAGTTCTATTTCAAACAATTCAGTTTATCATATAATAACAGTTCTGTTTCAAACAATTCAGTTTAGCATAAGTACGTAGTTTAAATTTCAGAACAGTCCTATTTCAAGCAACTCAGTTTAGCATAAGTACACAATTTAGTTCTATTTGACTCATAGATAAGACCCTATCAGATGCAGCCATTCCGAACCAGAATGGATCTTAGAGTGATAGCAATGAAGGAGTACGTTGGATTCTCCAAAGTTCTAACATTACTAGAACCTCAACATCAGATAGTTGAGTGTCATATCCATGACACTCGTTGGGGGAATCTTAATCCTCTGCAGAGAAGCAGTCGATGTATTCTACAGCCCTCCAGTCGACTGGGTAACTTGTTATAATTGTTTATTACCAAAATAATAACCTGAAAAAATCCTTTAAATATACATGAAGTCTACCTACTTGTAGACAATACCCTTGGAAAATTTATAAATCCAAATATTATCCCTCCAGCTATGTGTAAGATAGTAAGGCAGGCTTGGTTCTTTTGCCTTGGTATGGCAACCAGTCAAGGAGAAGAAATTCAAACCCGTTAAACTCTGCATAGAAGTTGACCTTGTATCACATCCTGTACGTGCGGTGTAATTGTTGATTTCTATATGATCATAGTTACCGGTGCTGGTATTCAGAGCTTTAGGGTTTGGTAATGTTGTGGGAGTTTTACCCATCTCACCATAATGGACTCTTCTCACTGTTATTAGTATTGAGACATCAATATCGGTGTTATCCGAAGAGTATGAGACTTCTTACCTTTTCTATGTAACTCTATCCTTCTTGTGTAATATAATCTGTTATCTAATATCCATGTTTGTGTTTTCGTTAGTGACCCTTTCCGGGGTCACAATAGGTAATGAAAAATAACCAGTGATATCCGGTTTTTTTTCATGAGTCCAACCAGAAATGAACTTTTCTTAAAAAGAATATTAAGGAGTGTACAATGAGGGTAATTCATAACCTCTAGGTATTAAATAGTCATAGATGGGTTGCCGTGCCATTAAAATCAATTATCCCATTAATCATAGATAAATATGACCAGATTGAAATATATTCTACCTATTCTGTTTTTTTATGTTTCAGATATTCAGTGCTTTAGAGTTTAGTATTAAATAATACATAATAATGTCTGTTTTCATTGGATAACAAAAATTGTAAAATAAATTCCAGGTATTTTTATCATTAAGGGTTTTCAGTATATTGTCTTCATCTCTAATGTTATTTCCACAACGTTTCGGCCGATATGTCCCCCGGCCTTCTTCTTCATAAAAATCAACAAGCTTCGTCTCAGAATTTTAAAGAACTGAAATTCCAGGTAGATTTAGTTTCGAAGCAAATTATAATTTCTCAAAAATTGTTTAGGATGTGCTTATTTCTGTGAGATACTGTAGTCCCTAATAATATCCATTTTGATTGTATGATATTGAGCTAGAGATAATAAAATCCTGGTTAGAGTGTTCTCCAGTGGTCCGGTATACCTGGGTTCAATCCCCAAAATCCAAGAAATGGTTCTTGATGCTACATCGCTTTGTAATATAATAGCCGAGGGATTTCAGTTCATGCCTTTGGGTTTAGTTAGGCTGAGAACCTTTCGGCTCAGCACATGGGTTAGTTAAGAGCAAACTTGAGCGCAGATGTTAACATCCGTGCGCGGAGGATGTGTAGTTCGCAGATGTCAAAATAAAAATCCCAGATAGAAAATTCGACCAGGAGATGTGAATGACGTCATGCATCGGAAGCGCACGCGGAGGATTTTGGGGATTTTGAAAAAAGTGATTTAGTTGAGTTCAGAACGAGACTCCGAACGGGAAGGGTCGACTTTCGGGGCTCACTGAAGCCAGACGAATTTGTGCGCTACGGGCGCCACACGTGTTGGAGGGGGTGCAGATGGAAAAGCCACCATAAAAAGATTGTGCATCTCTCTTCCAAATGTCGAAAACTTTAACTCAAAGGTAATAAAAGGTTTCGTATCTGAACTAAGAAGTCGTTACATGTTTTTCTTGTTTCGGGATTCCAATGATCTATGTATTTATGTTATGAACATTCTATGTACGTATCACATATCCGTATCATTAGTATGTTACACTCAGGCTTAAATCCGATCGTATTCTGAACTCCTGCCAAATACCGATAGTCTATCTAATCGAATACCTTGGCCCTAACTGATCCAAATAGATCAACTCGGTTTGTGTGTCGTCTTCTGTATTCACTATGATCTTGCACACCAAGTGTGAATTGTTTTAGATCGATGTCCACTTAACAGCGCATTATTACTCAGTTCCGATCAGATCACCGGCTACAATCTGCAAGTTGTTTACTAATTTTCCCACACCTGTAGGACAATATATATATAATTTTGACTTTTACAGGAATGTAATTCGCCTTGAGCTACCAAAACTGTGTTATCTCCCCTGGTTGGTGGCTTATGAACATACTATGTACGTTTCACATATCCGTATCATGGGTATATTACAGCTTAACACTCAACATTAAAAGGTACGAATGAAGGATGTGGCGCATTTCAGGGAAAGGAGTAGCACGCACCGCTATACATTAGTGTGGTAGCTACTGAAAAAAGAGACTTCGAGTAGTTCATGACTACGGTGCACCAACTTACTAACATTATATTTGGTTTTGGTTGGTTGGTTGGTTGTTTTTTTGGGTTTTATGGAATATCATCTTTTGTAGGTTATTTAACGCCAAATCCATTTTTATGCAAATAGTTCTATTTCAACCAATCCAATTTAGTCAAACAGTTCTAATTCAGTTTGTATAAGTACAGATTTTGTTTACACACAGTTAAATGTCAAAACAGTTTTATATTAAACAATTCAGTTTAGTATAATTAGAGTTTCAATGTCAAAAACAGTTCCATTTCAAGCAATTCTGTTTAGCATAAGTATGCAGTTAGTCCTGTTTAACCCATAAATAGGGCTCTATCAGGTGCTACCATTCCGGGCCAGAGTTAACCAGGGAGCAATGGCAATGAAATTTTGCTCCCTATTCCCCAAAGCTCCAGCATCACTGGAACCTCACTATTAGATTGCTTAGTGTCATATATAGGATTCTAATTGGGGAGGGGTGTCTTACCCCTCTGCAGAGATGCAGTCGGCGTATTCTAGAGCCCCAGCCGACTGAGCGAATTCGGTTTTGGAGAGAACTATTTTTTTACGTAAAATGTTTTGTGGTGTACTTATTTATGGCTAATTATGAACTACTTAATAATAACCATTTTATTGTATAATGTTGAACTAGAAATAATCATATGCTTATATCTTTGCTTTAGAAGAAATTTAACGTATAATATGTAAAAATATATAGGGATTTTTTAACGTTTATTCATAATACTAAAGAGTGTCATAAGTTTTGCAGTATTTTGGTTTCATGACATTTCATTCATTGTTGGTTTTTTAATGCCAAATCCTGTTTTTACATAAATATTAGATACGAGGATCATTAAATAAGTTTCCAGACTTTTTCCGTATGGGTCCTTTTATTGACAATACACACATGAAACTCTAGTCCCCTTCGAAGTAATCTCCTCCGGCTGCAATGCACTTGTATCATTCCAACAACGTTTGGAGGATTCCCTGGAAGTCCTCTTGTCAATGGCCTTCGTCACAGCCTCTTTCATCTCCTTAATTGTCTAATAGCGATAGCCTCTGAGCTTAGGGAATAACCAAATGTCACAGGGGGCAACGTCTGGACTATAGGGAGGCTGAGGAACTGTCTTGATGCCAATCTTGGTCAAATAGTCTGTGACAAAGATGGAATTGTGGACTGGTTCATTGTCCTGGTGAAAATGTCACTGACTCGATTTGAAGAGTGCTGGCCTCTTCCGGCTGAATCTCTTCCTGAAATCCCTTAAAACCTCAACATAGTAACCCTAACCCTAACCTTTTGGCCAATCAACTCTGGTCTGTGGACTCCCTTACTCCTCCCACACCTCTCATCATCCATCACAGTGTCTCTGCCTTCCTTGAATCTCTTATGCCACTTAAAAACTAATGGTTGATTAATGCAAGATGCTCCAAAAGCAGTCTGAAGCATTCCATACGTTTCAATGGCATTTCTCCAAGTTTAAAAACTGGATTTTATTGCATATTGTTCTTCTAAAGTGTTAGATTGCATGTTTGAAATTCCCTAGCTGTGTAACAATCAGGCTTTAGTAGGGTGTATTGCAATTCCTGCTGCAGCCGTTCTTTTGAACCTGAAATCATTAAAATCGGTCAGTCATCTCATAAGATGTATAGCAATAATATAGTGAATTTTCAAGGGTTTACGATAATTTTAAATGCTTCTACAAAAAAAGTCTGGAAACTTATTGAAGGCACCTCGTATATTTTTTGTAAACGCATTTTGTAGATAAATACAATTAGATGATCCATCAGTTTTCTATCTAACAGTTCAACAGCGGAGTTTAACAGGTTTTAATTCAGAGTTTTCCTTCTCCTAGATTAGTTGCCTCACCAAGGCTGAAGAACTCAGTCTACCCTACTATTTACCCATAGCTGGAGGGAGGATAATTGGATTCACACCTTTCCCAAGGGTATTAGTGCGATGTGAAATGCAATCAGTCTCGTCCAGGATTTGAACTCGTTTCGCCGTGTCCATTCCCCTACGACGATAACCATTACACCACGGGCACCTCTATCCATCATAGTGATTACTTTTTCATAACTTCGACTGCTACGATGAGGTGATATCCGAGCCGAAAACTTGCTCGCATATTGCAAAATCTTAGAATCCTCCTCCAACCAATTTCATAAAATAATATCATATATTTAAGTACACATCTAACAATTTTAATTAAAAACTTAAATCACTCCTTATCCAAATATAGTAAAAGTTGGCGACCGTAATCGAGGGTGACTCGCAGGCTCCCTTTTCGATAGCCTACTACACTGAGGTGTAGGGGAGGGGGCTAATCCTTCCCCTGGATTGCTCCACTTTACCCTTGATCTGTACCTTATAATGCTCAGTGTAATGAAAGGCGGCATTAAGTACCATTTTTTGAGACTTTGGTATTACTCGACCTGGGATAAAACCCCGGTCTCCCGGGCTATTGGCGAACACTCTAACCAATATGCCAACGTCCGGGTATCAAAATATACCACGGTTTTAAAATTTTTAGTTCAAAATTATGCAATCAAAATGGACATTATTAGGTATTAAATAATCATCCATAAATAAATACACCTAAAACAATAAAAAAAAACACCCAATTCTCTCGTAAACTAAATATAGCAAGATTTATATTTAAGTAACGAGAATAACCCGACTACATTCTGTATATTTTTCCTTCTCAATAGCTTTAATAGTAGCAGATTATAATTGAGTCGATATAATCTAGAATCTACATGAAAGTTGTTGAATAATAGTTATGTATCCAATAGTTATGTTTGTGGATAGGCACGTGACCTAATTGCGAAAATATTCAAGATAAAATCAGTGAACCGAGTTCAAATTCCAGTTGAGGCTGTGGCCATCTCGGATTAGTGTCGTAGGAAGTTAATCATCTTTTTTCGCTCTAAGCTTAATCCAGTAGAAGAGATAGAGGTCATTAACCCCTATTATCATCCAGACATCTTTTTAAAAAATCCAAAAAGCTCTTAATTCAATTCTCAATGAAGATAGCGACTACTTTGCAAATCTGTTGGTGCCTTGAGATTATAAATATAAATCAAGAAATTGATTGATAGATTTTAACGGCATGTCAACTCATTTAGGGTTATTTTATGTCTCTGTTTTTGGTAATTTGATTTGTATAAAATTGAATTTGCATTGTGAATCTTATTATTTCCAGGGAGATTTTGGGATACAGTTATTTGATATCAAATATTCCTTTCAAGTATAATTAGCATACAGTTGCATAGTTTTAAGTATTCCTGTCAAATACTAATAATTATATGGTTTCTTGTAATTATTTCTACCCAGTAAAAATTATTTGTTTGCACACAGTTACATGTTTTTGTTTAAGTAAATGTTCACCGTTATTAAATAAGTATATCATCAAGTCAATTTCTTAATACCAATAATTTACAGTACTGTATAAACTGTTCTTATTTACACAGGTGTATAGTTTAATCTTTCAAATACAAATACTTTTTAAACTAACATACTTGATTCGCAGATATTGCCCTAAAACGTAATACCACTCTGGTTTACATTGGACTTAGAGTAAGGATAATAAACAGATATTCCTCACACCCCAAAATTGGAGTCTAATAATCAGAGATGGTTTAATGTCATACACAGGACACAGTTTTGGGGGCTGGTTAAATTGGTGTGAACAACCCATCAGAATAATAATAAAGAACCTGAATTTGACCATACGAACAAATGGTATATGCACAACCCAGCATCTGTCCTGGAGAATGAGACACACAAACTTCTTCGTGATTTTAACACACAAAAGGATCACCTAATATCGACCAGACGATCAGACCATGTAATAATTAACAAAAAAAAAAAAAAAAAAAAGAACTTGCGAAATTGTGGACTTTGTTGTCCCGGCTGATCACAGAATAAAATTAAAAGAAAATGAAAAGAAGGAAAAGTTCCTCGACCCTGCTGGGGAATTGAAAAAAAAACCCTGTGGAACATGAAGGTAACGGTAATACCAATTGTGATTGGTGCTTTTAGTACAGTCACCAAAGGATTATTAAAGGGACTGGGGGACTGGAGGACGAGGGGAGAAAATCTAAACTACAGCATTGTTAAGATCGCCAAGAAAACTGTGATAAATCCTGGTGACTTGAACAGATTTGGTGTCACCCAAAATCTAAAGAAAGACCATCAGCTAAGGCTGATGTTAAAAAAACCCTAAAAGAGCAAAGTAATTAGACGCGACTAGGTGGAAGATGTCATCCCCAGGGAACTGTGCAAATAAGTGAAATTTGGCCTCACTACTAAATTGTATATGCAAGAACCAGAATGCGTACTAGATGTGCATAAAATATTCTTGGATTTTGAGATGCAAACAGTTCCCCGAAACTTGGCCAAAAGATCAAATAGTGATGAGTAAGAAGGTAAAAAAAAGAAGAAAACTTGTCGTCTCGTAGATTTTGCCGTCCCGCGAACCGGACAGACAAGTACTCAGATCTTGCTGGAGAATAAGAAAGCTGCGAAACATAAAGGCAACATGGACATCACTTCTAATTAGCGTGATTAGGATAAGCATCACAACTGATTGCTTACAAAAATGCAAACCTAGCTTATTGAATGATTAATGTTTTTAATTGAATGATAAATGTTTTTTAATTGAATGATAAATATATCTAATTGAATGATAAATATTTTTTATTGAATGCTGGATGTTTTTAAGTGAAGGATGAACTTTTTAAATTCACTGATGAATATTTTTAATTGAATGATGATTTTTTTAAAGTGAATGAAAAACATTTTTAATCAAATGCTGAATATTATAAATTGAATGATGATTTTTTTAAGTGAATGAAGAGTATTTTTAACCGAATGATAATTTTTTAAGTGAATGATGAATATTTTTAATTAAATACTGAATATTATTAATTGAATGATTTTTTTTTTTCTTACTTGAATGATAAATGTTTTAATTAAATGTCAGCACATCCTTGCTTATTTTATATCAAGAGTTTAGGAAATGTCATTCATTGCGCGTTCATATTTAATTTTTTGTATAATTTTTCTCGGAACACGTCCCTAACAAATACGGGTAAAAAAATTTTAACAGGTATTTAACCCATAGTTTATACAACATATTTGAATGGTGGCTTTACACTCCCAAGATGTCCATAATTGAAGTCTCCTTATCAGATACAGTTTAGTGACATACTCAGAACATTCCTCCCTTTTTAAGAGGGATATTACCTCCCTGCAATGGATGAAGTCAGAGTTTTCAAAGCTCCGATGACAGTTGCAAGTTGCTTGAAGATAATTTTGTTTACAAAGGATTGTTATCATTAACCTGTCGGCTGGGCCTGCAGAATACACCGACTACATCTCTGCGGAAGGGTAACCCCACCAAGAGTAGCCTTATCATGACACTAAATAATTTGATGGTGAGGTTCCAAGAATGCTAAAGCTTTGGGGAATGTGGAGTAACCCTTCAGCACCATCACTCCCAGATAAACTCTGAACAGGAGAGATAGCATCTGATAGGGTCCTATGTGCCCATGGAGGTGCCCGTGGTGTAATGGTTATCGTCGTAGAAAATGAACACAGCGACACGAGTTCAAATCCTGGACCCGGCTAATTGCATTTCACATAGCACTAATACCCTTGAGAAAGGTATGAATCCAATTATTCTCCCTCCAGCTATGGGTAAATAGCCTTGGTAAGGCAACTATTCTAGGAGAAGGAAAACTCTGAATTCAAACCTGTTAAACTCCGCTTAAAAAATTGACCTTGTGTCATATCCTGCCCGAGCGGAGGGGTCAGTAAATATGGATAGGGTCCTATGTATGGGTAAAATAGAACTGTTTGACATTTAAACTGAGTGCAAACAAATGAATTATGCTAAATTGAAGAAATAACAAGAGTTTGATCATTTAACTGGGTGTAAACGAATGATTGATGTTTAATTGAATTGTTAGTGATACATAGCAATACTTGGAACAATTTGATTTTGTTGACTTATGCTAAATTTAATAGGTAAAAATAGAACTGTTTGATCATTTAACTTTATGCAGTGTTCTGGCAAAATTTGTCTACAAATCATATATATAGTATATATGTAAAAACAGACTGCGGCATTAAATAACTAACAACGGTTGATATGCCGTAAACCTGGACCATGATCATGACAGAATGCCCACAAAACGTCGAGCACATCGTAAATTTGGCAGAATTCAACAAGAGTGAACAGCGTGTTCCCGTGGAGTAATGAGTAGAGTGCTGGTCTTTGACCTCCAAGTAATCGATTCAACTCAAGTTGCAATATTGGGTTCACTTTTCAACATTTGAACAACCATGGACCCCTTATTCTTCCTTCCATTAGTTAAATAGTTCCACTAGTGTTGTCCTAGAAGGATGTCTTTTGTATTATGTATCCCTGGGCATTTTATTTGCCATTAAAGGAAAAAATCAAACAAAAAGAAAAGAGGAATTTCTTATCAAACTCATTTCCCGCTTGTCGACTGGCTTAGTTCGGTTCGCTTGAGTTTCGTACCATACGAATCATTTTAAGTTATTTAATGAGAAATCCACTTTATACATATATATTAAATATATTTAATATGGTTTGGTTGGGTTTTGTGGCATATGAATCATTGTAAGTTATTCGATGAAAAATCCTCTTTATACATATATATTATATTTATTTAATATGATTTGGTTGGGTTTCGACCCATATGAATCATTGTAAGTTATTCAATGAAAAATCCTCTTTATATATATATATTAAATATATTTAATATGGTTTGCTTGGGTTTTGTAGCGTATGAATGATTTAAGTTATTTAATGAGAAACCCTCTTTATATATATATTAAATATATGTTATATGGTTTGGTTGGTTTTTGTGGAATATGAATCATTGTAAGTTATTTACTGAGAAATCCTCTTTATACATATATATTATAATTATGTAATATGGTTTGGTTGGGTTTTGTGAATATGAATCATAGTAAGTTATTCGATGAAAAATCCTCTTTGTACATATATATTAAATATATGTAATATGGTTTGGTTGGGTTTTGTAGCATATGAATCATTTTAAGTTATTTAATGAGAAAACCTCTTTATACATATATATTAGATATGTTATATGGTTGGGTTTTGTGGCATATGAATCATTTTGAGTTATTTAATGAAAAATCCTCTTTATACATATATACTAAATATATGTAATATGGTTTTGTCGGGTTTTATGGGATATGAATCATTGTATGTTATTCAATGAAAAATCCTCTTTATACATATATATTAAATATATATGATTTATTTACACATTTTGTAGATAACATTTTTAAAAGAGCCTGAGCTCTTTTTGCACACACTTAAATGGTTTCAAGTATTGCTATATAACATTTACAATTTAACATCAGTCATTTGCTGGCACACAATTTGTTCTAATAAGGACATAGATAGAATCCAATCCAGGCTACCACTCCGAGTCAGAGTGGACCCGGGAGCAAAGACTATGAAGTGGTATTCCATATTCACCCCTAACTCTAATTTTGGAGCCCCGCCATCAGATTGCTTAATATCATATCTGAAATAATCATTGAGTGGGGTCTTACCCTTCAACAGAGATGCAGTTGATATATTCTACAGCTCCAGTCAATTGGCGCGAGAGACTAGCTTGCAAGACATTACAGTGCGGTGAGGTGCCCATGACTTTTACTGTTTTTTGTTTTTTTTTCGTGTAAAGTGAGAGACAGAATATCCAATGTTTTTATTTCCCATAAAACTGTTATTTTATGACAGCCTGTATCCTAATAAAAGTCACCCAAATGCAGAATGAGAATGTCTTCAGATTCACATCGGCTTTATTCAGTTATTTAATGGTCTTATTGACAATAGGAAAACATTTTATGACTCTTTGTTCAAGAATTAAAGCGTGCGACCAAAAAATGTAACTTGATTTTATATTTTTTTATCTTTAAAATTTTAAATTTAAGATTTAAATTTCAAATAGAGACATATGCACAGTTAAACACCTTAAAGGAAAATAAGTGGCTAGAACAAGAGCGATGAATACTTAAAGGACTATTTTAAAGAAAATTAACATTTTATTCCCTGTTCATTTGTATTGGTAAATACAGACGATCTCCTTATATTTCTAACGAACATCGTATGTTCAAGGATCAACGAAAAAGAAAACCATCTAGACAGATTTTGTTAAATTGTCCTTGACGCCCCATTGAATTATTATATTCGTTTTTATCTTGTTTGCTAGATTACACAATACTAACCTTATGTACTTATTGAGAGCGGTATGAAAAAGGATATTTCCAAAGTCTTCATAATAGAATTGTCTATACGAAAAAATTATCAAGGAAATGGTTCTCAATCTTCAATGACTTATTCTAAAACATAATCAACATCTCCAGAAGATGGATGCTAACGAGTATTAGGGATTAATATCGTTTCTTATTTGTTCGGGTCGGTGGGACCGTATTCGATGTTAAGTTGTTTTAAGTTTGTTAAACGTACCCTTCACGCGTATTTTACGAAAACGTTTATTTCCAAAGAGAATTTATAATTTTTTATCCTACTCCCATGACAATCAATCATATATAAAGGTTGATTGGTTGGTTGGGTTTATGACATATTAACACTTTTAGGTTATTTAATGCCAAATCCTGTTTATACGAGGTGCATACGATAAGGTTCCAGACTTTTTTGTATGGGCATTTAAAATTGGCGTAGACTCTTGAAAATTGATTATCTTATTGCTAGACATCTTATGAGATGATTTACCAATTTTTATGATTTCAGGTTCAAAGGAACAGCTACAGCAGGAATTGGAATATACCCAACTAAATCCTGATTGTCACAGCTGGTGAATTTCAAAAATGCAATCTGGACGTCAGGACACTTTAGAAGAACGATATGCAATAAATTTCTGTTTTTAACTTGGCAAAAATGCCACAGAAACATATGGAATGCTTTAGACAGCTTTTCAACCATCTTGCATAAATCGGGCATCAGTTTTTGATTGGCATAAGAGATTCAAGGAAGGCAGGGAGTCTGTGAGGGATAATGAAAGGTGTGGGAGGAGTAAAGAAGTCAGAACAACTGAGTTGATTGGCCAAAGGGCTAGGGTTAGGGTTACTATATTGAGGTTTTAAGGGAGTTCAGGAAGATATTCCTAGGGAAGAGGCCAGCACTCTTCAAATCGGGTCAGTGGCATTTCCACCAGGACAATGAACCAGTCCACAACTCCATTCTTGTTACAGACTATTTGACCAAGATGGGCATCAACACAGTTTCCCAGCCTCCCTAGATCTTGCTCCCTGTGACTTTTAGCTATTCCCTAAGCTCAGAGGCTGTCGTTATGAGACAATTGAGGAGATGAAAGAGGCTGTGACGAAGGTCATTGACACATCCACATAAGAGGACTTCCATGGAGCTTTTCAGAAGTTGTTTGAACGGTACAATAAGTGCATTGCAGCCGCAGGAGATTACTTCGAAGGGGACTAGAGTTTCATGTGTGTACTATCAATAAAAGTGCCCTTATGAAAAAATTCTAGGAACTTATCGTATGCACCTCGTACATATATCAAATGTATATCATTTGAAAAAGAATAGTTTTTAGATAAACTTTTTAAACGTGCCAGAGCACATTTATTTGCTCACCGCTAAATTGTTTTAGAGTGTTTGCCAATGACCCGGGAGCCCTGGGTTCAATCCCAGGTCGAGTCATACCAAAGACTCAAAAAATGGTACCTGATGCTACCTTGCTTAACACTCAGCATTATAAGGTAAGAATCAAGGGTAAAGTGGAATAACCCAGTGAAAAAAGTAGCGCCCTCCCCAACACCTTGGTGTAGTAGCTATCGAAAATGGAGCCCTCGGGTCACCCTCGACAACGGTCGCCAACTCACTATTTCTATCTTACACGAGTAATTCTCCTTATTATTAATCCTTTGTTTGCATACAGTTAAGTGCTTTTGTACGGAATAAAAAATTCAAAAAAATTAAATTAAAATAAAAATGATTATCAAAAATATGCAGAAACGCCCAGATACCCCTGACAAGAAGAGGTGTGGTACATGCGCAAGGAAAAAGTACCATTCCGACAAAAGAAAGAATCTCGTTTATTTTTTTTTTTTAGCCGTGGCCAGCGGAGTGACAACGCCTAAATCTTTCTTGCTGGTGGTTGAGAGTGCCACGCGTCCGTCACAAGACGACGTGTTTTCTAACCTTTCCGCTAGTAGCAGCTGTTTCTTTTGTTAACTACCCACGACTAAAAACACCGAATAATGAACTCGACAGAAACACAATTAAGACACCATACAACGGACTTAATGACTACAACTAAAAACACCGGATTTAGACATATCTCCCAAAAGCATCTAACAGGATGTTAACGCTTTAAATACCAAATTTGCACATATATATGCAAGAAACGACTAACAAATTTGAACACCTTGATTGGGAGATTCAAGCATTTCATTTGTATTCAGGAAGAAATTCCTCACTGAAAGGTTGTGGAACTCAGAAATAAAGGCAGAATATAAAAGATATCTTCGTCTCCTACCTTTTACCAACTTTTTTTATATTATTCCTTTCCAGCCTTCATATCCGAGAAGTTAAACCAGCAAGATAACTTGGGGTAAGAATAGAATAACCCAGAATTGAATCAAATAGCAAACAATATCATAAATTACCTTTGAAAGCCCATAGTTTAAAGTATTGCTATGTAAGTAAAAGTTAAGTAGGCGATCTTAGTCGAGGGCGACTAGAAGGCTTCATTTACAATAGCTACTACACCGAGGTGTAGGAGAGGGCACCACTCCCGCATTGCTCCACTTTACCCTTGATACGTTCTTTATATTGCTGAATGTTAAGCAAGAAGGTATCAAATACCTCTTTTAAAGCCTTTGGTATGACGTGACCTGGGATTGAATTCAGGTCTCCCGGTTCATTGTCGAATAATCTAACTACTAGGCCTATACTTTGGTTTATTACTATGTCACAAATATAATTTCATCTAATAATCAGTCAATTGTTGGTTTGGTTTGGTTTCTTCGTTTAATGGCATACCAACCTTTTTTTGCTTATTTAATGCCAAAGCAATTCTCTTAGAAGAACAGTAGTGGTACTATTTAACCCATAGCTGGGAGGATAGATTCAGGGTAATTTTATTTCAAAATGAGTTAGAGCTGATTTATTTGCACATATCAAGTGTTGCTATTGTTCACGTACACTTAAATGGTCTATGGTATTACAATCTTACACAACATTTATCATTTGTAAGCACACAAGAAGTTATTTCAGGTATTGCTCACACTAATAGCTTTGTTTGAACGCTTTGTTTTTCTTGCTAAATTCTCGTGTCATGATCCAGCTGATAAATAATTTGCCCAAAAATCTGAACCCGATTGCTTGTTGGGGGAAGTCTTAACGATCTACAGAGATGCAGTCGGTATATTCTGCGACCGACTTGGCCATATGTATTTGATTGGAATACTTGATACTATAAAATTGCTGGTAAATTATTTGTATTTGATAAGAAAATTGTATTATGAATTAGTTGTATTTTATAAGTATATATGAAACAACATAACTATTAGTAAATCATATGTAAATGACTGGAATATACGATACCATAGGTATGTAAATTATTTCTATTTTATAGGAATATGCTTTCTTAAAACTGTACTTAAATTATTTAATTGATTTAATTATTTATTATGTATACATACTACCATATAACTATATGGGGATTATTTGTATTAAGAAATATTATATATATTTCTTTTAAATACCCTGTCCGGTGGCAAAAGCTGCTTGGTAGCGCCAGGAGTGGCAGTACCACCTTGAGCTACCGAAACTGTGTTATCACCCTGGTTGGCGGCTGATGAGGCTTGGGTATCGCACGTGCTTTCACACGTTGTATGATGAAAAAAAAAGAAAAGAAAAAGTAAATCATATGTAAATGACTGGAATATACGATATCATATGTATGCAAATTATTTGTATTTTATTGGAATATATGCTTCCTTAAAACTGTACTTAAATTATTTAATTGATTTAATTATTCATTATGTATACATACTATTATATAACTATATGGGAATTATTTGTATTAAGAATAATTTCTTGAAAGTAATATTGCTTACTAAACATTTTTGTTAGTTATTTGTAAAGGGACGTGATAGATAGACTTGTACTTGATCTTGTTTTCTAAGACCTCGCAGTTTCGCACGTAAGCCGTACGCCACAATGACTACCTGCATATAATTGACAGCAAACAAATGGCTCTAATTAAAAAGGAATAATGACTTCAAACCATATACTTATTAGTAATAGATAGTGATACTTGAACACTTATAATTAAGTAAAGTTAGCGATCTTAGTCGAGGGTGACCCGAAGGCTCCCTTCTCGATAGCTACTACACCAAGGTGTAGGAGAGGGCGCAATTCCATTCTATGGATTGCTCCACTTTACCATTGATACGTACCTTATAATGCTGGATATTAAGCAAGGAGATATCAAGTACGATGTTTTGAGTCTTTGGTATGACTCGTCCTGGGATTGAACCCCGGTCTCCCGGACCATTGGTGAACACTACTCTATTGGCTATTGGCCCGGTAATACGGTCAGCAAATTATATGTGAGTAAAAGTAATGCTGGTGAACGTAGTCGAGTGCGACCGGATGGCTTCTTTTGTCACAAGCTACAACACCGAGGTGTAGGAGAGGGCACTTCTCCTTTTACTGGATTGCTCCACTTTAACCTTGACACTTACCTTATAATGCTGAGTGTTAAGCAAGAAGGTATCAAGTACCATTTGATGCATCGTTGGTATGACTCCACCGCTGTCTCCCAAACCATCGGCGAAATCTCAACCTCAATGTAAATGGGCCGCTATTAGCAAAGTTGGCTGACTGTAGTCGAGGTCGACCCAAAGGTTCGATTTTCAGTAGCTAGAACTCGGGAGGCCGCTCTTCCATTCCCCGGATTGCTCCACTTTACCCTTGATACGGACCTTATAATGCTGAGTGTTAAGCATGGAGGTATCAAGAACTATTTTTGAGTCGTTAGTATGAATCCCTGTTTCCTGAGCGAACACTCTACTGACTAGACCAAAAGATCGTAGATATTAATTCTTTGAATATAACAATGATTTATATGTGTCAAGAATTATTAACTGAAGCAATTTTTGTATAACGGAGAGAGACAAGTCTGATGAATAAAAATATAACTTGCTTTTCTTTTTTCCTTTTATAACCTAAAATGTTCTGTCGGGTAAGAGTGAGAAATAGTCGGAGACGTCTGAAATGCTTACACACCTGGGTGATGCCACGGTTCTTTGGTGAAAGCGCTTTTTCTTCGTTCAACCCGGGTCAAAATCATCCCTGGTTTATATACTTTTCCAAACACACGTGGTCACAACTCCCACGTACACGTTGCACGTGGACATGTTTTTTTCTAGCATGCCACCCATGCAATGTACTTACACTGAGCAACATCTTACGTCCTGTTTACTCTAGGAACCTGGTGCACTTCCGTTTATGCCTCTTATGCTTCTTATATGGCCTGAAAAAAAGCTATTCAATTAAAAATCCAACCCAGGATGTCTTTCTAATCTTTATAATTAGACACTTTGAATCATAAAACGGATGAAAATACGACAATTACTAAACTGGAAAAATAACTTCAAACCTGTTGTAACCTAAGAAAAAGTTACTGAATAAGAAATAACCCAAACGGAAGGAATTGGAATGGAAATACAAATTTTTATTACATTAACAAAATACAATACTTACCAGCGGCGTGAAGAAGGTAACCACTGCTAGTGGTGACTACTAAGAAAAATTACCCACCTCTCAATAGCATTCAACGTATTTATGATGGTTTGGTTTGCTTGTTTGGTTTTCTAGGCATATCAACCTTTGTAGATCATTTAACGCCAAATCCATCTTTAGGAAAATAGATCTATTTCAAAGAATTCAGCTGAGCATAAGCATGCAGTTTAAATGTAAGTAGATTTTAATTGTGAAAAACATTTCAATATCGAGCTATTCAGTTTAGTCGACCAGTCCTAATTCAGCTAATTCAGTTTAGTATAAGTAGAGATTTTGTTTACACGCAGTTAAATGTCAAAACAGTTCTATATTAAACAATTCAGTTTAGTGCATGGGCAATTTCAATGTCAAAAAACAGTTCCATTTCAAATAATTCAGTTTAGCATAAGTATGTAGTTTAAATGTAAGTACGATTTAATTGTCAAAAACATTTCTATTTTAAGCTATTCAGTTTAGTCAAAGAATTCATTTTAGCATAAGTACGCCGTTAGTTCTATTTAACCCATAGATAGGGCCCTATCAGGTGCTACCACGCCAGGCCAGAGTGGACCTACGAACAATGGTTATGAACGGGTACTCCGCCTTCCCCAAAGCCCCAGCATTACTGGAACCTCACCATCAGATTGTTTAGTGTCATATCCAGGGACACTCAATGGGGGTCTTACCCCTCTGCAGAGGTACAGTCAGTGTATTCTACAGCCTCAGCCGACAGGGCAATACGCATAGTTAAATGTCAAAACAGTTTTATTTAAGATAATTCAGTTTAGCATAAATACACAGTTCAGATGTCAAAACAGTTCTATTTTAAACAATTCAGTTTAGCATAAATACGCAGTTTAAATGCACCCCCCAGAAAACTCCAACTACCGTTTTGTTCTATTTAACTCGTAGATAGGACCCTTATAAGGTGCTACTACTCCGGGCCAGATTGGACCAGGGATCGAGGGCAATTAAGGGGTACTCAGTATTCCCTAAAGCTCCTGCATGACTGGAACCTTACCATCAGGTTTTTTAGTGTCATATCCAGGACAATCGTTGGTAGGGTCTTAACCCTCTACAGAGAAACAGTTGGTGTATTCTACAGCCCGAGCCGACCAGGCAAAATTATTTTTGAGGAATGGGAAATACCCTTTAATGTTCAGGGTTTGTAACGAAACCATATAATTATTAGTATTAGTCAGGAATACTGGAAACCCTGAAACTGCCAAGTATTTCTATTTGATAGCAATACTTTATTTAAAACAATATATTTTTGTTTAGTTGTTTCGGTTTTATGGCATATCAATCTTTGCGCGTTATTTAACGCCAAATCCATTTTTATGTAAATAATCAGTTCTATTTCAAAGAATTCAGTTAAGCATAAGCATGCAGTTTAAATTTAAGTAGAGTTTAATTGTGAAAAACATTTCCATTTCAAGCTATTCCGTTTAGTCAAGGAGTTCTTAGTCAGCTGATTCAGTTTAGTGTGAGTACAGATTGTGTTTACACACAGTTAAATGTCAAAACAGTTCCATATTAAATAAATTAGTTTAGTGTAAGTAGAGTTTCAACGTTAAAAAACAGGTCCATTTCAAATAATACAGTTTAGCATGAAAAAAAAAAACAATTCCATTTCAAATAATACAGTTTAGGATAAGCACGAAGTTTAAATGTAAGAACGGTTTAATCGTCAAAAGCATTTCTATTTTAAATTATTCAGTTTAGTCAAAGAATTCATTTTAGCATAAGTATGCCGTTAGTTCTATTTAACCCATAGATAGGGTCCTATCAGCTGCTAACACGGCGAGCCAGAGTGGACCTATGAGCAATGGCAATGAAGCGGGGTCTGCATTCCCCAAAGCTCCAGTATCACTGGAACCTAACCATCATATTGTTTAGTGTCAGACATAGGACACTCATTAGTGGGGTATTACGCCTTTGCAGAGGTGCAGTCGATGTATTCTATAGCCCCAGCTGACTGGGCAAAAAAACAATATATTTTATGTATTAAGAATAGTAATCTGAAGCTGAAATTTTTTCCAACCGTTATAATTCGACACTTGAAGCCATATTTTATAATCTGCTTGAAGCATTGCATAAATTATTTTTTGAAGCATTACATAAATTCTATTGTATTTATTTTGAAGGCTTTTGAAATGCAAAATAATTATTCAGATTCTAATTAATTTCGAAGTAGAAAACTTCATCATCAGAGACTTTTATGATAGGACGTTGTAAACATCGTGTCACGTGGGGTGTTAGAACGCTATATTGGCTGCTGTAACCGTGGTGCCACGCAGGGTGTTTAAATGCTCTGCGGAAGAATTTTGAATATACAACACTGACTTCATATTATAAAAGTCTCTGATGATGAAGTTTTCATCTTAAAAATTAATTAGATCCTGAATAATTATTTTGCCTTCCAATCGCCTTCAAAAGAAATACAATAAAACAAAACAGGATGAAAATATGATTATTACTGAAGTAAAATAATAACTTCCAACTATATGATTAGTTGTATTAGATAGGAATACTTGAAACTATGCAAATGCCAGAAAAAAATCTAAATAAACAAAGGCACAAAACTATAAATACGCACGTACAATATGTGCGTTTCTCTAACCTCTCGCCATAACATATCCCTAAATGGATTGAAATTACATTAAAACCAGTCAATCAATAAATTGTATTTCCACACGAATCCTGGACTCCGCCGCTCTGATTTTAAAGTCACTGCTTCCAAATATCATCTCCCGTCGCTAAATTAAGAATTTCAAACTTCTATATATATGTTAAATAGGAAGCTAAGAGCATACCTCAGTCCTACGACGGCCATTGAGATCGTCAGCTGTCAATGACCTCTTCTTCAGGTAAAAGTGATCCTCAGGTTTAATCGACATTCGATTAGCTATGAAGGAATGCAGAGGTTTGATATGTTTGGCGTGATTTGCAGCTCCGCTAATCTTCTTACCCTTCTACACTCCATGCTTGTGTACAGCATTACTTTCGATTATCATTCAATAGCCGTTATTGCAATTGGCTTGCTTTGCTTCAAGAGTATAAATTTCAAACTGAGTGCTAACTTGACCGACGCACGTAGGGAAAGTGGGTTGTGCAATCTTGCAGTTTGACCTGTCTTGTGATTATAGTAGAGAGTAATTAATTTTCAAGTACTTTTGCAGATATAATCTATATTAATGATTTACCACAATTTGTCTGCCCCTTGTTGACATATTAAGGTTTCGTTTATGGGAATCAAATTTGGTTTACGTATGTAAGTGAATCAAGCGAAAGAAAAAGTAACGATGAGGCTAGTACGAATAAAGTATGGTTACTACGGTAAGATGTGACGGCGAACATAGTGTTCATATTTCCAGAGAAAAAAAAAAGCAATACGTCTTAAAATTAATTAAAGATATTGCTTAAAATATTTATATAAATACCTCGTCAAGTTGTACTGTATATAAAAGGATTAGACAATAGTGTTCGCTAATAAAAAGATATACTTCGTGTTTATTTACTAAAGGGTCGAAATGTTGCAGGTTTCAGAGAGAGAAACAGAGAGACAAAGACGAAGGACTCGGACTGCTATATTTGACACAATATCTTCTTAACCAACATTGTATTTCTATATTCAGGGTCCCAGTTAGTACTTCTGCTTCACGACCAAAGACAACCACAAACCGCGGGCACGTTCAAGGTGACATCTGTTCTGACTACCCGCTTCTTCTGACTGACTGTTTGTTTTGACTCTGGGATTATATATTATTCATAAAACCCACGCGTTTTCCTTCCGGTTCGAAATTTTCGTGATTCGTTTCCGCTTTCTCCTTGTTTACTCAAGTGCATCCTGTTCAGAAATCTACAACGAATATGCTGTCAAAGGTCAAATGCAACAGTCAGATTTATAAAATAATTGCGTATCTATCTATCTATCTATCTATCTATCTAAGGCTACTACGGTCTGTCAATCTGACGGGGCGGGGCGTGGCGTATGGTTTGAAGAGTTGGACAACAACCTTGAATTAAGTGAGTTCGAACTCTAGTCTAACCTTTACTTTCGGGCAAATACTCATGGGAAAGATACAAACCCTCTTATCCCCCATAGTAATGGGTTAAATGCAATAACTGCTGTTCTTCTACAAGAACGTCTCGGTAATGAAATCCCACGAAGACTGATATGCTATTAAATGTAATCACCTGAAATATCTATCTCTGGAAACCATTCCTATTTATACACATATGTAAGTCAGGTTGATTTATATATATATATATATATATATATATTGTAAGCAAAGATGGCGACCGAAGTCTCCCTTTTCAATAACTACTCCACCAACGTGTCGGGAAGAGCGCTACTCCTTTCCCTGAATCACTCCACTGTACCCTTGATCCGTACCTAAGCTGGGTGTTAAGCAAGATAGCATCTAGTACAATTTTTTAAGTTTTTGGTATGACGCGACGTAGGATTGAATCCAGCTCTCCCGGGCCATTGGCTAATACTCTAACCATTAAGCCAATATGTTCATTATTCTAATAAGATCTCTTTATTAATCTGGCCCAGTTGGCTGGGGCTGCAGAATTCACCGACTGCATATCTGCAAAGGAGTAAGATTTCCCCAGTGAGCGCCCTGGATATGATAATAAACAATATGATATCGAGGTTTAATAATACTGGAGCATTAGGGAATGTAGTGTAACCCTTTATTACCATCGCGTCCAGGTTCACTCTGTCCCTGAATGGAAGTATCTGATATCTATGGGTCAAATAGAAGAAAACTGATAAGTTAAGCTAAACTGAATTGTTTGAAATTCAATTCAGCATTAAATGACCCGAAAAAGGTTGATACGTCATTAAACAAAATACCAACCAACCAACCAACCAACCTCTCTATCTATCAGTCGGTTCCTTTCTTTTGTTCTCCTACCTCTTGAATTTTTTGAAAAAATAAAAATGACTTTTATCATTAAGGTTTTTCGGACTATTGTCTTCATCTTTATTGTTATTTCCATAACATTTCGGCCGATATGTGCTCCAGCCTTTTTCAGGTGTTTGTCGAACTCGAGAACCTTCACGGAACTTCGAACTACGTCCTTTATTGAAACCACAGGGGGTGGGCTCCTGTTCTGATTCCGTTCGCCATAACCGGGTACAAGTGTTAAGTATTCCTGTAATGTTACTCGCCTGTATTACTACTATTATGTATGATTTTTTTTTTACCTGTGCTCATATTCAGATTTCTTTTTCTGACAAACACCTGAAGAAGCCCGGAGGAAATAACAATAAAGATGAAGACAATAGTCCGAAAAACCTTAATGATAAAAATCAACAAGCTTCGTCTCAGAAATTTAGACAACTAATAAAAATGACATTTTAATTTCGGGGCAACCATTTACGAACATAGTGTTGGGTTAGTAAAATGATAATTCCTGTGAATGGAGTGAGTGAGGGAATGGCCCACTGTGATTGGATATACCAATCACGAGATTAGCACCAAAAGTCTTGGCGCAAAAATCCTAAATCCAGTCAGACCGATTCCACCTGACGCTCCGTAAAGCGGAGATGTTAAAAGCACTCAGATAGACTACCCTAAGATACCAGATATCTTCTTCAGCGCACCGGTAAGTCCCTTAAACTTAACTTTATATACAGGAAGGACTGTATAGTGTCATTAATTGTTTCACGTGTTAATTATTATATTGTTAAAATTAAACGAAGTACTAATTCATTTATTTGAAGCTTTTAGCCTTAGAATAAACGTTATACTAACACAATAATGGTACGTGATATATCATTAGTCTCTTGCAGAAATGTATACCGCATAGTATTAATTATCTGAAAGATTAGATGTATTTCGGTAAAAAATCTTGGAGCCAATGGTGCTATTGTTCTGCTGATATGCTTTGTACTTTTTTAAAGAATCTACATAATTTTCGTAAAAGTTAGTCCAATCTTAGCTGTTTGTTTGTTTGTTTGGTTGGTTTGTTGTATACCCACGATTTACACAATTCAAATATCGAACGAAACACACTTCTTTATAAAAATGTATCTCTCATTTTATTCTGATGAGGGGCTCACAGTTTGTTGTTGGTTGAGAGATAGATGAAGAGACATATACTCAGAGAGAGGATTTATTCCTATATCTTCCTCCAGGAGCCAGGGGGTTCCAACGCTTGCACCTCCTTGCAAGCTTGCCTCTGATCGGATGCGTTTCCCCCGCTCGACTCCGATTGTCTACCTCTGTCCAAATATGACAACGTGGTTCTCATCACGTGATACCCTTCCGGTTACACACCAGTTGTACCCGACTGCCCTGATCGTGCTGCCCTGTTTACTAATCGCAACGTGACGGCTTGTCAAAGCACACGGGGTCACTATGAACGAACCGAAAATTCATGGCATATGTTATATAACAGGTTGTGTTTTACGGCATCTCAATCCTTGTACGTTTTTTAATCCAAGTAGCGAGAACTTATCTACAACTGCTGTGTACGGAGATAAGATGTAGCATGGAAGACCTGCCGGAAGTGAGGGAAGATAGAGACAAATGGTGAAAGAGAGAGCTAGAGTAATCCGTGCAAGCAGCAGGACATGATGATGAGGATCATAATTATTTGTAAACGAATAGTTTGTTAGTAACATTTTTAACGTGCAAGAGATTAATTCTTTCCACAGTCTCCTCTACGGAAAATGACATCAATACGTAACTAGCAAAGGCATGGACAGCTATCGATAAATAATCGGTCATAAAGAAGTCAGACCTACACGATAAAATAAAGCATACTTTTTTCAAAGCAGCAGTCGTGTCCATACTACATACGGATGCACCACATAGATAAAGCATACTTTTTTCAAAGCAGCGGTCGTGTCCATACTACAATATGGATGCACCGCATAGATAATAACTTGGCGTATAGAGACTTGATGGCAATTGCACAAAAATACTACAAGCTATAATGAACAAATCCTTTGGGTAGGTGCCCGTGGTGTAATGGTTATCGTCGTTGGGAATGGATACGGTGACACGAGTTCAAACTCTGGACGTGGCTGATTGCATTTCACATTGCACTAATACTCTTGGGAAAGGTATGAATCCAATTATTCTCTTTCCAGTTTATAGTAGTATATAATAGTAGGACAGACTGAATTCTTCAGCCTAGTCTAGGAGAACGACAACTCTGAATTCAAACCTGTTAAACTCCGCTTAAAAATTGACTTTGTGTCAGATCCTGTCTGAGCGGAGGGGTTGGTAAATATGATAATGAACAAATCCTAGAAACAGCAACACAAAAATCAGTAGCTGTACGGCCACTAACCTTCCCTCTCAAAATCCATCAAAGCCAGATGAGCAAGGCATGTGGTATAATGCCGAAGTACAGACAAACGCAAAAAGTGGCGTTCTCCTGTTGACCCATTCTGACGGACGAGCTGATGTTGGATGACCCGCTAGAACTTATCTGCAACAACTCTGTATAAATAGGATGTAGTCTAGAAGACCTACAGGAAGCGATGGACGATAGGGATGAATGGACGAAAGAGTCAGGGAAATCTGTACAAGTGGTATTACATGATAATAATGATGATGATGACAGAAAACTTTATTCAACATTCATCATTCATTAGCACACATTTGAATGTTTTTAAATATAATAAATGGTTAAATTCGATCCATAGAGATTACCGTAACGGGTATTACCTCTGCTGGTCTGAGTGGACCTCGTTCCTCAAGGTTCTAGGGAGGTTTCTTCGTGGTGAAATGGTTAAACCGCTGGACTGCGGAATCGTAGTTAGCGAGTTCGAACTCCAGTCGGGCTATTACGTTCACTTCAGGACAAATACCCTTGGGAAATATATGAACCCTCATACCCTACCAGCTATGGGTTAACTAGCATCACTGATGTTCTTCTAGAAGGATGGCTTTGGCATTAAATAGCCTATTGATATGTCAATAAGGAAAGAAACCAAACCAAGCCAATCGAGGCAACAGAACTCCTTACTCCCCTGCAGAGGTTCAGTCCTTGTATTTTCCATTATTTTATAGAATAAAGTTACTTTTAATTCGATATTGAAAATGCATAAGGAAATTGTGATTTTTAGTTAAAAACTTGCTGTATCCAATGATGCTGTTAAACTCTCCCTTCAAGTATTCAAGTTAGGAAAATAATTGTTGGCGCTTTACCTTCTTGCCCACTCGGCTGGAGCTGTAGAATAAACCGACTGATTATCTACATATGGGTAAGAACCCACCCCTACCCCGGAGAGTGTCCTGTTTATGACACTAAACAAACTGATATATTCCATTAATGCTGAAGCCTTGGGAAATGCGGAGTATCCCTTCATTGTCATCGGTCCCATTTACACTCTGGCCCGGGGTGGAAGCACCTCATAAAAGTCTTTTCTATAGGTCAAATAAAACTAAACTTTGTGCTAAAGCCTGAAGTGAATCGTTTGAAATAGAACTTTTTTTCGGCATTTAAACCGCGTACTTATGCTAAACTGAATTTTTTAAATGGAACTGTTTTTGACTCTTAAAATTTGTACTTATGTTAAAGTGAATTAATTGATATAGAACTGTTTGTATGTATAAAAATAAATTTGGCATTAAACGATGTTCAATGGTTGATATGCTATAAATCCAAACCAAACCAAATCAAACCAAAACTAAAAAACTGATTTGTAAGTAATTTAATTTTCAATCATTTTTCACACAACTATTGCTATTGTTTCTACATAGTAAAAGAGACTCTATAATTTCTATCTATCACTAACATTTGTAGTTCCTTTTTATATCTAACGCTATCTAATACTTATAGTTCCATTTAATATCTAACACTGTCTATTGCCCAGTCGGCTGTGGCTGTATAATACACCGACTGCACCTCGGCAGAGGGGTAAGACCCCCCCGCGCAAAGAATACCCTGGATATGACACTAAGCAATCTGATGGTAAGGTTCCAGTGATGCTGGAGCTTTGGGAAATGCAGAGCACCCCTTCATTGCAATTGAATCCGGCACGTAATGGTAGCATACGTCAGGGCCCTATTTATGATTTTAATAGAACGAACTGCATACTTATGCTAAATTGAATTGTTTGAATTAGAACAGTGAAACTAAACTGAAAAGCTTGAAATAGAAATGTTTTTAAAAATTGAACTGTACCTACATTTAAACTGTGTGCTTATGCTAAACTGAATTGTTTGAAATGGAAGTGTTTTTTTTTTACATTGGAACTCTACTTAAACTAAACTGAATTGTTTAATATAGAAATGTTTTGATATTTAAGTGTCTCTTAACAAAATCTGTACTTATACTAAACTGAATACCTTGAAATAGAAATGTTTTTTGTCAATAGAACTGTGTAATCATGCTAAACTGAATTGTTTGAAATAAAACTATTTGCATGAAATGAATTTGGCGACATATCTAAGCTTAGTTTAGTAATTAACAACCATGACTGATTATTAATTCAACAAGTCATGCTGAAGGCCTCATGCACCGCTTGTTTACCGAAGTTGAGCAGTACAGGGTGACCAAAAAAAAACAGAACCTATATATTTTTGTAGAAGTAATATGGGTTCCTTCTTTTTGGTGGGGGTCACCCTGTTTTTAATCCATAACTGGTAGGATAAGGGGGCTTGTACCTTTCCTAGGGGTATTTGTCCGAAAGTGAACGTATTAACGTGACTGGACTTTGAACTTGCTTACTACGATTCTGCAGTCCATAGCTTTAAACATGATACCACGAGGACACCCCCGACGAAGTCTTTGTGTTACGATTAATCAAAGCTTTGTAAATAACAACTTATATAGGAATAAATCAAATGGAATTTAAATTTGAGTTACCAAGAAAATGTTTGAATTTGGAAATAAATTCAGTTCAGAGAGCGCTAATCGTTCCGCTAACTTAGCGATTAAACTCTGTGAGAACTCGGAATCATTTTGTACAAAGATGAAAAACAGCAATGTTTCAAATGCGCATGCGTCACTAAAGAATCCTCGCTTCCGGCTCGACCAACAACAAAAAGAAAACCAGTAATTTTGACGATTTTCAAAAGCACTAGCGATTTCCTTACTTATCGGTGTGGGTGGTGAGGTAGGGGTTGAATTTCTGTCAAAGAACTAAACCGTTATTCTTTGATTCGGAGGAATTTTCGGAACTCAGACGGAGGTCGCCAAAGAATAATAGACTCTGAAATTCAGGAGTCTCTTTCTTCGATTTGTTAGGTCCTCCAAGACATTGATTGTTACACCCCCACCTTCATTCTACTATGTAAGGAACTCATGACTGTCGCTGTACAAACACACACACACACACACACACACACACACACACACACACACACACACACACACACCTGTGCAAAAGTTGTCAAAAACACACATACACGTTTATAACAAATATATATATATATATATATATATGTATGTGTGTGTGTGTGTGTGTGTGAAAGTATGTTCCTAAATATTTCTGACAATTTTATCCGCGACTGGTTCCCTTGTTTTTACACTGTGTGATAACTGCACACTGAGTGTGTATATTTTGTGTATTATAGATATAGAGAGAGCCTTTATATATATATATATATATATATATATATATATATGTCCGTGAGCCTGTTCGCGTCCGTTCAGTTGTGTACAATGTATGAAGACATTTTCAGCATATGCAGAGATATGGTCACACACACACACAAATACACACATACACGAATATATATATATATATATATATATATATATATATATATATATATATATATATATATAATTACAATTTAACATGTTTTAAAACGTTTCCACCCACTATGGATGTACAACAATGCCGAACAATATTAAACATTTTCAACTATGAAATAGAATGAATAAATAAGGGAAATTTACTGCTTGTCTGTTTTTAAGTCTCTTTTATATATATATATATATATATATATATATATACATATTAAATCTCTTTATATATATATATATATATATATATATATATATATATATAAAATCATAACATGAAAGTAACCTGTCTTGATGAAGAAAAAGTACTTGATTAAAAAATAGAGACGTGTTGTTCAATTGGAATTGTGACACATCGGGAGCACTTTTCTTCTGTTAACAGGTTATCCAAGAGGTATGGCTGGTTCTAAACAAATCTTTCCCACTATTAACAAATCCCCTGAGTTGGTAATCCAACAATTCATATATTTACGAAAACGTAGGGTCTCATTTATGGAAATGTGGAGAGTCCATGAAATAATTTGTATTTCACTAAAATATAGTTTAATCATGAATAAATTATTTATTTCACCCAATATTAAGTACATATTATTTTGAATGCCCCCCACCCTGGTCATTAATCAGGTTAGTATGTAACTCTCGAATCAAATTCAGAAGGTTTCGAGCTCCAGAGGTTTTCACCCAAGTTTCTCATCTATTCATCTTTAATAAATATGTCATTCAGTTTAATGATAGATCAAATATTGTGGGTCATTTAATGCCAAATGTTTTAGTAAAATTTATAAGCGAATAGTTCAATGGTCAATATTTTTTCTTTATCAAGGACAAAAAAAAAAAAACAACATTTAGTCGAAGATTTTACAAGTACAAAGCGTTTAGTGGTTGGTTTTTAGGACATATCAACCAGTGTGTGTTATTTAATGCCAAATCCTATTTATACATGTATATTAAATATGTATGATTTGTTTTGTTTTTTGTTTTTTTTTTATGGCATATGAACCATTGTTAGTTATAAAATGCCAAATACTCTTTATACATTTATGTTAAATATGAGGATAATTAAATAAGTTCCCAGACTTATTCATACGGGCGTTTTTATTAATAGTACACACATGAAACTCTAGTCCCCTTCGATGTAATCTTTTCCGGTTGCAATGCACTTGTTGTACGTTCCAAAAACTTCTGGAAGACCCCATGGGAGTCCTCTTGTGTGAGCGTGTTAATGACCTTCGTCAAAGCCTCTTTCATCTACTTAATTGTCTCATAACGACAGCCTGTGAGCTTAGGGAATAACCAAAAGTCATAGGGAGCAAGGTGTCGACTATAGTGAGGGTGAGGAACTATCTTGATGCCCATCTTGGTCAAATATTCTGTGACGAGGATGGAGTTGTGGAATGGTGTATTGTCCTGGTGGAAATGCCACTGGCCCGATTTGAAGATTGCTGGCCAAGGAATATCTTCCTTAAATCCCTTAAAACCTCAACATAGTAACCCTAACCTTAACCATTTGGCCAATCAACTCAGGGTATTGATTTCCTTACTCCTCCCACGCCTCTCATCTTCCCTCACAGACTCCCTGCCTTCGTTGGATCTCTTATGCCACTCAAAAACTGATACTTGATTCATGCAAGATGGTCGAAAAGCAGTCTGAAGCATTCTATACGTTTTTGAGGCATTTTTTACAAGTTTAAAACTGAATTTTATTGCATATCGTTCTTATATAGTGTCTTTACGTCCAGATTGCATTTTTGAAATTCACCAGCTGTGACAATCAGGCTTTAGTAGGGTGTATTCCAATTGCTGCTGCAACTGTTCATTTGAATCTGAAATCATAAAAATTGGTCAATCATCTCATAAGATGTATAGCAATAACATAATGAATTTTCAAGAGACTACGGCAATTTGAAATTCCTGGACTAAAAAAAAAAAAAGTCTGGAAACCTATTGAAAGCACCACGTATATATGATTTAATTTTATTGGGTTTCATGGCATATCAGCCATTGTAGGTTTTTTAATGTTCAGTCATCTTTATACATATTATATATCAAATATATTTCATTTGGTTTGGTTGGGTTTTACGACATATCAATTATTGTAGGTTATTTAATGCCAAATCATTTTCATTCACATATAGTAAATATATATTATTTGGTTTGGTTGCGTCCTATGATATGTCAGTTATTGTAGGTTATTCAACACTGAATCCTCCTTATAAATATATATAAAATATTTATGATTTCTAAAAAAGTTTCGTCGATAATATTATTAGACCTGTCTAATATCATTCTTTTGTACAAAGTTAAACGAATTTTTATTTATCTCTTACAATGGAATTAATTATCAATGATTTTTAAATGGAGTTAAATTATCAATTAGTTCTTTTTCTAATAATTCAATTTAACATAAGTCCTTGGTTTGCTCTCAGTTTCAATATGAAACAGTTCTATTTGACCCGTTGATACGACCCTATCAGTGGCAACTACTACAGGCAGTGAACTTAGGAACAAAAGCAACGAAGGGGTACTCCCCAAAGCTTCAGTATTACAGGAGTCTCACTATTAGATGGAATTTACTATAATCTTCAAGACACTCACTGGAGGAGTCTCAACCTTCTTCAGAGATGCAGTTGGTGCAGGATTTTTTTTTTTTTTGATTGAGGTGGGGTCGTACCTCATTACTGAGATACAGTAGGTGCATTTTATAACCCCAGTTGACTGAGCCTAAAATGCCTTTTTTTTATCATTAAGGGTTTTCGGACTATTGTCTTCATCTTTATTGTTATTTCCACAACGTTTCGGTCGATATATCCTCCAGCCTTCTTCAGGTGTTTGTCGAACTCGGGAACCTTCACGGAGCTTCGAACTACGTCCTTTATTGAATCCACCCTTACGGCATGTGTCCTGCTGGACCATTCAGCGTGAATTTTTGAGACTTATAATCTTAATGTTGTTACTTGACTAGAATTACAACTATTATGTATATATATCTTTTTTTATATCGGCCGAAACGTTGTGGAAATAACAATAAAGATGAAGACAATAGTCCCAAAACCCTTCAGGATAAAAGTCAACAAACTTCGTCTCAGAAATTTAGACAACTAAAATCTCTTGTTTGCGAAGTCTATCCTTATATCTTTCAAATATATTTACTACCGCTTTGTGAGAGAAGATTTTGACGATTTCAACATTTTCATATGGTTCCTTTCTATTATTTTATTCTTAGTATTTATAATTTATGTTTCATGTTTTATATTTTTTAAAGTTTTGGTGTGTGTTTTCCGTCAAGATGAGTTCCATCGTAAGTACAGTTTTGTATATTGTTCACATTCTTTATGAAGTAAGTATGAATGGGTTAGATATGTGTGGCTTATGCCAAATCAAGATAATGTTACTTCCCCTTCCTTTATTCTTCTTGAAATTGTTTACCATTTTCCTGGGACTGGTTTGATAAAACGAAGTTTTTTCTTTTTTTCTTTTTATTTGTATTATTATTCTAACGTTTTTGCCGTTCTTTTTAAGGTTTTTGTCTTTTTTTTTTTTAGATTTGCATACGGAATTTGGAATATGGAATTTTTTCAGTGGGTTCTTTCACAGCTGATTTTATAGCAGAATTTACTTGTTCATTTTCTCTTATACCTACGAGGTTTAGTATCTAATATTGTACCAACCAGTGAATATTTGATAATGAATCTAATTTGCATAATGATTTTGTTATCAACCATTGTAGGGTATTCAATACCGAGCGCGAACACACACGCACACAGACACACATACACACACACACACACACACACACACACACACATATATATATATATATATATATATATATATATATATATATATATATGCATTTAAGCAAAACAATAACCGGTCACATTAGAATTTTTCTTAAAGGAATTATTGCTCTGTGATATCAGTTACATTGAGCTCTTTACCAGGAAAATTTAGATGTTCATAGTTGAATGAATTTTTTTTTTTTTGTCCTGAGGGAATTATTCCCGACTCCGGTTTAACTAGACTAAATAATACACCCCCCCATATATATATATATATATATATATATATATATATATATATATATATCACCCTTCTAGAAATAGCGCAATTAAGCAACAATTAATTATAAAATACAATAGCACTGACCAACATACAACTTCCGATAGAAGAAAGATTCTCACAGATAATATAATATTTATATTGTTTTATAGTATTGAATTAATTTAGGGGGCTATTGCAATGCGAGATGATAATTGTTTGAGTCTAATTAATTTCAAAGTAGAACTTCATTGTCAAAGACTTTTTTTTAATAAATGAACACGATGTTGGAGGTTCACTTTTTTTTAATGTTGTAAACATGATGTCACGTGGCGTGTTAGAACGCCCTATTGGGTGTTATCAGCATGGTGCCACGTGGGCTGTTTAACCACAATGCAGAATAGACGTGAATTCAGTCGTCCGAGTCAATTTCGTTTAATTCAAATTTTTAAAATTTTTGTTAAATTTTTTTTAATTAAATATGTATTCAAAATGTGCATGTTAATTAATTATATATTCACTATTTAATTCTAACCTACTGTTAATCTGAGGAAGTAACTTAGCTATTAATAAATCTTCCTTAATTCTAAGATTACCAACATTACGTACGTATGTGTTACAACCAAACGGGCAACATTACCACACTAGACGGAGCCTCTCTGAAACTAGTAGACAAATTCACCTACCTAGGAAGTAGCGTCTCATCAACAGAAAACGACATCGACACATGACTAACGAAAGCATGGACAGCTATTGATAGGCTCTTGATCATAAGGAAATCAGACCTGAATGATAAAATGAAACGCAGTTTCTTCCATGCAGCGATCGTATCGATACTGCTATATGGATGCACTATATGGACGCTAACTAAACGGCTGGAGAAGAAACTAGACAGCAATTACACAAGAATGTTGAGAGCAATATTGAACAAGTCCTGGCGACAACACCCCACAAGACACCAACTTTACGGCCACTTGCCTCCCATCACGAAAACTATACGAGTTAGACGAACCAGACACGCAGGACACAGCTGGAGAAGCAAGGACGAGCTCATACGTGATGTACTCCTATGGACCTCCACATATAGCCAAGCAAAAGCAGGACGACCAGCTCGAACTTACATACAGCAGCTATGTGAGGACACCGGATGTAACCCTGAAGACCTGCCAGAGGCGATGAATTATAGGGAGAAGTGGCGAGAGAGGGTCAGGGATATCTGTGCTGGCGGCACGACATGATGATGATGATGATGCTTATATTTTAATGGGAAATTTATTATCATTATTTTTACATTTAATGAAATGTTTTTGGAATGAGGGTGTACGTGTGTCGAGGTTTCTTTAATTCTGATGTGGAGGGGTCTGCTTGTTCTTCTTAAATAAAAATTATGGTATTTTAAGCAAATTAAACGATAAATAGTGTAAGCTTTTTGGCCTATGTTTGGATCCCTTGTGGAGCAGTTGGCTAGAGTGCATGTTGCGATAGTATTGTGATTTTTCTTCGCTGGTTATTTGTATAGTAAATGTTCCTCGTGTCATCTGGAACTCATTGGAATCTGGGAACTATCAACACGATGATGACGATTACTACATTATCTTACGTTGCCCAGTCGGATGGGGCTGTAGAATACACCGATTGCTTCTCTACGGAACGGTAAGACCACTCCCACGGAGTGTCCTGTTTATGACACTAAACAATACTTCTTCACTGCCATCGCTCCCAAGACAACTCTTGCCAGGAGTGGTAACACCTGATAAGGTCCAACCGATGGGTTACAGAACTAAACGGTGTACTTATGCTAAACAGAATTGTTTAAAAAAGAACTGTTTCTGACACTGAAACTGTGTAATTATGCTAAACTGAATTGTTTGAAATAAAACTGTTTTGACATTTAACTGTGAGTAAACAAGAACTATACTTATACTAAAATGAATTGTTTGAAATTTAATCTGAGTTCAATGAGACAAAACGGGCAGATACGACGTATAAACAAAACAACTTGCCCAGTCGGCTGGGGCTGTAGAATACACTGACAGTACCTTTGTAGAGGAGTAAGACCCCTCCAACGAGTGTCCTAGATATGACACTAAACAATCTAATGGCTGGAATACATTAATGCTGGAGTTTGGGGAATGCCTGGAGTGGTGTAATATAGCCAAATACGAATATGTGAAATATACTGATCAGTAAAATGTTCATATGCATAGAAATCCCGAAACACTGACGACTTTCTTTAGTTCAAGTACAAAACGTTTATTGACTTCTTGAGTTTAGTCTTTCGACTCGAGGAGAGAGACACAATTTTTACTGTGCTGACCGTTCCATCAGACCCAACAAATGCGCGGCGCATCCCGTAGGCCACAAACTGGACTCGCCTCGTCCAGCTTCAAATCTCAGCTGGCCTTCCCAGCTTCGGATCTCAACTAACTGCTTTTTCAAAAATCACTAAAAATCCCAGCCCATCGCTTCCGGGCATGACGTCATCCACACCCCAGTCTCATTTTCCCTTTTGGGATTTTTATTATGACATCTGTGAATTTCACATCCTCCGTGCGCAAGCGTGAAAACCTACGCTCGATACGTGTACCTCCATGTGCACTAAGCCGAATAGTTCTAAGCCTAACTAAACCGAATGATAAGATATAACCAACGAAAAATGATAATATAAAAAAAAAATTATTCCGCAATTATATAACAGTGGTAGCATCTGACAGGGTGTAATCTACGGGTCAAATAGAAATAAAATGTGTACTTATGCTAAACTGAATTGCCTAAATAGAACTGTTTGATATGTTAACTGCAAACTTATGCTAAATGGATTTATTTGAAATAGAACTGTGATAACATTTAACTGCGTGTAAACAAAAATTATACCAAGTAAAATTGTTGGAACTGTTGACTACCCTGAATAGCTTGAAAGAGAAATATTTTTGACAATTAAACTGTTTACATATGCTAAACGGAATTGTTTGAAATAGAACTTTTCATTTAAATAAAAATGGATTTGGTAATAAATAACCTACAAAGGTTGACATGCCATAAAACCCAAACAAACAAACCAACAAACCAACAAAACAACCAATCAATCCACTGCATTAACTTGCCATAAATATCGACAAATATTATCAGTTATTCCTCTTGGCGAACGTAAATTTCAAAACATTACTTAACCACTTTGTAAAAGTTTATTGCCCCCCGATCTGAAAAAAGCTAAAGAAAAAAAAATACTGTACGATAACATTAAATTGCATCTGAATGGTGAGGCTCCATTTCTGAAAATCTCGGGAGTGTGAAGTCAATACACCCTTGCCATTATTCCCAGGTCCACTTTAACCCAGAGTGGTCGTACATGTAAGAGGTCCATCTGTGTTCAAAATAGGAGCCTCATCATGCTGTTTACAACACACTTAAAACACCTTAGCCTCGTCGGCTTGGGTTGTAGAATACATCGACTCCTTCTCTGCCATGAGGTACCCCCACCACAAGTGTCCTAATATGATTCTAAACTATCTGCTGGCGAGTGTCCACTAATACAGGAGCTTTGAAAATGTAGAGTACCTCCTTCATAGCCATCACTCCTAAGTCCAATCTTTCCTTTTATTTCCAAGCTCTCCAGTACTCCAGTCACAGTAATAATCATTTGGAGACTGTACCGAGTGTACCAATTAAAAGTGGTATCACCGTCACTTTCATGTTCCATAGTTTTCAATTCTCTAGCATGGTCTAGGTACTTATCTCTGTTTTTGTTTTAAATTAAATGATTATTTTTATCATTATTCTTTTAAATTCTTAATTTCTTTTTTTTTTAAAAGAAGAGTGCAAAACGCAATTCATTGCTAGAATAATTTACAATCTTTTTTCAACAGAATAAACACTGAGTCAATCGATCTGAGGCCAGAATAAAAAAAAATATTGATCTCTATGGAAAGCAATCTTGTTGTTGTTCTTGTTGATGTTGTTTTTCAAATGGTTTGTTTATACGCAAATATAAAAGCCAAAAATGGCAGAATTGAAATGAAGCTGACAAGCGGTGGTGTATTGAGAGGCTTTTCAAATCGTGGCCCACAATTTTCTCATAAAGCAATGCCGACTTAAATTCAACTTTATGTTTTTTCCCCACTCTTCATTTAACATCTCGTTAAAAATTCATTTCATTCACTGTATTGTAGAAATTAATTTGTTTCTAATTATGAATTTTTTGACGGTCTCTGACATCGAGACTCCATTTCCCTTAAAAAAAAAAAAAAAAGAAGAAATATTTACTTTTTGCAAAAATTAAATTTCGATATTGGAAATCACAGGATTTGAAACTGGCTGAACCGGTTACATTTGATTGTTTGACTGGTCAATGGTATAAAATCAAATTAGTGCCAGACACATGTCAGTGAGGCTTCATCATCATCATGTCAGGAAGTGCCTGTGGTGAAATGGTTATCGCCGCAGGAATGGACACGGCGTTACGAGTTCAAATCCTGGACGAGACTGATTACATTTCACATAGCACTAATACCCTTGGGAAAGGAATGAATCCAATAATTCTACCTCCAGCTATGGGTAAATAGTAGGACAGAGTAGGTTCTTCAGCCTTGGTGAGGCAACTAGTCAAGGAGAAGGAAAACTCTAAAGTCAAACCTGTTAAACTCTACTTAAAAATAGACCTACTGTCATATCCTGCCCGAGCGGAGGGGTTGGTAAATATGATCATCATCATTTCGTGCCACAGGCACGGATATCCCTGACCCTCTCTCGGCACTTCTCCCTATCGTTCATCGCCTCTGGTAGGTCTTCAGTGCCACATCCCGTATCCTCACATAGCTGCTGAATGTATGTTCGAGCTGGTCGTCCTGCTTTTGCCCGGTATATGTGGGGGTCCATAGGAGTACATCACTTATTAGCTCGTCCCCGCTTCTCCAGCAGTGACCTACATGTCCGGTTCGTCTAGCTTGGATAGTTTTCGTGATGGGGGGCAGGAGGCCGTAAAGTTGGTGCTTTGTGGGGTGTTGCCGCCAGGACTTGTTCACTATTGTTCGCAACATTCTTGTGTAATTGCCGTCTAGCTTCTTCTCCAGCCGTTTAGTTAGCGTCCAAGTAGTGCATCCATACAGCAGTATGGATACGACCGCTACCCGGAAGAAACTGCTTTTCGTTTTATTGGTCAGGTCTGATTTTCACATGATCGATAGCCTATCGATAGCTGTCCATGTCTTCGTTTGCCGCGTGTCGATGTCCTTTTCGGTTGATGAGACGCTGCTTCCTAGGTAGGTGAATTTGTCAACTAGTTTAAGAGGGGTGCCATCTAGTGTGGTGATGTCGGTGGTTGATTATAGCACATATATTCCGTTTTGTGTCCGTTGACATGGAGGCCAATGCCTGCGGCGGCTCGTTTCAAACGGTGCAATAGTGTTTCGGCTTGGTTGGGTATGTATCCTCCTGTAGAGTAATATGCTCCTCCAGCTCCAAAAAGAAAATAATGTGGTTTGGTTTTATGGCATAACAAACATTTTTGGTTATTTAATGCCAAATCTTATTACAGATAAATGAAATATATATGATTTGTTGATTTAGTAAAGTAAGTAAGTAAAGTTAGCGACCATAGTCGAGGGTGACCCGAAGGCTCCCTTTTCGATAGCTACTACACCAAGGTGTAGGGGAGGGCGCTACTCCATTCCCAGGATTGCTCCACTTTACCCTTGAACCGTACCTTATAATGCTGAGTGTTAAGCAAGGTGGTATCAAGTACCATTTTTAAAGTCTTTGGTATGACTCGACCTGGGATTGAACCCACGTCTCCCGGGCCATTGGCGAACACTCTAACCGCTGGGCCAAAACACAGTAAAATGGTATGTTTTAAACCTAAGATTTGACGGAAGCCTGAATATCATTGAGCAGACTCTCTTTTGATTATTGAAAACTACAGTATATAAAAAATATATATATATTTAAAATCAAGTATCCTCGACTACCATCGGCTCCACGTCCAGTACTTCATTCAGCTAAAATTCTTGTACCGTTTTCTATCAATTATCTTCTCTATATCTAGATCATGATGAAACTCTCAGTGAGAGTAATGAGGCAGATTCTGAAGTTGAAGGTGACGTAGCTCTTAAGGATTTTTATTCGGAATTGGTAAAAGGATTGAGCATGAAATTTGGTTGTCCTCAAAAGAGGCTTTGGAACATTTCAAGACTTAATGAGAAAAACTTGTTTGAAAAAAGAACAGCATCCTACTTTTGATCCAATGAAAGTGAATTCCTGCAGTACTTTCAAAATCACTTGGTTTACTGTTGGAGGTGACTATGGTGTAATAGTTTTTCGACATAAGAAATGGGCACGGCAGCACGCGTTCAAATCCTGGACGAGACATTGCATTTCATATAGCACTAATACCCTTTTGAAAGGCTTGAATCCAATTATCCTCCCTCTAGCTATGGGCAAATTGTAGAACAGACTGTGTTCCCTAACTCTGGTTAGGTGACCAGTATAGGAGAAAGAAAAGTCAGTATTCAATCCTGTTAAAGTCCGCTTATAAAATTGTCATATCCTTCTCATTCAGAGGGGTTGGTAAATATATTCAAAGTTGACAGGGGGAATGCCAACCTACAACTCTGTCTCTGTGTCTCCTTTTCCATTCAAACTATGCTGTCTCTGTCTCTTCTTTCACACTCTCCCTCCGTCTCGCCCTATGTATATCTCTCCTTTCCAACATCAATCTGTCTCTATTTAGCTCTCTTTTCAAACTCACGCAGTCTCTCTCTCTCTCTTTCCCATTTCAAATTCTTTCTGTCTCTTTCTCCCCCCCACTCTCTCTCTCTCTCTCTCACCTTTGCAACTCTGTCTCTCTCTGTCGTTTTTTCTTTTCAGTCCAGTCTCTCTCAAACTTTGTATTTTCTAATACCAGAATGTCCATAGCATGAACTTTTGGAAATTCCATGGTGTTGGCGTCAAAGTTATTCATTTGCTCATACTTCTATACTCTTATAATTTACTTATATAATGTTTTCATTGTCCCTAACAGCCTTCGTTTGCTAGTCATATATTTATTTCATTTAAATGTTAAACAAAGATGGATGAGTTTAATATACCGGAAACAAAAAAAAGGTATTTTTTCTGATGTTCTTCCTCTTTACAATGAATTTTAATAAATGTCACTTGTTAAGTATCCGACCCTGCTTCTTAAAATTTTGCTCATTCTCTCTTGAGATAATCGTTCTCCAAATCTTTTTCTACTCCAAAGTTTTTTTCATTCCAACCTTCTATTTCTGCCTCTTTGTTAATATGCATATATTGGTTGTGTATACATAAGACAGACAAACAGACAGACAAGGAGTGTGCAAGAGAGAAATTTCGTGCAAAAGATTTTCAAATATTTTTAAGGTTCCAGCTAAATTCCATATATACAAATCAAATCTTTCTAAATTTTTATCTATCCAATTCTCTCTCTCTCACACTCTAACTTCCTTTCTTTTTCTCTTTCTTTTTCTCTCTATCTCCCTCTCTCTATATATATTTTCCAATCCTGTCTGCATCGATCTTTCAAACATAACGGTCAATAAATCACCATCTTTTAAAATATCTATCTATCTATATATATATATATATATATATAGTTTGTATGTGTGTGTGTGTGTGTGTGTGTGTGTGTGTGAGAGAGAGAGAGAGAGAGAGAGAGAGAGAGAGAGAGATTTCTGTTAAAAATCTTCAAGAGTTCATAATTCGAATATTTTAAAGGTTTTACGTACTTATTCTAGCTTAGTAAGCAACGAGAACTTTTTTATGAAAAAGTCTTAATTGTATGTATTTGATTATATATATATATATATATATATATATATATATATATATATATATATATATATATATTTCATTAAGAAAAAAACAACAAACCGGTCACATTAGGATTATAAATTTATTTACATCCTGTTATGCGCTTTTGAAAAATTCCAAAAAAAAATTTAACAGGATATCTTCATATCCTATGGATAAAATAAATCAGAATAGACAGAATAGGTGTCTATTCAGATTTATTTTATCGATAGGATCTGAAGAAGTCCTGTTAAATTTTTTTCGTGTTTTTTGATTTTATCAAAAACACATAACAGGATGGAAATAAATTTATAATCCTAATGTGACCGATTTGTTGTTTTTTCTTAATGAAATTATTGCTCTGTAATGTCAGTTACATTGAGCTCTTTACCAGGGAAATTTCAATGTTCGCTTTTGAATGGTTTTCTTGTCCTGGTGGAATTACTCTCAACTACGGTTTAACTGGACCAAATAATACTATATATATATATATATATATATATATATATATATATATGGGGTTATTAAAAAGGGGGGGATTTTTGAAACAAACACAATAGAGAGTACTTCAGAATTTTTAATTCTATACATGAAAACATTATTTGAAAAGTTTTTACAGTAAAAATTATCTCACTCTCAGAAATATTTGTTTTGAGGCTTCTCAAAATGGCTCCAAATCAAGCAGACAGCCCCAGGATTGAACAGAGATCAGTCATTAAATTTTTGGCGACTAAGAAATGGAAATTATATGAAATGTACTAGAGAATTTGTGTAACATATTGACCCCATCCAAGCTGACAAATGATGAAATACACCTGTGTAAATAACAGGTGCATCCTGTCGAAGATATCAGGGAACAACCTTTACTGACGAAGGGTTGAATTGAGAGCGAATTGTGACGTTCGCAAGAAGTAGGTGGATGTCAAATTATTATATAACCCCGGCGACAGAAAGGTCAGATCAGTTGGAGAAAAATGCTGGAATGAAAACCATGTCCCAGCAGAAGCTGGCCCCCAGGCCTCCGGTTGAGTAGCCCAGGAGAATGGGAAAGATATGCTGTTATAGCCAGAAGAGTTGGGGGGGGGCAATATGTTGCAAGTCTGTTCAATCTCCAACTCACCTCTCATAGATAATACCTTTCGTAACCGTTTCGAACCCTTTCAAATAAAGTGAGTGGTATATTTTTTTCTAAAGAAGTGTGTCTGCGCATCTTTATTGCGTTGAATATGTTTCTGCATGCATCTACATATGAGTATGTTACATTTTTAATTGGTGCGAAGCAGCATACTTTTGTCGAAATCAGCTGACCAATGGCTTGTCACAAAGAATCTCAGTCAAAAAGACATTTCCTGGAGTTAAAACGTACACTTTCCGATAAAGAAAAAGTACTGGGCGCAGGGTCATTTAAGAAGGTTATAAAAAGTGAATTACCCATTACCACTGATTTCCTTAGGTCAGTACTATTGTAAATAAATAGGGCGATGATTAATCATAATCATTTTCTTATTCATAAATGATTATATTAATTATTTACTATTTAGTTTGATTAAATTGTAAGTTAACTAAGGACTTTGAATGTAAATGTAGTTCCTCACCAAGGTCAAATGCGTGAACAAAGTGAGCCCAGGTTTAACATCTCAAGTCAAAATAACGTTGAAAAAATAAAATGGATTTTATTCATGTCAAAAGTTTGATGGGAATTAGATAAAAACATAATGAAAGTTAGGGCCACGTGTGTTGATCAAGTGTGTCATCACTTCAATAAAACATTTAATTTTAGAATATATAAAATGTAGAGTATTTGCAAAGTAGTCAGTTGAGACGTTAGTTCAGTTTCAACTTAAGTCAGGGTCGAATCGTTTTCGGAGCCCTTCGGGGCAGAGACAGTAGAATTTTCTACCTGTCTCTCTGTCTTGTGCTTCAATGACTGCTAGAAAGGACTTTAGCATATCTGATTAGCAGAGTCACCTGCTGTTAATTTTTTAAAATATATATTCCAGAATAGTTAATCGTGTTACACCAAGAGGAAAGTTATTGTGAAGAACATTTTTTCTAACACTGCTTAATGGAATATCAATCTTCTTGGTTTGCCAAAGCTATACTCGTTGACGAAACATTGGTTATTGTGTTGTATAGTCATATGCAGATTCATCTACTAATACATGCAGAACACAACGACACAATGAAGAGGAGCGACACAGTTTTTTTAGAAAAATATGTACCTCTCACTTTATTTAAAAGGTTCGAAAGGGTCTTACTGTCAGAGGGAGTTGGAGACCGAACAGTAATGCAACATATTGACCTCCCCAGCCCCTCCGAACATAGCCGTGTGTCGTTCTCGTTCTCCTGGACTGCTCAACCGGGGGCCTGGGGAACCAGCCTCTCTGGGACATGTTCTCATCCCACCATCTTCTCACCAACTGGTCTCCAAAACTCAATGACTTCCTAATTTCACCGAGTTATATAATAGTTCAATCGCCTACTCCATAGCTTTGGAATGACATGTTTGATTGCCATCAAGCGGAAATAACTGTCATGCAGTTCACAGGTCAATCTCTCCCGGTGTATCAATCTATGAGTGTACATTAGGATTTTAACTTGTCCCATATTGTTAGCCAAGTCCGCCTACGCGATTTCTTTCCATAACTGCCATCGGAATATGTCACTTCCTTCCGGTGCATCACTTTGGAATGGCATGTATGGCCGGGTCGAAGGTCAATATACAACAATAGTATATAAATTATAGACAGGAGTAGGATAAAAGGTTGATATCTTTCGCAAGATTATTATTCCAACATAAATGTAATGGTTCAACTTACAGTCGAACTCAATTACTTCTATATATATACATATATAACATCACCATCATGTCGTTCCGCTAGCACGGATATACCTAATCATCTCTCGCCACTTCTCCCTATCGTTCATCGCCTCCGGCAGGTCTTCAGGGCTACATCCCGTATCCTCACATAGCCGCTGAATGTATGTTCGAGCTCGTTGTCCTGCCTTTTCCCGACCATACGTTGGGGTCCATAGGAGTACATCCCTTATGAGTTCGTTACTACTTTTCCAGCAGGGTCCTGCATATCTGGTTCGTCTAACTTGGATAGTTTTCGTGATAGGAGGCAGGTGACCGTATAGTTGGTGCCTTGTTGGGTGTTGCCGCCAGGACTTGTTCAATATTGCTCGCAGTGTTCTTGTGTAATTGCCGTCTAGCTTCTTCTCCAGCTGTTTAGTTAGCGTCCATGTAGTGCATCCATACAGCAGTATCGATAAGACTGTTGCCTGGAAGAAACTGCGTTTAATTTTATCGGTCAGATCTGATTTCCATATGATCGATAGCTCATCGATATCTGTCCATGCCTTCGTTAGCCACGTGTCGATGTGTTTTTCGGTTGATGAGACGCTGCTTCCTAGGTAGGTGTATTTGTCTACTAGTTTAAGAGGGGTTTCGGAGGAGTTCCGTCTAGTGTGGAGATGTCACCTGTTTGATTATAGCACATATATTCCGTTTTGAGTGCATTGACATGGAGGCCAATTTATGTGGCGGCTCGTTCCATGCAATGCAGTAGTGTTTCGGCTTGGATATATATATATATATATTAATTGCCGATCAGAAGGCTCTTTATAGCTGTAACATCAAGGTGTTAGGATCGGTGCTACTCTTTTCTCTGAATCGCTCTACTTACCCTTGATCCAAACCAGATCATTTATATTTGATTAATATGTATAAAGAGGATTTGGCATTAAATAACCAACAATTGTTGATATGACATAAAACCCAATGAAAGCAAATCATATATATTTAATATTTATGTATAAAGAGGATTTGGCATAAAATAACCAAAATGGTTTATATGACATAAAACCCAATCAAAGCAAATCATATATATTAAATATATATGTATAAAGAGGATTTGGCATAAAATAACCAACAATGGTTGATATGACATAAAACCCAATCAAAGCAAATCATATATATTTAATATTTATGTATAAAGAGGATTTGGCATAAAATAACTAACAATGGTTGATATGACATAAAACCCAATCAAAGCAAATCATATATATTAAATATATATGTATAAAGAGGATTTGGCATAAAATAACCAACAATGGTTGATATGACATAAAACCCAATCAAAGCAAATCATATATATTTAATATATATGTATAAAGAGGATTTGGTATTAGATAACATGTAATGGTTGATATGCCATAAAACCCGATCAAAACCAAACTACTGGCGAACAGTCTAGTGTTTGTGTATATTTGTGTAAATGTGCTCATATATCGTTTCCTATCAGCATTTATATGCTTTTAATGAATTCATGTTGGCTCAACCTTTCATATATTATTTACAGTTTGAAATTTTCGCGCGGGTACAAACGGAAACTGAGACGCATATATTAGTGTCATCAATAATCATTTTTCTTATGTTTAATATAACAATGTTCGTCAATCAACATTGGAAAAAATATTCTTTGTCTTGGCGTAATAAGCTCTTTTGAGATCTTGGAAGATATTCGTTGTTTTCAAATCATTAGTTATTCTATAGCAAACCCAGTCTGTTTTTTTAGGTTTCAAGAAACTTTTCCCGTGACGTAATGGCTAAAGTACAGCTTACAGCTTTTAAAATAAACGAGTTCAAACTACAGTTCCGCTATTGTTTCGCCTTTGTATTAATGTCCCTGATAAAAGTAGAAACTTCTTATTCCCTCTGCTATTCACATTTTATTCTCTTCTTTACTGACCCTGCGCACAGAATTTTTTCCCGCCGAGAATGAACGTCTTTACACCAGGAACTGACTCCGTTAAACAAAGAAACCTCTTCCTATTGTATAATGATTTCTAAAATACGATAAAAACTATATATATATATATATATATATGTTTAACACGATTAATTCTCACACATTTCTGGCATTACAAGAATTCCCAAGTTATATATATATATATATATATATATATGAATGTATGTATGTATGTATACTTTGGCAGCATTTCTTCATGAATACATATTTGCTTGAAAATAATAGACATTTTTTATCAACATTTTTTTTTCATCCTTTCGAATCGCCGTATTGATCTTATGATATTCGGCTCAAATTGGTTGATAAATCTTCCATAATTAGTTCTTTTCCGCGTACTTTCTGCCCAACTTTGGACCATCTTCAGGTGAGGATGTATTACCTTTAACTATCGTCCATCGTTTCCGGTAGGTCTTCAGGGCTACATCCCGTATCTGCACAGAGCTGCTGTATGTAGGTTTTAGCTGATCGTCCGGCATTTGCTCGTCCATGTGAGGAAGTCCACAGGAGTATGTCACTTATGAGATCATCCGTACTTCTCTAGCATTGTCCAGCATGCTTGGTTCCTCTAACTTTGATAGTTTTTGTGATGGAAGTTAGGAGGCCGTACAGCTGCTGCCTTGTGGGGTGCTTCCTCCATGACAGCATTCTTGTGTAGTTGCCGTCAAGATTTTTCTCCATACGTTTTGTTAGCGTCCATGTACTGCATCCATACAGCAGTATCGATACGACTACTGCTTGGAAAAACTACGTTTCCTTTTATCTGTCAGGTCTGAGTTACATATGACCGATAGACTATTGTTAACTGTCCATACTTTTGCTAGTCGCGTGTTGATATCTGTCTCGGTTTTACGAGACACAGGTTCCTAGGTAGGTGAAATTGTCAACTATTTTCAGAGTGCTACCGTTTAGTGTGGATATGTCGCCTCTTTGATTAAAGCACATATATTCCGTGTTGTGTGACTTGATATGGAGGCCTATGCCTGCAGCTGCTTGTTCCAGACTATGTAACAGGGTTTCGGTTTGGGCAGGTGTATTTGCCAGAGGCGCTATGTTATCTTCGTTGTCCACGTCCGTAATTATTTTTTCGGTGTACCTTCTGCTTCTTTCCTTTATTAGCTGGAAATCGTTTTCTTTTTTAGCAGGAAAATAAAATCAACAAATGACTTATTAACGTACAAATCATATAGATATACAATATTTGGCATTAAATAACCTAAAAAGGTTGAAATGCCATAAAATACAACCAACCAGCCAACTATGTTATTTTTTATTTTTTTATTGGATTTTGATATGCACCTTGCGAAAACGTAGACTGCTATCAGTAGGCTATCGATTATATGGAGAGCTCGTCTATCCGACAGAATCAAACGGGATTTCTTCTTAGCAGATGTTGTTTCAATACCACTCTATAAATGCACCCCATGGATAAGTTCACAAAATGCATACATAATATGCTAGACGGGAATTCCACAGGAATGCTCAGAGTTATATTGAACGCATCCTGGAAGCAACACTCCACGAAACAGCAGGCTTACAGCCACTGACCTCCGGTCTCTATAAATATCCAAGTAAGAAGAACGAGACATGCAGGAAGAGCAAGGTGGAACTCATAATATCCTTCTTCTTGGACCTCTATACAAGGTCATGTTGCGCTGGCCGACTAGAAAGAACTTTCTTAAACCAGCTCTATGCAGACAAAGGATATTGTCTGAAAAACATACCAAATGCGATGGGCGATCAGTGAAATGCGTACTTGCAGCGCGACTTGATTGTGATGGTGAACTATCAGCTATTCCTATCTCATGCAAAAAATTTGTACAGTTTTATTGTTTCAAGTAATTATTTCCATTTTATTATAATCATTTGCTTGTACCGTTTTATGATTTCAAGAATAATATAAAACCATTACTTTTACGGGATGTGGCCCTGAAGACCTACCAGAGGTGATGAACGATTGGTAGAAGTGACGAGAGAGGGTGAAGGATATCCGTGCCTGTGGCATGACATGATGATGACTTTTCAAAATAGAGTATTGGACTTTTTGAGATTTAAACCTTAGCCTAACGATCCGATGTCACAGCATGAGCAAGATACAATTTTTATGTGCGTAAATAGCTGGGCAATGCTACGTCTAACGGCCCCCCCAAAAAGTCCACAATTCCTGCCATAAAAGTCAACAGTCTACGATAGAATCAGATGATATTTGAATATATACGATAAGTATCTCGCTGTCTCCGAAGTAACTTTGATAGTTCGTAAGCTCAATAAGAATCACTGAACTAAAACGAAAACTAGTCACGTCATCATCATCATCATGTCGCGCCATCAGCACAGATATCCCTGACCCACTCTCGCTACTCCTTCCTATCGTCCATTGCTTCCGGCAGGTCTTCAGGACAACATTCCGTATCAGCACAGAATTGCTGTATGTAGGTTCGAGCTGGTCGTCCTGCCTTTGCTGGTCCAAGTAAAGGGGTTCAAGGGAGTACATCCCTTATGAGCTCGTCCCTACTTCTCCAGTAGTGTCCTGCATTGTCTGGTTCGTCTAATTTTGATAGTTTCTGTGAGGGTGGTAGGTGGTCGTACAGCTGCTGCTTTGTGGGGTGCTACCGCCAGGAATTGTTCAATATTGCTCGCAGCATTCTTGTGTAGTTGCCGTCAAGCTTTTTCTCCATACGTTTAGTTAGCGTCTACGTAGTGCATCCATATATCAGTATTCACACGACCACTGCTTGGAAGAAACTGCGTTTTATTTCATCGGCCTGGTCTGACTTCCATATGACAGATAGTCTATCGATAGCTGTCCATTTAATGATCTTAAAAAGCAGAAAAAGCTCTCTTCAATTAAGAAGATAGTGATAGTGCTGTCCTATAATTCTCACATATTGTCCTACCTAACGATATTTTGACAATAGCAAAATGATTGCCAACTTCAATAATCATCATTTGCTTGTAATACAACTAATTTTGTTAGTCAAAGATATCAAAACCTAGTCGACAAGGCTTTGAATCCACCGACTGCCTGATTAGAAACTATCTTCACATGCAATTGCTATATTGTAATACTCCCTACGTTTCGGCCGATATCCTCTTCAGCTTCTTCTAGTGTTTTAGGTCAAACCCAGGTAAATAACAAATAATTCTTTCTATAACTTAACACTTCTATCCGGTTATGAACAATTTACTTCATGGGTTAAATAAAGGGTTCAGTTTGAGGTTCTCTTTTAGCTCACTCATGACATCGGCCGAAACAATGTAATAATAGCAATGACGATGAAAGCTACTGTTTGAATATTCTAAATGATAAAAATTGCTAATCGTTTATTGCCGCTCCGACTCAGATTGAACGTAGGAGCACTGGCTATAAAAGGGTACTCCACTCTCCTTAGATCTTCCGAACTGAAACCTCACCACCTTATCTTGGTTAGAACAAACCTTTCAGGAGAATTATACAACACTGTAAGAATACAGTCGGTGGATTCAAAGTCTTGTCGACTAGGCCTATCATATCTTTGACTAACAAAATTAGTTGTATAACAAGCAAATTATGATTATTCAAGTTGGCAATAATTTAGCAATTGTCAAAATATCGTTATTATTGAATAACAACATTCCTGGGGAGAAAAAAATTGAAAATCAGAATTTTTTAATGTTTAAAATCTAATTAAACTACGAAAATTTTTACCACGATGACCGTTCGTTTTAGATTCTATAAAGCAGGGCTTCTCTTTGGTGAATACAATTCTGACAGAATAAATTGCAGCGTAGAAGGCCACAGGGGATGAATTTACTAATTTGCTTTCATGAAACCCTACAGTTCGAGCTATGTTCAAGTTAAAATCCAGTTTAAAAACAACAAAAATAAAGATAACAGTCATTACCATTATGAATTTACATATGAATCGAATTTGACGTTAAATAACCCGTAAGGGGTTGATATGTCATTAAACTAATAGATTTAATATAAATCTTTAAGATTATAACTAGATATTTACAAATAAATAAAAAAAAAACATTAAATGGTTATAAGGGGTAGATATGACGTTGAGTAAATTAGACGAAACATCTTTTCTTTTGGTTTCATGAGAAGAAGCTCCTGTAGCGTAATGCCGAAAGAATAGCACTGCGGCCTTGCAGTGAGCAAGTTTGATTCCCGTCGCTCGGCTTACTTTCGGACCAATAACTTTAGGAAAGGCATGAAACCACTTATCCTCCGGGCAATGAGTTAAATAGAATATCTCCTGTTCTTCTATAAGAATAGCTTCATTTTGGTTCATTTGGTTTGGTTTTTTTAATGGGTCATCAACCTTCTTGGGTTATTTAGTGCCAAAGCCATCCTTCTTGAAGAACTGTAGTTGTACTATTTAACCTGTAGATGGGGGAAGAAGGGTGTTCATATCTTTCCCGAGAGTATTTGTCCGAAAGTGAACGTAATAGCCCGACTGGAATTCGACTTCGCTTACGACGATTCCGCAGTCTAACGATTTAACCATAACACAACGTGGGCACCCCCAGTTTCGCTTTGAATAACCCACGAAGATTGCTATACTATTAAAAAGAAAAAAAAAAAAACAAAACTTCATTATAGAGAAATTTTCTTTCTCCAAGTAGATATTTCTATACAAGTATAGTGCAATATATTCAATCAAGCATAATGTGGGGGGCAGTTTTCTTTTATAATTGAGTACTAAAATGACCCCCAACCAAATAATATCCTTAAAATACTCCAGAATACGTTTACAATACACTAACTTCTTTACCCTCAAGTTTGAGTTCAATACCACTACCGTTAAGTAACATACCGTTCTTCTACAAGAATGGCTTTAGCATTAAATAACCTACGAAGGTTTATATGCCATTCAAAAAAGAAACGAAACCAGACCAAAATTTTATAATACAGAATATTTCTTTATCCAAGTATAGTGTATTATAGTCAATCTAGCATAAAGTGGGGGACCTGTTTTCTTTTATAATTGAGTACTAAAATGGGCCCCCACTTTATAATATCCTTAAAATACTTCAAAATACATTTATAATACGCTAACTTCTTTACCCCCAAGCTTTGGGTTCAATACCGCAACCATTAAGTGATAATTGTAACGGTGTAATAATATTTACTCATAACGAGAGTTCATTTTACGCACGTGTGACGTCGGGGCAGTCTGGCACTTGACCCCTCGCAAAATGTCCTAGTCAAGATTCCCTTTTCGGGCATATGGGAACTGGCAAATAATATGGGGGTTAATTTGGGGCCAGACTGACCGCCGCTGGCAAGGGGGATTCCAATTTCACTATAAATACCCCACCAAGCCCCTTCGTTTTCCTACCCCCTTGGATAACGGAAAACATGGACCTCTAGGTTAAGACAAAATATTCACTGTAGTCGGAAATTCCAATTTCCCGTATAATGTTTTTAAGGCGAATAAGACATTTAGCGAGAATGAATTAAAGGGAACGAAGCTGAAAAATATATGTTCAAAAGAAGGCAATCCGACAGATAAACAGCATAACGAATAGATTTCAACAACGGGACATTTAAACTATAACAAAATTTTAATAGGTGAGGACTGAACAAATATTTATGGTGCCGGCTATATTACACCAGCAGACAGTCTCTCTTTCTTCTTTTTTTTCGTTTCTTTCTTTCTACTTTCTTTCTTTTCTTTTAAGTTATCGGCTTGGTTAAGCCAGGTCAGCAGTGTGAAACCCAAATGTCTCTCTTCTGTTTTCCTTTCTTTTCTCTTTTTAAGTTGTACTAAAATTTTCGACGGGTTTACTTCGCAGATTCCTTTCTTTTACGGGCGAGCGGCCTTCTGTAGAATCTGGCTGAAGGCACGGTTATCTTCTGTCCAAAGATTCTGTTCCACTCTTTCCCCGGAGTTTGGCTAACTTAGCATGGTTCTCTTGCCAATGTCTATCCAAAAACCGAAGATCCCCTTCCAAATTTCCTCTGACGAAAAGACATTATTTTTTGGCGCGAAGGGCTCTGGCCAATCATTTGGTCTCTTTCCTCCTCCACCACCTTATCCGGTCATGCTACTCAACGACCTACATTTCCTTCTCCGTCCACCCGGTTATGGAGTGCAGGTAGTTTGATCTGCATTCTAACTGCTTTCGCGGTCAGTCGTTGAGCTTGTTAGTTCAAACACAGAAGGGGAAGGGAAATAAAAATCTTACTTTTCCCCTCTCAGGGGCATACCACGTCACACAATACTGTTCTTCTACATGGAAGGCTTTGGCATTAAATAACCTATGAAGGTTTATATGCCATTAAAAAACCCACATCAAACCAAAACTTTATTGTAGATTTCTTTATAGTAGATTTCTTTATACAAGTATAGTGTATTATAGTCAATCTGGCATAAAGTGGGGGACCTGTTTTCTTTTATAATTGGGTACTGAAATGGGCCCCCACTTTATAATATCCTTAAGATGCTTGAAAATACTTTTATATTACGCTAACTTCTTTACCCCCAAGCTTTGGGTCCAATATCACTACCGTCAAGTGACAATACTGTTCTTCTACAAGGATGGCTTTGGCATTAAATAACCCTATGAAGGTTTATATGCCATTCAAAAAAGAAACGAAACCAAACTAAAACAAATTTTGTTTCGTGACATTTACTTAAAAAGTAAACCCGCTTTCATAAGCTGTTCACGAAGGAAAACATTTTATATTATTCACTTCTTTTACTGCGAAATAAAAATCATAGAGATCGGTAAATGGACACCGTGAGAAAAGATGGCTGTGGACAAGCAGGAATTTAAAAAAAAAAAAAAGATAGTTTTGATAAATATGTTTCTGTGCCTCATCATTAAAAATGATTCAAGTCATTTTTTTTTCCTTACATCTTGTCATTCTGTTACTTTAGGCCGGAAAATTTTAAGTATATTTTCATGTATTTATTAGTAGTGACAAAAATAGAAATATTTCCTAAGAAAATAAAAATATATGAATAAATAATCTTCCATGTTGAAAATACTAGAATGCTTTTTTTTCCTTAAGGAGAAATAGCAAGTTGTTTTTTTATGCCATTTAAAGGTAAGTAAAGAATTGAATTTGTTCGTTATGAAATAGATGCAAAAATGTCCAGCGATTCTCAGACAAGACCGACACGTGTACATATGTGTTTATATATAGGTTTACGTACACGAATACGAATGTACACATTCTCAAACGCAAATAGGAATGAACAAACGAAGTGCCCGTGGTGTAAAGGCTATCGTCGCAGGAAAAAGATATAACGACATGAGTTCACATTCTGAACAATGCTGATTGCATTTTAGATAGCAGTAATACCTTTGGGAAAGGTATGAACCCAATTAGTCTCCCTCCAGGTATGGGTAAATAGTAGGGAAAAACTGGTTTCTTTTGCCTTGCTTAGGCAATATGTCTCGAAGAATAAAAACTCTAAATTTAAACATGTTAAAATACATTTTGTGTCACATTGTGTTCGTGCGGGTGGGGGTAAATGCACACACACACACACACACACACACACACACACACACACACACACACACACACACACACACACGAAGTACATCTTTGTATATACATAAGTAAAAATAAAACGTAAAACAAGAAATACAAAAATGCATTTATATAAACAAAAACATCCTAAGTGGCCAAAGATATTCGCGGATAATTAATTCCTAGAGGACATTCACAAATACAAATCTTGGAAATAAAAGGAATCACACTTTTACTAAAACAATCTCCACTATAAAAGCAGGAGCAAAGACATCCGAGCCATTATCAATCTCCTAAAAAAGACATAAAATCTGAAACGCTTATAGAACATAAGCATATAAAATAATAAAAATCTATATATCAAATTGAGATTAATTTGCAGACTTTCACTCACACACACACACACACACACACACACACACACACATATATATATATATATATATATCATCATCATTATCATCATCAAGCTGTTTGTGGTTTATTTTGCATTTCAAACTTTGTATTTTATTTAATACCAGATCCATTTTTATACAAATGAACAGTTATATTTCAAACAATTCAGTTTGCATAAATACACAGTTTAATTGTCAAATATCTTTCTATTTCCAGCTATTCAGTTTAGTCATACAGTTCTAATTCAAAAAATTTAGTTTAGCATGAGTATAGTTTTTGTTCACACACAGTCAAATGTGAAAACAGTTCTATTTCAAACAATTCAGTTTAGCATAAGTTCGCAGTTTAGTTCTATTTGACCCATAGAAAAAACCCTATCAGATGCTATTTCCCCGGGCCTGAGTGGACCTGGGAGTGATGCATTCCCCTAAGCTCTGCGTTCCCCTAAGCTCCTGCATTACTGGAAACTCAACATCAGATTGCTTAGCGTCAAATCAAGGACATTCGTTGGTGGGTTTTACCCCTCGGCAGAGATGCAATCGGTGTATTCTACACTATCATGCCGTGTTGATACTAATATATATATCATCATATATTATGTTGATACTAATATATATATATCATATATTATGTTGATACTAATATACATATCATCATATATTATGTTGATACTAATATATATATATCATATATTATGTTGATACAAATATATATATCATCATATATTATGTTGATATATATATATCATCATATATTATGTTGATACTAATACATATATCATCATATATTCTGATGATATATCATCATATATATATCATCATATATCATCATATATATATCATCATATATTATGTTGATATATCATCATATATTATGTTGATACTAATATATATATCATCATATATTATGTTGATATATCATCATATATTATGTTGATACTAATATATATATCATCATATATTATGTTGATATATCATCATATATTATGTTGATACTAATATATATATCATCATATATTCCCTTGACAATCTCTCTCAATCCGTCCCAAATGCCATCGATCTTTGCATGTCCTTTTTACGGCATCAAGTGTATACACAGAGCTGATATATTCTTTGTCTATGAGTAGGAGTCCATAAATCTCCATCATTGCCATTCAATCCTTGTTCGTCTTATTTAAATAATTTTCGATGTGAAATGTAAGTAGCTCTCTAACTGAAGTTTTGGTGGGATGCTGTTTCTAGAATCTATTCAGAACAGATCGAGGCAACCTCTGATAATTTCCATGTGACATTTTTGTCCATGCTTTTTGTAAAAGTCCATGACATGCAACCATACTGTTGTACTAACTCGGCTAGAACTTGGAAGAATTATTGTTTTATTTCATCAGACAGATAAGATTTCCATATGATCGATATACTGTCTCTTGAAGACCATATCTTTTTCTATGGACATAATGGTATCACTTTCAGTAGATGAGATATTGTCATCGAGGTAGGCGACCAAGTCAATGTCTTTCTATTCCGTGTTGAAAAAAAAAAGAACTCTCTTTTATTTGAGTTTACACTGAAGTCCATGCCACATTAAAGACTATGCAGCCGAGATTGGTTGGTTGGTTGGTTGGTTGGTTGGATTTATGGCATATCAACCCTCGTAGGTCATTTAACGCAAAATTCTGTCTGTCTCTCTCTCTCTCTCTCTCTCTCTCTCTATATATATATATATATGCATATTCGATGCAGCCAAGATTCGGTTTGGGCAGATGTAATAAGAAGTGCTAGACCATATGCTTTGTCTCCATCTTTGATAGTTTCTGCAGGATATAGTCTGCTTCTTACCTTCCAAAATACATAAAAATAAAGAACAAAAAGAATTAAAGTCACCAGACAAATATTTATTGTTGTAATTTTTTAATAAGACACAACGACCGTAGGTCATCGACAAAATAAATGATTTGGTGAATCAGTAAATATTTTCGAAAGTTTTCATATGTCGCCACTGAAAATGAATATGCATTTTCCATATATATATATATATATATATATATATATATATGTATATGTTTAAAGATTATATATATATATATATATAATATGAAGGTGTTGTTGATATATATATATATATATATATATATATATATATATATATATATATATATATATATATATATATTAGGGAAAATTAATGTTAGCGACCGTAATCGAGGGCGATGAGTGTGTATAGGAAGGAACTACTCCTTTCCTTGGATTGCCCACATTACCCTTGATCCCAACCTTATAATATAGAGTGTTAAGCAAGGAGGTTTCCTTGACAATTTCTTGAAAGTTTGGTGTAAATTGAATTGGGATTGAACCCTGGTAACGCAGGCCATCTGCGAACACTCTAGCCACTAGACCAATATATATATATATATATATATATATATATATATATGGATATATATATATATATATATATATATGCATATATATATAATACTTAGAGGTCTACATTTTCCAGGGATTACAAAATCCGCTGTTTCCAGGGTTTATTTTAATACTGTCGGGTTTCCAGGGATTAATATAATACAATTCGTTTAAATGTGACCTATTGTTGCATTTTCTCATGGGAGGTATTGGTATATGTATATATATATATATATAAAACCTATCTCTGGGTATTATAGCATTTCGATGTTTCCAGTGTATAGTAGTTGCTCTTTTCGAAGATTATAGTAGTCTGCTGTTTCAGAGTATTATAGTACTCCTCTGTTTCTTGTTATTCTAGTTATCCACTGTTTTCTCAGGTTATATTAGTCCGTTGTTTTCGAGTATTATACTACTGCGTTGTTTCCTGGATTATACAAGTCAGCTGTTTCCAGAATGCGAGCCATTACCTAAAAAGCGGCAACCGGTTTGTTGAGTGAGGATAACTGATGTTTGAAGATTATGAGCATCATATGGACCCAGTATTAGAATGTTACTGAGGACAAACCTTAAAGCATCTTGAAGATAGACTAAATCAAATGAATGTCCTTAAAATATTTACTTGACCGTTGAACAACTTTTAAATCGTATATTCATATTTACCAAACATCTCCGCTCGGGCATGATATAACACAAGGTAATTTTTTTTCAATTACATCATTAAATTTTATTACATCAAGAGAGAGACCCAGAAACCCTCCTTTTGATAAAATAAATCTGGTGCACCATTATTCAGTTGTGAACGCGTATACACACACACACACACACACACACACACACACACACACACATATATATATATATATATATATATATATATATATGTGTGTGTGTGTGTGTGTGTGATAAAAAAATCAACAGATAGATATTATATCATTATAAAATTATTTCAACTAGTCGCAAAAGGCTGTTTGCTTCCTCAGATGGGGTTTGTAAGAATGTAACAAGAAAAAAATACAAAGTTTTTTTCGAGGAAAAAACATTTTTGTAAATAAAAAATAAATGTAATATAAATTAGAAAGATACCAGAGTTGACCTGGGTTCGATGACAATGAAGAGGTACTCCTCATTCCCCAAAGCTCTAGCATCACCGGAACCTCACCATCAGACTGTTTAGTGTCATTTCCAGGACACACGTGGGGGTGGTCTTACCCCTCTGCAGAGGTGCAGGGCAGTGTATTCGGCTGCCCCAGCAACTGGGCCAACACATACACAGGTTTAAATTATATATATATATTGTTCTTGGAATACATATATATATATATATATGAAAGTGTGAGTTATGTTCCACAGCTCTTTTAATTCTTCGGCAAAGTTCAAATTATTGTTCCTCGCTTTGTTTCTTCTGTCTATTTCTTCTTCAACGGTCTGCCGGCACGCAAAATCTACGAAATGACTGTTTTTATTTTGTTCTTTTTAATCAACACAATATCAAGTATTCTGGCTGGTATTAGTTGATCCGTTTATGTCTCAAATTCCTAGAAAATTTTATGCATTTTCTTTCCTCGACGGATTTTTCTTTTTAGATGTATGGTACTATTTACCAACCCCTCCGCTCGGGCAGGATATGACACAAGGTCAATTTTTAAGCGGAGTTTAACAGGTTTGAATTCAGAGTTTTCCTTCTCCTAGACTAGTTGCCTCACCAAGGCTGAAGAACCTAGTCCGTCCTACTATTTACCCATAGCTGGAGGGAGAATAAGGGGGTTCATACTTTTCCCAAGGGTATTTGCCCGAAAGTGAACGTAATAGCGCGACTGGAGTACGAACTCGCGTACTACGATTCCGCAGTGCATCGCTTTAACCATTACACCACGTTCAGTGCAGGTGGATTTGAAAAATTTTCTTTTCTCCCAAAAGCTGTAAATTTTTTTTACACCATCAGAATTATAGAATAGTTTTAAAAATTAATTACTTAATTTACACGCACATATATATATATATATATATATATATATATATATATATATATATATATATATATATATATATATATATATATATATATATATATACTCTTAAGACATAACTATGCAAAAAATTTAAATATGAATATACTTGAACATATTTTCCTATTATCTTGGTATAAAATCGCCCAAAATGAGGTGGACATGTCGTTCAACTCAATCAAAAACAAAATATAATAAACAAAGTTAACAGAAAAAAATGCAAACTATGGAAACAACCTTTTGTTATATTATCTTAATTTTCTATGGTATTTAATTATAATTAACCTCTTGGCATAAGATAAACAAGAGGTGGGTTTAGATACTATTAAAATCAATTGATCCATCGGTTTCATAACAATACTTTTCAACTGATCCATTAAAGTATCAGTTGGAAATTACTGTTTAAATAAAGACCGTGTAGACAATTGAGAACGTTTTTTGTTTTCCATATTTTCATTCTCCTTTACGATAGGAGTGCCAAATTACGTTGCTATGACAATGCCATGGACAGTTGTGACATTCTTTAATATTTTTTTTTTCTAAAATGAAAAAAAAATTAAACCTCTTTAAGATTAAGCTAATACAGGGCCAAATGTCATAATAAATTGATAAACAATTAATAAAATTAGTTTACACGTTTTAGTTCAATTCCATTATTCAGTCATGAAAATATTTCCTTCGAGATTATCTGACCTAAAGTGACCTTTTGCAAAATTGTATATTCTACCATATGAGACCGATGAAAAAGTTTCGGGCCCTTTTTAATCAAATTCTTTATTGATATAAATCCATTATGCCATTGACCCAATCAGCTGAGGCTGCAGAATACACCGACTGCATCTCTGCATAGAGGAAAGACTCCCCCAATATATATATATATATATATATATATATATATATATATATATATATCGCACCACATCGAAAAGGAGTGAACAATGCAAAATTTATAATATATGTAAATATATATATAGAAGCCTATGCGGAGCAAAATCATTAAAAACAAGAAGTGAATACATATGTTCCTTTATAAAATTGTTGGTCCCACATTGACCGAATCTTCTGATGGATTTTAATATTTTTTTTTCTTTTGACCGTTAACTACGTGGCACCATAAGTAAATCATCAAATGCATAAGTGATTCCATTGAATCTACACTTCTACCCGTTTTTCGGTATTAACCTTTCCTGATTCCTCTTATATATATATATATATAATATATATATATATATATAATATATATGCTTGCAGAGAGAAAAGAAATCTACCAAGGTTTCACCTAAACGGATCATCAGGACATATCCGGTGTTTTTGTTTTTTTTGTTTTCGTTTCTTTTTGCCTAGGTATCTGTTGTTTATTTTCAAGTGGTACGTAGGTTTTTGATTTTTTTTATATGGATTTTTCCCCCGGAAACGAGTCCCATTGATATGAAACTAAGCAATCTGATGGTGAAGATCCCGGAATGCGGGAACATTGTTGAATGCGGAGTACTTCTTTATTGCCATCGCTCCCATATCAACTCTGGCCCGGAGTGGTAGCATCTGATAGGGTCCTCTCTATGCCTCAAATAAACTAAACTGTGTACATATGCTAACCTGAATTTTTAAAAATAGGACCGTTTTTACATTTAATTCAGTGTAAGCAATTAACTTTTCTTAAGTATTGGGTTGTCTCCCCTATTGATGGACTTGTCCTCATGTGACATATACCGAGTAAGCTCTCTTCTGTGCAGCCTCAGTCTCAGTCTCGGTTGGGCACGGATCTGGCCGAGTGCTGACTGTTGACTCACCATTTTCTCCGCCCTCAGAGGGCCATCTCCCCAGGCTTTTACCCCATAAAGGAGGGTTTATTGCCTGGCGCCTGACGCGCGTCTAATAAGGGGAATGCCGACGAGGCCGTTGGTATTTTTAGAAAATGTCGGGCGCGTGTGGGCTCCGGTCCTGCGCCCGGAACCACCTAAAAAAAGCCTTGTGCCGCGCTTGCCCGTTTGGTGGGGCGTGCAATAGATACCCTCAGTCTCAGTCTCGAGCAGTCTCAGCGAGCCCTTAGCAAGAGCGGTAATATTCCTGATTGTTAAGCAGAGGAGGGGTTTCTCCCAGCTATCGTTTGTGTATTTCCTATTTTCCTTCAATATATTTCTTATCACTTATTTCCGCGTCGTGTCAATATTTGAACCTCCCCTTGACCATAACATTAAGTTAAACTGTATTGTTTGAAATAGAACTGTTTTAAATATAACTGTGTGTAAATAATACATAGCAATATTTGGAATCATCTACCTTTGTTGACATGCTAAACTGAATTGTATGAAATAGAAATGTTTATATGTTGTATACCGTGATGAGATCATAATGATAATAATCCAACTGTACATATACATATTCAAATGCGTATACACATACCGGTGGGAACAGGCAAATACAAATACAACATACAGGCGAACACTGTTGTTCAGGCACGAATACATTTACTAATTTCTTGACTTCGGTTCTTCGACAAGAGGCGAGAGACACACTTTTGTTACTTTGCTGACCATACTATTTGACCCCACCAACCAACGGCGCATCTTGCGATGTTTAAGATCTCTGTCGATAGAGATCCGAAAACCACAACTCCATCTTCAATGGTCAAAATCCAACTCCCAACTCAAACTCAACTCTCTAGGCCCCAATGGCAGAGAACTCAACTATCTGCCTACACGATCCAATGTCAACCTTCAACTGACTCTTTTCAAAATCCTCAAATTCACAAGACTATTTCTTCTGGGCATGACATCATCCACACTCCTTCCTCATTTCCTGTCTGGGGATTATTATGACTATGGTGATTGTCATATCCTTTGCGCACGAGCGTAAAACTGTATCCAGTACAACTGAACTAAGAGCCGAATAGTTCAGAGCCCTACCAAACTATAATTAACGAAAAATGATTAATATAAAAAAATCATTCCTTAATTATATAACATATGCATTTAACTCTGTGTAAAGGTAAAGATCTTATTTGTTCGAAATTAAGAAAATGTTGAAGCGTAAAAACTTTATTGACTCAGTTCAGCGTTAAATGACCCGAAAACGGATGATACGCTGTAAAACAAACCCACCAACCAACCAACCAACCCATAACTGTATAATAAATGTACGAAGTGTGTTCAAAATATATGGAAACTGAAGCTGCATTTTCCTTGACAAAATAGAACAAGGAATGAAACGTTAATTTTAACCAAAACACAAGGTGTATTTACAAAGTCTCGAAAGTAAGAGTGTATTTACCTAGACCGAAATCAATAATGAATGAATCGTTAATTTTAATCAAAACATGAGGTGTATTTAGAAAGTCTCGAAACTAAGGTTGTATTTACCCAGACTGAAATGGACCATTAATAAAACGTATATATTTTTTTTAAATACGAAGTGACCTCAAAATATTTGAAGACAGTAGCTGTATCTACCAAAAGAAAAATGGATCCTGATTGAAATTTTAATTTTCTGGAAAATACGTGACGTGTTCTAAAAGTATCGTGACCAAGGCAACACTTACCAAAACAAAAATGAGAATTGTATTCAACATTAAGTTTCTTTAAAAGTCGAATTGATGAAATAATAGCTCGTCTAAAACTTTGTTTTATAAGACCAAAATGAGCAATGAATAAAACCTTAAGAAAGTGTTGAAAAGAGAAATTAAAATGAAGTGACACATTAAAACTCCCACCGCTACTAGTAATAGTGGGAGTCCTCGGGATAATGAAGAATGGGACTGTCAAATAAATTACCAATTCTCTGGTAGTTCCAGCTCATATGAGATACAAAAAAAAAAACGGCACCTTGTGAAATTGTTCATGTCCTTAAGGGAGTACTATCAATGTAACTGATTAAAATAACCAAAAAAGACAGCAAAATACTTTAATTCAGTAAGTAAGTAAAGATAGAGACCGTAATCGAAAGCGACCAGAAGGCTTTCTTTTCAATCGCTACTACACCGAGGCGTAGGCGAGGGTGTAAATCCCTTCCCTGGATTTCTCCTCTTTACCCTTGATACGTACCTTATAATGATGAGTGTTAAGCAAGTAGGTATCAAGTACCATTTTAAAGACTTTGGTATGACTTGACTTGGGATGGAAACTTGGTCTCCCGGATTATTGGCGAGCACTCTACCTACTAGGCTAATGAGTCGGTTGCTTAAAAATTTAATACTGTAAATGTATATAATCATTGCCTTTTCTCACCCAAGAGCTTTGGTAAAATCCTGGTGAAGGATTTTACAAAACGGAAAGTCGTGCTGAAAAGAATCATAAAAATAATAGAAATAAGATGTACCATAACTCACAGTTCCCTGGAAAGATCGGCCAAAATACTGAGAAGAGTCCTGGTGACCCAAGAAAACATGCGGTCACTCAGACCCCAGTACAAGACCATCAGATAACGCAGTTGTGAAAAACTCACGAGAGATAATAATAATAGCCACGCATAAACTCTCATGGGACTTTAACATACAAACGGATCACCTAATCCCGGCCAGAAGACCAGACTTAATAATAATCAACACAAAAAAAGAGAACTTGCAAAATTGTCGACTTTGCTGTCCCGACTGACCACAGAATAAAACTGAAAGAATGTGAAAAGAAGGATAAGTACCTCGACCTTGCTAGGGAATTGAAAAAACTGTGGAACATGCAGGTGACAATTATACCAATTGTAATTGGTGCGTTTGGAACAGTAACTAAACGATTACTAAAGGGACTAGAGGACTCGGAAGTTGGCAGACGAGTGGAGACCATCCAAACGACAGCATTATGGAGGACGGCTAGAATACTAAGAAGAGTCCTGGAGACTCGAGGAGACTTGCTGTCACTCAGACTCCAGTGAAAAACCATCGGCTAACGTTGATGTGAAAAACTCTCATGAGTGAATAATAATAATAATAATGCACAACCCAGTATCTGTCCTAGAAAGTGTTATGCACAAAATCCTCTTCGATTTTAAGATACAAACGTATCACCTAATCTTATCCAGACAACCAGACCTTATAATAATGAACAAAAAGGAACTTGCAGAATTTTGGACTTTGCGTTTCTGGCTGACCACAGAGAAAAAGTGAAAGAAAGAGAAAAGAAGGACAAGTACCTCGACCTTGCTAGGGAATTGAAGAAACCATGGAACATGAAAGTAACGATTAAACCATTTTTAATTGGTACTCTTGGTACAATCACTAAAGGATTGATAAAAGGACTGGAGGACTTGGAAATATCAGGATGAATGGAGAAAATCTAAACTACTGCATTACTGAGATCGGTCAGAATACTGAGAAGAGTCCTGAAGAGTTTAAGAGACTTACTGTCTTTCAAACTCCATTTTAAAACCATCAGCTAACACTGATGTCAAAAACTTTCAAGGAATAATAATGATAATAATAAGATTTAAATTGAAAGAAAATGGAAAGAAAGTTAATTACCCTAACGTTGCAAGGGGATTGAAAAAACACTGTGGAACATGAAAGTAACAATTACATTAGTTGGGATTGGTGCTTTAGCTATAGTCATCAAAGGATTATTAAAGGGACTGGAGAACTGGGAAACAAGAAGACGAGTGAAGACCATCTCAACTACTATACTAATGAGAACGGCCAGGACACTGATGAGAGTCCTGGAAACTTGAGGTTACTTGCTGTCCCTCACACACCAGAGGAAAAATATCAATAAAACTCATGTCACAAACTCTCAAGGAACTATAGTAGACTTGATGATATTGGAAGCTGACACCATCAAACAAAAAGAGATGAAAGAAAAAATTAAGAAAGAATATTTTAGAAGAACCAGAAAGTTACTCGAGACAAAACTATCTAGCTGAAGCTTTATCAAAGGAATAAATACATGGTCTGTTACCCTCCTAAGATATTCGGGACTATTCTTGAAGTGACCAGAAAAGAACTTAAACTAATGGACCAGCGAATAAGAAAACTAACGACTATGCACAAGGCGTTACATCCCAGAGATGATGTTGACATACTATATGTACAAAGAAAAGGAGGAAGATGGCTTGCCAGGTTTGAAGACAGTGTTGAGGCATCAATACAACGACTCAAGACTGCATAGAGAGACACGAAGAAAGACTGATTACGGCCACCAGAAACTATTCTAACAACACGAAGTTCACTAGAACGACAAGAACCAGTAAACGAAAATAGGAACAAAAACAAATCTATGGTCGTTTTAAGCGACTAATAAGCAACATCTCTCATGAGAAAACATTGACGTAGCTAAGAAAGGAAAACCTTATGAGAGAAACGGAATCTTCCCTGATGGTAGCACATAACAACGATATAAGAACCAATCATATAAAAGCCAGAATAGAAAAGACGCAACAAAACAGTAAAAGTAGGTTATGTGGTCATAGAGACGAAAACATTAATCACATTGAATGCAGCAAATTAACACAGAAAGATTTTAAGACTAGACAGTACTCGGTGGGCTAAGTGATCCATAGGGGATTGTGCAAAAGATTTTGATTTAACCATACTAACTAATGCTATAGGCACAGCCCAACATTTGCACAGTCGGCTGAGGCTGCAGAATACACCGGCTGTTTCTCTGCAGAGGGGTAAGACCCCCACCCCCAACGAGTGTCCTGGATATGACACTATACAATATGATGGTAAGATTCCAGCAATCCTGGAGCTTTGGGGAATGCAGAGTACCCCTTCATTGCCATTGCTCCCAGGTCAACTCTGGCCCGGAGTGGTAGCACCAGATAGGGCCATATCTATGGGTTAAATAAAACTAACAGCATACTTATGCTAAACTGAATTGTTTGAGTAAACTGAATAGTTTGAAATAGAAATGTTTTTGACTATTAAACCGTACTTACATTTAAACTGCTTGTTTATGCTTAACCGAATTCTTTGAAATAGAACTGTTTTTCGACATTAAAACTATATTTACACTTGACTGAATTGTTACATATAACTGCTTGAATAGTTTGAAATAGAAATGTTTTTGACAATTAAACTGTGTACTTATGCTAAACTGAATTGTTTGAAATAGAACAGATTATTTACATAAAAATGGATTTGACGTTAAATAACCAACAAATTTGATATGTCATAAAAACGAATAAACCAACCAATCAACCAACCAACCAACCAACCAACATCAAGCCTGGGGAATGAGATGCACAAAGTCCTTTGGGGTTTTGATATCCAAACGGATCAGTGTCAGCCAGACGACCAGACCTTATAATAATAAACAAAACAAAAAAAAAGCTTGCAAAATTGTGGACTTTGCTCTCCCGGCTGACAACAGAGTAAAATTAAAAGAAAGTAAAAAGAAAGATCAATACCTCGACCTTACAAAGGAACAGAAAAAAACTTTGGAACCTGAAAGTGACGTTTATACCGATTATAATTGATGCCCATGGTACAGTCACCAAATGGTTAATAAAGGGACTGGAGGACGAGGAAATATAAGGTTGAATTGAGACCATCCAAACTACTGCATTATTGAGATCGGCCAGAATACTGAGAAGAGTCCTGGAAACTTGAGGAGATTTGCTGTCACTCAGACTCCATTGAAAGACCATCTTCTAACGATTATGGGAAAATCTCTCAACGAGTGACAATAATAAAAGAGAGATCGATTAATTTATCAAGACATCTGGCGATCCCAGCAAATATTTGTTACAAAAAAATGCTCTCCATAGAAGAGAGAAATCTATGTGACAGAAAAATATCACTCAAAAGAAATAGCAAAAAGCTATGCATGGTTAAATAAACTAAATGGATGATGATTACCTTCCCTCACTGTGGGCCTTAGATAAAAACCCCGTTAAAGTTTGTCAGAAACTGAATGTAAAGTTGGAAATTGAATTGAAAAAGATAAATGATATCTCAAGGGAATAAAAGAAACAGATGACCTTTAATCTTTTGAGCACCCCCCCAAAAAAAAACCCCGGAAATGTTGGATGAACTGACAAAATCCTTCTATGATATATCCAAATCAAAATTAACTTTACTGTATGGGGCCTGGGTGTGAGAGAACGAAAAAAGAAAAAAAAAAAGGAAGAAAGAGGAATAACATAAAAGCAATGAAGAAAGGAAATGCAGGAAGAAATAGATATACGGAAACCGTGAAAGAAAAAAAAAGGAAGAAAGAAGAAAATAAATGAATGAAAAAAGGAATGAAAGAAAATTTAAACAAGTAATCAAGAGAAAGACAAAAAGAAAAAGAATTTAAGAATTGAAAATGAAAAAATAAAAAAGTCAAAAAGAAAGGGAATGATTTGTTCATTAAGAAAACTAGAAAGAAAAAGAAAGAACAAACAAAATAAACAAATAATCAAAGGAAGAAAAAAAATTATAGAAAAAAATATAAAAAAACACTGGAGAAAAGAATGAAAAAGAATTTAAAAAATCAAATAATAAAGAATGAAAAAGAATAATGACAGATGACCGGAAAAAATAATTTTGTTTTGGTTTGGTTTTATAGCATATCAACGATTGTGGATTACTTAAGACCAAATCCCTTTTATACATGTAAACAGTTCCATTTCAAACAATTTAGTTAACCATAAGTACACAGTTTAAACACACAGTTAAATGATCAAACAGTTCATTTCAAACAATTCAGTTTAACGTAATTACAGTTTCGTTCTATTTGACCTATAGATAAGAATCTATATCGTGTTATCATTCTGGGCTTGGATGGACCTGCAACCGATAGCAATGAAGAGGCGTTGTGCATTCCACAAAATCCAGTTTTACAGAAGCTTTACAATTAGATTATTTCGTGTTATATCAGGACACTAGTTGAGGAAATCTTACCCCTCGACAGAGATGCAGTCTGTATATTCTGCAGTCGACTAGGCCAGGAAGAAAATTATAAAATGATGGGCAAAAGTTAACCTCTTATTTCTAAAGTGTTTTGCTTGATAATCGATAACCATTAAGCTTTACACGTTGTGAGTCATTTTACTGTCATTTACACACAAAAAAAGAGGGAATAACCGATGGAATGAATAATAGAAACAAATAACAGGACACTTGAAATCATCTCGAAAGGCTATTAAATTACACGTTGATTTAAATTAAATAAAATTGGAGTAGAATAAAAGTCATTTTGCAGGAGAGACCTTGGCGCAGAAGACGGTAATTTTGAAAAAAAATTGTTAAGAGGCTGAGAAGTGTGAGGGAATGGAGAAAAAAGGACTTTGAGATATCAAGACTGAACCTGTATCTTATAAGACTGAAATCTCAGAACTACCAGAAAATTACTCGAGAAAAAACTCTTTATCAAGAACCTTTTCAAAGGGATAAATACTTGGGCTGATTCCTACGCAAGATACTCGGGACCATTCTTGAAGTGCACCAGAAAAGAAATTAAACAACTGAACCAGAGAACAAGAAAATTTATGACCATTGATAAAGCATTGCATTTCAAATATGACGTTGACAGGCTATATGTGTCAAAAAGAGAATGGGGAAGGATTTGCCAGCAATGAAGACAGCGTTGACGTATCGATACAGCGACTGGAAGACTACATAGAAAAGCATGGAGGAAAACAGATCGCAGCCACCAGAAACAATTGTAATGACACGAGGACAAACAGAACGACAATAACTAGAAAGCAAAAGTGGGAAGAAAAACAACTCTATGGACGTTTTAAGCGATTAACAAGCGACATCTCACACGAGAAAACTTGGAGGTGGCTAAGAAAAGGAAACCTAGAGAGAGAAACTGAATCTCTTCTAATAGCAGCACAAATCAACGAAATTGTCATTAAATCTGATCAAATTATAGTTTTTAATCAATTTCCAATTGATTTGCATTATGATCTTCGAGACTATGCAAACACGACTGGCAGTTTTGCGATACTTTTGTGTAAATCTTCCAGATAAAACAGACGTGTATCTAAACTCACAGAATTTCAATTTGGGGGTTTTGATATTTGCTTTTATGACATATTTATCCTTGTAGTTTAATTAATGCTAAATTATCTTATATATATATATATATATATATATCCTTTTTCTCTAAAGAAAAAAACCAAAGACCGGTTATTTTAGGATTATAAATTTATTTCCATCCTGTTTTTTAGTTTCTGGTGTGAACCAAAAACACGAAGAAAAATATAACAGGATTTCTTCAGATCCAATGGATAAATAAAACCTATATATATATATATATATATATATATAGACGCGGGGGTAATTACATTGAAGGGGTATTCAACAATCTCCAAAGATCCTAGACTGGAGTCTCCCCTTTAGATGTTGTTTAGTGACATCTAGGATGCACGTTGGAGTGCTCTACCTCTTTGCAAAGGTGAGACTGGCATATTCTACAGTCCAATTCGATTGGGTTATAAAATGGTTTTACTTATTCCTATCTAAGACTACCGATTCTATTTCATATAAATGATTTGGTTGTAACACTGTTAAATGGTCTCAAATATTGCTATTTAACGCCAAGAATTATTTTTTGTATTCATTGGATTCTAACATTTTTGGTTTGGTTACTTGGTTTAATTGAATATAAACCCTTCGGTTATTTATTGGCAGAGGCTTATATATATATATATATATATATATAAACAATTTAATTTTAAATGAGTCGCAAGCCACTATTCAATTTTTCCGGCTAGCTTTACGGGTTTTTTTTAAATTTCAGTAGAATTTACGGGGTGAAACGATAAAATTGTCGCCATAGAAAAGACGGCATGATTCCATTTCTGTTTAATGCAAACCGGTTTTCTTTTTTTTTTTTTTTTTTGTTGCAGAACATCTGCTAGTTGGCCAGTTGTGTACAAATCCCAAGAGCGATAGGAGCCGTCTATCATGTCTGAAAGTGGCACAATGTTCAACGAACAAGATCGAAAATGAGTCGCTGTAAAACTCATGATCTCTACTGATCCAAATTATGACAACAGGACCATTGCCAGCACCCTCAAAATGCAAATCCGGACGGTTCACAACAAAGTTTCCTACAACGGTTATGGTCTTTGATATGGTTTCAAGTGAGGGCCACATCATGCCACCTCATATCTTCAAAGTCGGCTTGAAAGTCAACACCAAAGTGTACCTGGATGTGCTGAAGAGTGTGGTGATACTCTAGTGCAACCAGGTGCCCGGTGGCAGACTCTAGGTGTGGCAGCAGCACTCGGTGCTGGCCCACAAGTCCAAAGAGACCCAGGCTTGGCTTCAGAAGGAGTCCTACGACTTTGTACCTTTCTCTCACAGCTCATAAGTGATGTACTACTATGGACCCATTCACATGTCCAAGCAAAAGCAGGGTTACCAGCTTGAACCTACATGCAGCAACTCTGTGAGGATACGGGGTGTAGCCCTGAGGACCTGCCGAAAGCGATGAGTGATAGGGAAAGGTGGCGAGTAAGGATCAGGGATGGCACGACAAGATGAGATGAATGATCCCGTGGCCGACGCAGTTCTGAGCCTGAAAACGCTTGCAGTGGTCAGTATGTTTCTGTCATAGTCGGTGCGCTTATAGAGTGTGCATTGCTTCACAACTAGCGTGATTTAAAAGCTGTTCAAATATAAGTGAACTTAGCTTTACGCGTTCAAACTTGACTATAACGCTACGTTAAAAAATCAAAACATTTGTTACACGAAATATTGAAAACACAGATAATCAAAGTATACACAGCCGATATTTGAAGACATTTTTCAAGGCTTGCAGGAAACTTGTCGATAAAGCAAGGTCAGATAGGTCTAAATCTATGGATTCTAAAGCGCATCAGGCGAGAGTATCAGGTGAGCTCAGCATCCCATTGTGTTATACATCTACTTCATGATTTCAATTATGTTGTTGAGTAGCTAGCACCCCTTCATCACTCTTCCAGAGCCATAAATAGCCATAAATAGCCTGCGATTAAGGATTTCGATGGTTGATTACGAAGCTGATATTAACTTGATTAATATTCAGACTGATCTTACTTTGTTTTGCAATATCATCATCATCATCATCATGTCGTGCCGCTAGCACGGATATCCCTGACCCTCTCTCGCCACTTCTCCCTATCGTTCATCGCCTCTGGTAGGCCTTCAGGGCTACATCCGTATCCTCACATAGCTGCTGAATGTATGTTCGAGCTGGTCGTCCGGCCTTTGCCCGGCCATATGTGGGGGCCATAGGAGTACATCACTTATGAGCTCGTCCCTGCTTCTCCAGCAGTGTCCTGCATGTCTGGTTAGTCTAATTTGGATAGTTTTGGTGATGGGTGGTAGGTGGCCGTACAGATGCTGCTTTGTGGGGTGCTGCTTCCAGGACTTGTTTAATATTGCTTGCAGCATTCTTGTGTAGTTTCTGACAAGCTTTTTCTCCAGCCACTTAGTTAGCGTCCATGGAGTGGATCCATATAGCAGTATCGAAACGATCGCTGCTTGGAATAAACGGAATAAAACTTTTGTCTCTAACTAGTAATTTGTATAAAATACTTTTTATTATTCAGTTGTTGTCTTTTTTAATCAAGTTATGAGGTTGTTTTTTTTTGTTTTGTTTTTTTGTTTGTTTTTTTGCTTTTTTGACAGTAGAGTAGTACCTGTTTCTGACCATTTCAAAAACATTTCCTTCAATTTTGAAAATTTTTTTTCTTTGTTATTTAGAACAATATTTCACTGTTATTTTTATCATTTACCACTTAAGTGCGGTGATGTTTAGAAAGGCAACCTAGAGAACGCTTGTTGTGATTTTAATTCTCTCTGTGTGCTGTGGCGTTGTGGATACGAAGACGACTTAAAGAGATGACAAATTCACCGCAAAGGAAAATCTGACACGTAGTCACAAAATGCTGCTAATTTCATTACTGCTGTTTACACATCCTTGACTGGTCGCAAAAGCATGATGATGCCAAGCAGTTACCTCGAGTCATTTAAATATCTGCTAAAATATGGTCCGGGTTTGGCTTTAAATAACAAACAATGGTTGATATGCCGTAAAATAAAGCAAAACAAAACCCAGTATCACTTCCGTCCTTCTATACGGATGACTCAATCATAAGATATACCACAAAGATTGATATGACTTTAAGCAAAGAAACCTAATCAAAATAACTTCAATCTATCTATCTATCTATCTATGTTTTTTTAATATCTGCCCGGGAGGGTGGTCGCATTGAGCAATCAAAATCCTCATTTTCGTGAAATTCGTTTCACGTTTTGATTCTTTTATATTTCCTCCAATGACATATTACCCAGTCGTTTGAGCTGTAGAATACACCGACTGCTTCTCTGCAGAGGGGTAAGACCTCACCCAAACAAGTGTCCTGGATATGACAGAAGGCCCCTTCATTGTCATTGCTTCCAGGTCCACTCTGGCCCGGAATGGTAGCACGTGATAGGGCCCTATCTATGTGTTAAATAGAACTAAACTGCTTACTTTTGCTAAACTGAATTGTTTGAAATAGAACTGGTTTTGACATCATTCTTTTTTGCTCAAATCAAATATAACTGACATTGAAACTGAACTTATACAAAACTGAATTGCTTAATATGTAACTGTTTTAACATTTAACTGTGTGTAAACAAAATCTGTAGATATACTCAACCGAATTGGCTGAATTAGAACTGTTTGAATAAACTGAATAGCTTGAAATAGAAATGTTTTTGACAAGCTGTAAGCTCATGTTAAATTGAATTGTTCAATATGGAACTGATTATTTGTATATAAATGGATCTAAATAGTTGTGCTGAACTGGTTTCTTTGTATTAGAACTGTTTGACTAAACTGAATCACTTGTAATAGAAATATTTTGACAGTTAAACTGTGTACTTATCCTAAAATGAAATGCTTGAAAAAGAACAGTTTTGACATCGAAACTGCGTACTTATGCTGAACCGATGTATTTGAATGAATTGAATTGAAATGTTTCTGACGATTAAACTGTGTACTCATGCTAAAATGAATTTTTTGAAATGGTACTGAGTACTTGCTTTAAAATGGATTTGGTGTTAAATAACCTAGAAAGGTTGGTATGCCATAAAAAAACCCAACCAACAAACCAACCAATCAATTATCACACACATCAAAACAAGGGTTCGAAATGGGTCAACTTCACCTAGTGTTCTCACTCACTATCTTAAATTAACCAGTTTCTTTCTTTCTTTCTTTTTTCTTTCTTTCTTTATTTATTTTTTCTGATTCGTCTTTGTGTCTTTCCAGTTTTTTCTTCCTTTGTTGCAGTTTACTTCATTCGTTTTTGTTCTCTTTCCCTTATTTTTTTCTTTTTTTCTGTGTTCTTTCAAAATGTGTTAACGTCTTCACGGAGTTTCTTTCTTTCTTTCTTTCTTTCTTTCTTTCTTTCTTTATTCATTTTTTCTGATTCGTCTTTATATCTTTTCAGTTTTTTCTTCCTTTGTTGCAGTTTACTTCATTTGTTTTCGTTCTCTTTCCCTTATTTTTTTTCTTTTTTTCTGTGTTCTTTCAAAATGTGTTGACGTCTTCGCCGAGTTTCTTTCTTTCTTTCTTTTTCCCTTTCATTTTTTCATTCTACATTTGATTCTCAGTCAGATTTTTTTTTGGGGATCTTTTCATCTTTCTTTT
>OY757946.1:39728859-39801359 GCA_963585895.1 Sepioteuthis lessoniana | reverse complement strand
CATGTCTTCTAAAGGCCTATAAGATATTTAGAATTATGGATATTTCTTTTTTACTCTGTGATGTAAAACTACTTGAATTCAAAAACTGTTATATTCCTAGAATGATAGCCAAAAATTTGTTATAGTGGAAAATTACGGATTCATCAATTTTTAAAAGTTTTTGTCCGAATTTAGCGCAAGCACGTTTGATGAGCATAATTTTATCATTGTTTTGTTTCCGTTGCCGAAAACACTTACATCTAAGGCAAATTCTTATATTTATATATATATATATAAAATTGAATTTATCGAAAGACCATTCTGTATATATATATATATATATATATATATATAAATTCACTTTTTTTTTTCGAAAAGACCCAAATAATATTTTCAAAATTCTTTTTCCATAAATGTTCTGCTTTGTTTGAAATTGATTTATGGCTAAAATTATTTTAATCTCACAACGTATTTCTTTTGAAGTCATTTAAAATGATGGAAAATCAAAAAAGAGACTTAAACAGAAAACTGTCTCAGACATTTTTGGAAGCTGAGAAATTCAAACTATGAAAAATTTTCAGAAGAATGTCTGATGCATTCTCAGAAGGATATTTTGGTCAAAAAATACTTACACATAGACTGGACATGAATTTTTCACTTTAAGGCTGAATAACAAAGACAATCCATGAAGTCCATTTTTGTTTGGTTTCGTTTCGTTCAACGGCATGTCAACTATTGTTGGTTATTTAATGCCAAATCCTGTTTTTACAGTTGTACATATATATCTAATGTATCATTTGATAACACATACTGTAGGTACACACAACTAAATTAACACTTTACACAATGTTAAATACTCAAACAGTTCTATTTCTAACAATTCAGTTTAGCATTAGTCAACAAAGTTAGATGGTTTCAAGTATTATTATGTATCACTAACAAATCAATTCAACATCATTATTTGCACGCAGTTAATTGATTAAACAGTTCTATTTCTAACAATTCAATTTAGCATAAATCAACGTTAAATTGTTCCAAGTATTGTAATGTATAACTGACAATTCAATTAGATATCTGTTATTTGTTTACACACGGTAAAATGATCAAACAGTTCTATTTCAAACATTTATATTTAGCATAAGTCAACAAAGTTAAATGGTTCCAAGTATTGCTATGTATCGCTAAGAATTCAATTAAAAACCACTCATTAGTTTACACATATTTAAATGATCAAACTGTTCTTTATAAAGCAATTCAATTTATCATCAGTCATTTGCTTCGCGGTTTAACTTTCAAACAGTTCTATTCGACCCACAGATAGGAACCTATCAGGTGATTCCACGCAAGATCAGAATTGACCTTAGAGCAATCATAATAAAAGAATACTCCGCATTTCCCAAAACTCCAGTATTACTAGAACCTCACTATCAGATGGTTTAGTCTCATATGCAAGGCACTCATTAGAGAAGGTCGTACTTCTCTGGAGAAAAACAATTTGTGTATTCTATAGTTCCAGCCGACTGGGTTATTAATGCATTGGAAACAGTCCGTTAAAGAGAATAGGTCAAGTAAAATGGCCATGCTGAGAGTTTTTAAAACGTGGAGGAATACATTACTATATTTACCCAACCCCTCCGCTCGGGTAGGATATGATACAAGGTCAATTTTTTAAGCGGAGTTTAACAGGTTTGAATTCAGAGTTTTCCTTCTCCTAGACTAGTTGTCTCACTAAGGCTGAAGAACCCAGTCTGTCATACTATTTACCCTTAGCTGGAGGGAAAATAATTGGATTCATAATTTTCCCAAGGGTATTAGTCCTATGTGAAATGCAATTAGTCTCGTCCAGGATTTGAACTCGTGTCGCCGTGTCCATTTCCTACGACGATAACCATTACACCACGGGAACCATGGAATACATTACACTTGATTAATTTTAATAAAGATTCAACTTTAAATATTACTTCTTATAGTTAACAGCCTTAAGCAAAATTCGACTTCTTCATTGAATGATACACACACACATACACACACACACACACACACATATATATATATTTCTTTAAAGAAAAAAACAAAGACCGGTTATTTTAGGATCATGAATTTATTTCCATCCTGTTTTGCCTTTCTGATGTAAGACAAAAACACGAACAAAAATATAATAGGACTTCTTCAGATCTTATGGATAAAATGAAACACAATATACACGGTGGGGAGGAGAGAGGAAGAGAGGTGAAATTTAAATGTTCAGCTTTTGAATGATTTTCTTGTCCTGAAGGAATTACTCCCAATTTTGGTTTAACTGGACCGAATAATACTATATATATATATATATTTGTGTGTGTGTGTGTCTGCGTGTGTGTTTGCAAAGCAGTTATCTTTATTTTGTCTGATTTTTGTCAATACGAGGATCATTAAATAAGGTTCCAGACTTTTTTCGTATGGGCACTTTTATTGATAGTAGACACATGAAACTCTAGTTCCCTTCGAAGAAATCTCCCCCGGCTGCAATGCACTTGTTCTACTGTTCCAACAACTTCTGGAAGGCCTCATGTATGTCCTCTTGTGTGAGCGTGTCAATGACCTGCGTCACAGCCTCTTTCATCTCCTCAATTGTCTCATAACGACAGTCTCTGAGCTTAGGGAATAACCAAAAGTCACAGGGAGCAAGGTCGGGACTATAGGAGTGGTGACGAACATTCTTGATGCCCATCTTGGTCAAATAGTCTCTGACAAGGATGGAGTTTTGGACTGGTGCATTGCCTCGGTGGAAATGCCACTGACCCGATTTGAAGAGTGCTGGCCTCTTCCGACGGAATTTCTTCCAAAACTCCCTTAAAACCTCAACATAGTAACCCTAACCCTAACCGTTTGGCCAATCAACTCTGGTATATTGATTTCCTTACTCCTCCCACAACAACCATCATTCCTGACAGACTCCCTGCCTTCCTTGAATTTCTTATGCCACTCAAAAACTGATGCTCAATTCATGCAAGATGCTCCAAAAGCAGTCTGAAGCATTCCATACGTTCCTGTGTAATTTTTTCCAAGTTTAAAACATCATTTTATTGCATATCGTTCTTCTAAAGTGTGTTCATGTCCAGATGGCATTTTTGAAATTCACCATCTGTGACAATCAGACTTTAGTAGGGTGTATTCTAATTGCTGCTGTAGCTGTTCATTTGAACCTGAACTCATAAACATTGGTCAGTCTTCTCATAAGATGTATAGCAATAACATACTTCATTTTCAAGTGTCTACGACTATTTTAAATGCCTGTACAAAACAAGGCGGGAAACTTATTGAATGCACCACGTATATTTCTTCATAGCACTCATACAAATATACTCTCACACACAAGGATTTTTTTTCTGTCTCTATCTCTCAACTGCATGCTATCCCGATTCATCTATAAACCGATAGTTCTTTATATATATATATATATATATATATACTGTCGGATCAACTGATTTTTTTTCTTCTTTCTTTGTTGAGTATTTTATTTATTCAAATCTTCTCATAAGTAAATAATTTTTCATCTATTGAAGGTTGTTATTCAGGCAGAAAGAAAATGCAAGAGTAGTCTAGACTTGGTGGTGAAAGGGATGAACTATAAGTTAGGAAAGACGCTGAAATTTTGCCATACTGACAAATTGGATATTAACAAATCTGAATTCACAAAATGAGACGGGTAAAATTACCTTAGATTTTGAGATATAAACGGATCACTCACTCCCAGCTACAAGGCCAAAACTCGTGGAAAAACCAAGAAAATGGAGAATTTTCTGTCTTGTGGATTATGCAATTCCAGCGTAACAGTGAAAAAGAAAGAAAGAAAAAAGTGGAGAAATACTTGGATCTTGCAGAGAGACGAAAAGAGTGTAGAATATCGTCACAATGGCGTCAGCTGTCGTTCATCTGCTTCGACCGGTTCCCAAAACATTGGAAAGGACACTAGCTGAACAAGAATTCAAAAGAAGAATTACTATCCCACAGAAGAGACCTGGAGACCAAAGGAAACTTGCTGTCACTTAGACGCTAGCATAAGTTCACTTTCCCGTTCTTGGGGTCACGTTTTAATAAGATGGTATAATGTATGCATGTACCAGCTTTTCGGCACGGACAGGATGTGACACAAAGTCAATTTTTAAGAGGTGTTTAAATGGTTTGGCTTCAGAATTTTCCTTCTCCTATACTGGTTGCCTCACAAAATCTGAAGAACCCAGTCTGCCCAACTATTTAACAATAGCTGGAAGAAAAATAATTGGATTCATACTTTTCCAAATGTTATTAGTGTTATATGAAATGAAATCAGTTTCGTCCAGGATTTGAACACGACTTATCATGTCCCTTTTCTTTTAGACTGGAAGCTTAACTAAGGCTAAAGAGGCCAGTCTTTCCTACTATTTACCCATAGCTGATGAGAGAATAATTGGATTTATACCTTTCCAAAGGGTATTAGAGCTATATGAAATGCAATCATACCTCGTCTAGGATTTGAAATCATACAAGCTTTTCCATTTCATACGACAATAAGACTTACACTATTACTCCATTAGCTGGCGTAATGTAAGTGACCCAAATACAACGAATTTTACGTGGGAACTTTTCAATTTCTGTACAGCCGTAACTGCAATGACAAATGGCTATAAGCCTGGTAGTCCTAACTGCTTCAAGCTGATATCCTGGCGAAAGCGTTTTCGAAGAGTAATTATTAACCAGGTTTTTCTGGCAAGGTTGGTATTCCGTTGGTTTGCCATGAAGTTTTCAGGTTCCCTATTTCTTTATTGATGGAACATATTTCTCTAGTCATGCAAAGACTCGCCGTCACCAACGTAAGATATTTCAGTTTAACTTTTTATTTTTTTCCGTCAGTCATTAATAAAAAAAAAAGATTGATTTTTCAAGTAAGAGAGAGAGAGAGAGAGAGAGAGAGAGAGAGAGAGAGAGAGAGAGAGAGAAGTTGATAATTTGATATTTTTCGTGTCTCACTTCTAATACCAAATTCTAGACTTTTCAATTTGGGCGATCAAAACTTTCTTAATTATCAGGGTTGCTGGTTGGATATACTCTCTTTCACTAAGCGGGCTCTTTAGGTGGTGTAATGGCTATCAAGCTAGAATAAATAACTACATTGGGTGCCCTGTTCATATGGTTCTGTACCACATCTTAGTAAAAAACTAAATTCTTACTCTCTTTCGTTCAAACACTCCCTATCCCGTTAGTCCCCCTTTCCCCAAGGTCGAATACAGACTGACCCCTGCCCCATCCTCTCTGACTTGCTATCTGAGAGATCTCTCCTTATAAGTTCAATAAACCCCAGCCAAAATTTTCAAACTGTCCAGCATAAACTTTAAAAAATGTCTGGAATTCGGTACCGCCCATTGGCCCAGTGGTGGAGTGTTCGGGGTTCAATACCTGGTCGAGTCATGACAAAGACTCTAAAATGGTACTTGATTCCTCCATGCTTAACACTCAGCATTATAAGGTATGAATCAAGGGTAAAGTGGGTGCCGGTGGTCTAATATTTATCGTAACAGGATATTTACACGGCGATACGAGTTCAATTCCTGGACAAGACTGATTGCATTTCACATAGGACTAATACCCTTGGGAATGGTATGAATCCAATTATTCTCCCTCCAGCTATGGGTAAATAGTAGGGCAGACTAGGTTCTTCAGCCTTGGTGAGGTAACTAGTCTAGGAAAAGGAAAACTCTGCTAAAAAAAACCTGCTAAAACCTGCTAAAACCTGCTAAACTCCGCTTAAAAAATTGACCTTGTGTCATATCCTGCCCGAGCGGAGGGGTTGGGTAAATAGGATCAAGGGTAAAGTGGAACAATCCAAGAAAAGGAGGTGCGTCCTTCCCTACACCTCGATGTAGTAGCTATTAAAAAGAGGACCTTTGGGTCGCTCTCGACTAGAGTCCCCAAGTTTACGTTTTATTTTATTTGTTGGTGTAAGCTGACCAGTGACTTAGTTTATTTAATTAAATCAACCAACTCTATTCACTCAAAGGCAGAATGTAACGCTACCAGTTATAGTGCATTCGTTTTCGATAGGACCATGTGCAAAAATAAAAAGCTCTTAAGAAACAACTATAGAAATAATCAGTTCAGGGCCGCCGATCGTTTTGTGAGGACTGCCGCTGTAAAATATTCCACCCGACTGAATGGGCATTCAAAAGTCGAACAAAAAAGAACAACAAAAAGCAACAAAAGGATGAAGGAAAGAAAAGACAAAACCAACGAACTTGAGGCAGAAAATCTATGAGAAGTAAGAACCCGGCACCTTTCTGTCATTCTGTGTGTATCTGGCTTTGGCAAAAACCTTGCGAAAATCCTAACAGCTATCAAAAATGCTGACTCATCGCTGGTCGACGCCTTCACTGACCCAATGCTGTCTTCTCTGAATGACTTCTCTAGCCGACGTGCCAACTCTCACTGGTCATCGTCTTCACTGATCTAAGACCTGTCTCTGCTCCTGTGCTGACTTTTCCCGCCAACGTTCACACTCTGACTTGCTCTATTCCATCCACAAATCCGTCTCAGCTCCTTCTGCTACAAAAAAGAAAACAAAAAAAAAAAAAAAAACGTAGATTCACATTAGCACATCTATTTGTCTATTTTCGTGCCAAGACTACACGAAGAAATTTCCCAGACAAACTGATCCAGAGACTCTGAAGAGAAAGTCCTTGCGATCCAGATATCTATTCAAAAACACACACACATATATACACATAAATACATCCACACAAACATTTGGCCTAGAGTTAGAGTGATTGCTAATGGTCTAAGAGACCAGTATTCAATCCCAGGTAAAGTCATACCAACAACTCAAAAATAGTACTCGATACCTCCTTGCTTAACCCTCACTATTATAAGGTACTTTTCATGGGTAAAGTAGAGCAATCCAGGGAAAAGTGTAGCGTCCTCCACTACACTTCGGGTAGTAGCTATTGTAAAGGGAGCTTTCGGATAGCCCTCGACTACAGTCGGAAAATTTACTTTACTTACTTACTTACTTATATATATATATATTATTGTGTCACAACAAATATGTAATGTAAAACAATAAAAGATTTTAGTCAGTTATTTTGTTGGTGAATTGTTTTCTGCCTTGACATGAAGACTGGGGTTTGCTGGGCTTAGAGTTGTAAAGGTCAAGGCTAATAAATTCTTTTGGGAAAGACGTGTCATGAAAAGTTTTAAAGATGACGTGTAATGAAATTGGGTAATAGATGGAAAGACATATTCAAGAAAGAGATTCAAGGCATAGCGGGAGTCAGAGATAAAGCAGAGGAAGAAGCCAAGCAAAAAACGAGAGGAAACGCCCTGAGGGAGGTAGCGTTCGGTTCATTTGGGAAGAAATAACAAAGTCAGTGGCTGACCTTTTCGCCTCACAGAGTTTATAATCTCTGCATGTCTAAATCAGTTAACAAATTTCCCATAATCTATCTCTCACTTTTCGCCAACGACAAGGAAAAAGCAGTAATAATAAACTTTCGTATATAGTGAGTCACCAAACAGTGTTTTTTGTTCGTTATTTCTTATCACGGTGGTTACCACGGGGTTCAACTGAAAACTAACGGGTACTACTACACCTATAGTCTATTTGGAGCCCTGGTTTTACAGCAGACAATTGAAATATGGAAGTGCAATGATCACGATTCCCTTACTTTGGTGCATAAAATAACCCTCGAAAGGTAAACATTCTGATAAAATCAATACATCATTCAATCAAACGAATATAACAGATAAAAGATCATTAAAAGTTATAAAATACCTCCATGCATTATGAGCTACGGATCAAGACTAAGTTAAGCAATCTTACGAAATAAGTAACGCCATCGCCTACATCTTGTTTTAGTAGCTGTTGAAAGGAAACTTTTCAGTCACCCTCAACTACGTTCGGCCAACTTATATTTATATATGAATTTTATTTATAACTTTCTCAATCTTTCATTCTTTGATTTTATTCTCTTTTATTCCGTTTTAACTTTAAGAATGTGATGGGTTTCTTTGCTTCCCTGATAAACCCACTTGAATATTGTTTACCTTTCTCATATACATCTCTTTTAATAATCAATAATACATTTTCCATTGAATTATTATTTGAGAACGTTAGGGGAATTCTGTTAATTTAGAGTCTTCAAAATGTTTTTGCCAATGTAAGAAAGAGATATCTCTGCAGAATGAGAATCATTCTTTTGTTCTTGCATATATATATACCCTTTAGCTTAAAGCTTCTTATAACCCAAATAGTTGTGGCTGTAGAATACACAGACTGCATCTCGGCAGACCCCTACCTAAAGAGTGTCCCATATATGACACCAAACAATCCGATTGTAATGCTGCAGAAATGCTTGAGCTTTTGGAAATGCGAAGTACCCCTTCATTGCTATTGTTCCCAGGTTCACTCTGGCCCAGAGTTGTAGCACCTGATTGGCTCCTATCTGAGGGTTGAACAGAACAGTTTGGCAATTAAAATGAGTAAAAAAAAAATGTCTCATTTGTAATTTAATTTTGGAGGGATTTCGTTTTGTATATCTTGCCTTTCGGTTTAGTTAGGATGAGAACCTTTCCGCTCAGTGCATGGGTTAGTTAGGTGCACACATTAACGCAGGTGTTCACGCACCCGCTGAGAGAATGTGTCGTTCAGAGATGTCAAAATAAAAATCCCAGATAGGAATTGAAACTAGGGGATGTGATTGACATCACGCACCGGAAGCGTGGGTTGAGGATTTTGGGGATTTAAGATTTAAGTCAGTGAGTTGAGTTCCTGCCTCCGGACGAGAGAGTCGAGATTCAGAGCTAGGCGAGGCCAGACGAATTTGTGCGCTACGGGCGCCGCGTGTTGGTTGGGTTGAGAGCTGACGATGTAAAAGCAGTCAGCATAGAAACATTATGTCTCTTGCTCATCATGTCGAGTAACCTTTAACTCAAAGGTAATAAAGTTTCGTACCTGAACCAATTGCGCGTTTTCGGATTCCCTATGTCTATTTCACATATCCGTATCATGGGTATGTTACACATGCTAAATTGAATTGGATCCCTACCATCAGATGATTTAATATAATATCCAAGACTCTCCTTGCGGAAGTCTTACCCGTCTGTAGGTATGAAGTTGATGTATTCTACCCCTCCAGTTAACTGGGTTGGAACTTTTGTTAACCCCCAAGATTTCAGCGGGCCAAAAAAACAGCTAAAACAAGTATGAATAACTTGGAAAGTGTAAAATAATAGTTATAAAAATTGCAGTAAATTAATTAAATAGTATCAGCTAGAATTCGGGTAACCATCTTGTTTTCAATTGTGCGATACAAAAAAAGGGTACGCCTTCAGAGTAACAAAGCTCGAACAAGCATTAACACCACACTGTAGCTTGCTGCTGCTAATATATGCTTGTATCATCTCTCATTGGCCAATGTCCTCCTGTTACTGATGGGCAAGTCTATAAATATTTGTTAGCAATTTAGCAACGGCTGATACATCTTAACGACCCAGCCAAACAATCCCTAAGAAACAATTTCCTTAAACTCAGAAAAGAGATTGGGTGAAGTGAAAATCAATCAAAAAAGAGCGAAAAGTACTTGGAACTTGCATGAGAACCAAAAGAGCTATGGAACATGAAGATGATTTTAATACCAATTCTAATTAGTAAGTTTGGAACGACTCCTAAAGGCTTGGTAAGGAAATTAGAAACTGGAGGATGAGTGGAGACCATCCAAGTAAAAAGTAAAGTTGGCGACCATAGTCGAGGGTGACCCAAAGGCTCTCTTTTCGATAGCTTACTACACCAATGTGTAGGGGAGGGCGCTACTCCTTTCCCTGGAGACCATCCAAACTATAGCATTAATAAGGCCGGTCAGAATTCTGAGAATAAAAAATTAAGGAGACCTGCTGTCACTCAGACTCAAGTGAATGCTCATCAGAAATAGCTGTTGGGAAAAACCATCGAGGAGGAATATAACAGTAAAATATATTTAAAAAAATAAATATATTAACTTTTTTAATCTTACTGATAATTTTGCCTAATAAATCGAAATAAGAGGTATATATATATATATATATATATATATATATATCAGCCCGCTTCAACCACCTCCCACCCTTGCCTCCTGTGTTTATTCTGTATATAATTTAATTTATCCATTGGATCTGAGTAGTAGTCATGTTTTCTTTTGGTGTTATTGATTCATATCAATACCCATAACAGGATGGAAACAAATCTATAATCCTAATGTGACCGATTTGTGTTTTTCTTAAAGAAACATATATATATATATATATATATACGCCTTGATACATATAAAACCGGAGATAATCTTCCATTTTTTAATCAAGTGATCAAGATCCTGATAGCGGTCGTTTGGCCAATGAAGAATTAACTAACTGTTTTAAGGGAATAGCTTTCTCAACCAATCAGTCTGTCGTCTTCAGAAAAAAGAATCATGTTGTATCACCACGTACATATACAAATATATGTGGAACATAATCAAACATAATGACGAACTTCAATGAACAAACGAATACACTTCTTAATAAAAATATAATCTCCCACACTTTATTCTCGAAAGGGTGATGATTCTTGTGTGTGAGAGATGAGTTGGAGACGGGGACAGATTGTTATATTGATCCCAAGTTCTTCTTCGACCATAACAGCTCTTCATTCCCATCTTGACTGGGTTGCTCAACCGTGGGTCACTGTGGCCCAAAGGCTTCTGTCTGCCGCTGGCTCTCACTCCCGCATCTTGTCTCCAACAGACTCCGACTGACTCAATCCGTCTGTGCCCTGGTTATATTATTGTTTACCGTCCACCTGCTTCCAATGTTCTTCTGCTTATTTACACAGGTGCATCTCTTGATTTACAGCTCGGTCGAGGGTCAATCTATAACAACAACATCACGACCCTTCTAAGGTTATTTCGTTTCTAAACGTTAAAGAATCAGGTTTATTGAACGTTAATATTTATAATTGTCATTTAAAATTTTTTCTTCATCTTGAATATATATATTTCTAAAAAGAGATTTGTTTCCCTCATAGATTAGACCCTAATGTGTTCTAGTACATTGGGTTTGAGAGAATAAAGAGTGATGTCACTGAAGGAACCCTCAGATCATCCGAACAGGAATTTCACCATCACATACAGTTTAATATCAGATCCAGTCATCTGGTTTAGGGGGAGGAGCTTGGACACAAAAAGAAATGGAAGGTAGCACATGACTTGGTATGACAGGGTGGGAAAGGTGATCAGCTTGGAAGTGTGCAAGAGATTAAAATTTGACCCAATTACTAAATGGAATATGCGTCTACTAGAATCCGAAAGAGTGAATAACATGTATAGATTTGTGTAGCATTTTGGGAGGGGTTACTTTGTTGAGGTTTTAAGGGAGTACTAGAAGAGATTCTGTAGGAAGAGGCCGGCTCTCTTGAAATTGGGTCAGTGTCATTTCCACCAGGACAATACACCAGTCCACAAGTCCATTCTTGTCACAGACTATTTGACCAAGAGGGGCATTAAGACAGTTCCTTGCCCTCTCTATAGTCCCGACCTTGCTCCGTGTGAATTTTAGTTATTCCCTAAGCTCAGAGGCTGTCGTTATGAGACAATTGAGGAAGTGAAAGAGGCCGTGACGAAGGTCATTGACACGCTCACAGGAGAGGACTTCCATGGGGTTTCCCAGAAGTTGTTTGAACGGTACAAGTGCATTGCAGCCGGAGGAGATTACTTTGAAGGGGAGTAGAGTTTCATGTGAGTACTATCAATAAAAGTGCCCATACAAAAATGTCTGGAAACTTATTTAATGATACTTGTATATATATATATATATATATATATATATATATGTGTGTGTGTGAGTGTGTGTGTGTTTGTGTGAGAGTTTAGAAAAAGTAATAGTGGAAGAAAGATATTTGTTTGGTGATTCGTTTATTGTGCCAAGACGTTTCGACTTCAAGGTTTCTTTGGGTACATAAATACTTAATCAAAATAATTTTTTCTATGAGAAATAATTATAAAAGATACATTTTTTATTCAATTGAATCTCCATCGGCCCTATTGATGTTTTTATATGTAAACGAAATAATACCGACTGATGAAGATTATTGGCCCTGATGAAAACTGAATCAAAATAATTATCTATTATAATTATTTCTCATTATAAAACAGTGGTTTCCTCGTGGTGTAATGGTATTGTGGACTCGTAGTTAGCGAGTTCGAACTGCAGTTGCTCTACTACGTTCACTTTCGGGCAAATACTCTTGGGAAAGGTATGAACCCACTTATCATCCCAGCTGTGGGTTAAATAGTACCACTACTGTTTTTCTAGGATAATGGCTGCGGCATTAAATGACCTACAAAGGTTGATATGCCATTAAACAAAGAAACTAAACCATAATGAAAAAATAATCATGATGAAGTAATTTTGTATTAAGACAAAATTTTGAAGTCTAAACGCGTTGGCAAAATAAACGAATCCCAAAACGTATCTTTCTTCCGTTTTTACCTTTTTCCACTTATATTCTTTGAGATTCACTTCTCTTCACACACACACACACACACACACACAAATGTATATATCTTGCAAAATGATGAAGACAGATCCAATGATGGTGCTGGAGCTACTCTAGGATGCTGCATCATTACTGATGCAAGCAATTAGAGAAGAACTATTGTTTTTACACGAACAAACGCTGTAAATTGATAAAAAAATAAATCTGCATTCACATATATAGAGAAACAAAACAAGAACTAAGTATATATTTCCATGATTACGGGACACAAGAGAAGATCATTCACAAATATATATACATAAATATATATAAGTATGAGTTTGTTGGGTGTGGGGTGATATATATATATATGCATATGCATAAGTTTGTCTATGTACGTATATATTTGTACATACATGTATGCATATATATGCAATATATGCAATTATACATATTCAAGAATATATCTTTATATATATATATATATATATATATATAAAGTATAAATCTGTTGATATATATGTGTATATATATATATACATCATCATGTCATACCGCGAGCAAGGATATCCCTGACCCTCTCTCGCCAATTTTCCCTATCGTTCATCGCCTCTGTCAGGTCATCAAGGCTACATCCCGTATCCTCTCATGGCTGCTGTATGTATGCTCGAGCTGGTCGTCCTTTTTTTGCTCGGCCATATGTTGGGGTCCACAGGAGTACATCACTTATGAGCTCATATCTGCTTCTCCAGCAGTGTCCTACGTGTCTGGTTCGGTTAACTTGGATAGTTTTTGTAATGGGAGGAAGGTGGGCGTATGGTTGGTGCTTTGTGGAGTGTTTCAGGATTATTCAATATTGCTCTCAGCATTCTTGTGTAATTGCCGTCTAGCTTCTTCTCCAGCCGTTTTAGTAGCGTCCAAGTAGTGTATCCATATAGCAGTATCGATACGACCGCTACCTGGAAGAAACTGCGTTTTATTTTATCGGTCAGGTCTGATATATATATATATATATATATATATATATATATATATATATATATAAGAATGGTAAGATAGTATAAATTTGTAATTTAGTTCTAAATTAGAATAAGCTGATACCCATAATAAAAAAAAGTTAATCCCTGCAATGTGTCTATTTGTTTGCTTGTTCGTCTAATTTGAAGTTATAGTGTATTTGATTTCTGAAATATAGATTAATTATGTTGTGTTTTTATTGGTAGTGTGATTAGTTTTGTTAATATATATATATATATATATATATATATGTGTGTACTAGCTGCCTTCAATAAGTTTCCAACATTTAGAATTTTTCTTGACTCTTAAAAACTTAGTATGTTATTGCTATACTTCTTTTGAGATGACTGACCAATCATTATGATTTCAGGTTCAAATGAACAGCTACAGCAGCAATTAGAATACACCCTACTAAAGCCTGATTGTCACAGCTGGTGGTGAATTTTAAAAATGCAATCTGGACGTGTGGACTTTTTAGAAGAACGATATGCAATAAAATTCTGTTTTAAATATGGGACAAATGACACAGAAAAGTACTGAATGCTTCAGACTGCTTTTGACCATCTTGCCTGAATCGAGCATCAATTTTTTTGTGCCATAAGAGGCAGGGAGTCTGTGATGTATGATGAGAGGTGTGGGAGGAGTTAGGAAGTCAATACACCAGAGTTGATTGGCCAAAGGGTTAGGGTTAGGGTTACTATGTTGAGGTTTTAAGGGAGTTCAGAAAGAGATTCCGTCGAAAGAGGCCAGAACTCTTCAAATTGGGTCAGTGTCATTTCCACCTGAACAATACACCAGTTCACATCTCCATCCTTGTCACAGACTATTTGATCAAGAGGGGTATCAAGACAGTTCCTCGCCCTCTCTATAGTCCCGACCTTGCTCCCTGTGACTTTTAGTTATTCCCTAAGCTCAGACAAGAGGGATTCCATGGGGTCTTTCAGAAGTTGTTGGAACGGTACAACAAGTACATTACGGCCGGAGGAGATTACATCGAAAGGGACTCGAGTTTCATGTGTGTCCTTTCAATAAAAGTGCCCATACGAAAAAAAGTCTGGAAACATATTGAAGGCCCCTCGTATATATATATATATATATATATATATATATATATATATATATATATATATATCATGTCTTGCCGCTAGCACGGATATCCTTGACCCTCTCTTCCCACTTTTCCCTATCATTCATCGCCTCTTGCAGGTATTCAGGGCTACATCGTGTATCCTCACATAGCTGCTGAATGTATGTTCGAGCTGGTCGTCCTGCTTTTGCCCGGACAAATGTGCGGGTCCATAGGTGTACATCATTTATGAACTCATCCCTGCTTTTCCAGTAGTGTCCTGTATGTCTGGTTCGTCTAACTTGGAAAGCTTACGTGATGGGAGGCAGGTGGCCGTATAGTTGGTGCCTTGTGGGGTGTTGCTGCCAGGACTTGTTCAATATTGCTTGCAACATTCTTGTGTAATTGCCGTGTAATTTCTTCTCCAGCCGTTTAGTTAGCGTCCAAGTAGTGCATCCATATAGCAGTATCGATACAACTGCTGCCTGGAAGTAACTGCGTTTCATTTTATCGGTCAGGTCTGATTTCCATATGATCGATAGCCTATCGATAGCTGTCCACGCCTTCGTTAGTCGTGTGTCGATGTGTTTTTCGGTTGATGAGACGCTGCGTCCTAGGTAGGTGAATTTGTCTACCAGTTTCACAGAGGTTCAGTCTAGTGTAGAAATGTCACCTGTTTGGTTATAGCACATATATTCAGTTTTGTGTGAATTGACATGGAGGCCAATGCCAATGCCTGCGGTGGTTCGTTTATATATATATATATATATATATATATATATATATATATATTAACAACAATAATCACACTACCAAAAATAACAATACTAAAAGACTAAAAGAATTAATCAATACATCAGAAGCCAAATGCACGATAACTACCAATTAGACGAGCAAGCAATAACCAACATCATAAAAAAGAAACTTTAAACCTCTTGAAAAACAAAAACAGGTGAAACTTATCATTTACTACACTAAATTTAAAACATCAAACCCTATCATTAAGAATATCGCCAATTCTGTTAAAATACACCTAAACCAAACCAATGGAGTTTATAAATGTATGTGCCTTCCGGGAAACAAAAATAATTCGTACGTTGGCTATACAACCACGACGTTATTTCGCTGTCTTTCCACCTTTCTGAAAATAGCATTTAATCATAAAACATAAGAATAGCACTAACCAAGTTAAGAAAGTTTCTCACAAATAATACAATTATTATATATATAAACAATAAAAAAACGGTTAAAAATCGTGGAAGTAGTATGCATAAAAAATAAAACAAAATAAACATAAATAAGATAGTATTTAACACAGGCAGCAATTTTTTTAAAATATTTTTTTAAATATTTTTTTTTAAATATTTTTTTATTACTAAAAATCCCTAACACTATTAGTTAAACTTTTTTCCAACCGACCGTTTTAAATCAAAACGCTGAAAACATTCTAACCGATAACTGTCGACGCAAAAATACACTACTCCTGATGTCGATAAAAAGTATGGGCAAAAGTTATGCGACAATTCCTTTACTATCTAGATCCCGACACTAGAAAAATAACTTGGAATCTTGAAAAAAGTATGATTAAAAATTGTAAACACTGTTGTATTAAAAAAAGGTTTGCTGCCTAAATATACATAATCATCATCATCATATCGTGCCGCCAGCACGGATATCCCTGACCCTCTCTCGCCACTTCTCCCTATTATTCATCGCCTCTGGCAGGTCTTCAGGGTTACATCTTGTGTCCTAATAGCTGCTGTATGTAAATTCGAGCTGGTCGTCCTGCTTTTGCCTGGCCATATATGGGGGTCCATCTTCAAAAATATATGCATATGCACTTATATATGTATATCTGTATGACTGTATATACATATGTTTATGCACATGTATATATTTACACACACACACACACACACACACACAAAGAGAGACAAATAGTCTAGAAGGAAAACTCTGAATTCAAACCAGTTAAAATTCGCTAAAAAATTGACCTTGTGTCATATCCTGCCTATTGGAGGGGTTGGTAAATATGTATATACATATATGAGTAAATATGTCCTAACATACGCATATATATATATATATATATACAAAGACACACACAGAGTATATATATATATATATATATATATATATATATGGCTTTATGAATCCAAGATAGGCTACTGCGTCTGGTCACATGAAAATCCTCCACTTTTTAATTAAGTGATCGAGATCCTCGTAGTGGTTGGTTGGCCAAGGAGGGATTAACAAAAGTGTTTGCTTTCTCAATCGGCTTGGCCCAGCGTCTTCGGGTCAGTTGCCTCACAGAAAAGAAAACGTGACCACGTGACTGTTCTTTGCAAGAAAGTAGCGAAAATATCCGATTGTTCCGGAGGCGAAAAACGCAGACGGTAAACTTTCTCTTGAACAACTTCGATCGCGAATTCCATTAGCCAAACGGCATGCAATTTCTTTTACTTGGTCAGAAGATTCAATAATAAAGCATTTAAAAACAAAGAAACAAATAAACCAAAAAAAAAAATGCGGAGAAAACTTCTGATGATGATATTTATGAGTAATTGTCGAAGAGAAATAAATTAATATTTTGTCAAGTTTCAGATTAATGGTTAACGGGCTTATCGATTATTTTGCACTTTTGGCGTTTTGGTTGTTACTGAATTAATTCAAACATCCAGATTTTAAGGGTAAATCTATCTCAGTCCTTGTATATATATATTTTTTTTTTCAAAATAAAAAAAAAACAACAATCAATCACATTTTCTATTTTGAAAAAAAAATTATTCTCTAGATTTTATTTGCATTGAGCTCTTGACCGGGAATATTTAAATTCAATATTCTATATTTTAATATTTAAATTGACCAGCTTGGAAATGTTCCCAACTCCGGATTTACTATATATATATATATATATGGATTGTATGGATCCAGGGTAAAGTGGAGCGATCAAGGGAATGGAGTAGCACCCTCCCTTACACTTCGGTGTAGTAGCTATTGAAAAGGGAGCCTTAGGGTCACCAACTTTAGTTACTTATGTATATCAACACCTCCTCACGGGCAGAGTGACAAACAAGGTCAATTTTTAAGCAGAATTGAATGGGTCTGTTTTCACTGTTTTTCTTCTTTTAGACGTGTTACCATATCAAGGTTATAGTGTCCAGTCTACCTTGCCATTGACCCAGAGATAGGGCACACCTAGTGGTGTAATATTAACAAGCTAGGCTGGCAAAACTTTATGAATCAGTTTGATTCTAAATGAGTGCCCCATTCATGTGGCCTTGCGCCACATCTAATCAAAACGCTTAGTAAATTGCCACAATGATTCTGAGAGGTACACAGAATATTTAGATTCATTCCTTTCTGAAAAGTATTTTTTCATTCTTTTCTCTATGTATTGATTGATGAACACACATAAATATTTTTTCCCTTAAAAATATTAACATTCGATCGCATTAAGATAATTAATTTATTTCCATCCTGTTAAAAGCATTGATATAAATCAGGAATTAAAAAAATTAACGGAACTTCTTCAAATCAAACAAGAAATGGATTAAAATAATTTTTTTTTTCAGATTCAAAACTAAACTAGGAAAATATACTTATTTCTCCTATATAATAAAGCAAACGTTTATGTACAAGAAACAATAAGTATCAAATTATTATGGTATGTAAAACAACGTCCGGTTTCATTATACTTCAAATCTAACTAGGCAAAATTTACAGTTACATTTAAAAATTCAAACATATGTATATATATATATATACACACATATTTAAACATGTTTCATTAAATAATAAAAACAAATTTTGTTAGATATATCTGAATGAATATATATATATATATATATATGTATATATATATATATATATATATATATATATATATATATATATATATTCAGCGTCTTATAGGATTGGTGACTCAGAATTTGATCATCTCTGAGGGGGTCGTTCTAGAGAGGGAAGTATGATTTGCAAGACCCGAAATCCCCAATGACGCAGAAGATCAAACATAACTGACGACACCTACTGACGCCGATTTAAGCGCGTATGTTCAAGGCATGTGTGTGTGTGTGTGTGTGTGTGTGTGTGGTTAGGCTGCAGACATTCATTTAAGTATGTTTCATTAAAAATAAAGATACATTTTTTTCTGTATAATTTATCTAAGTCCGTTCAAGTTTTCTGATAAGTGTCTTAGTTTCAGGTGGGAATTGATAGATGAATTTGCCAAAATTGTCTCGACCACTTTCGGGCCCATCATAGGCCATCATCAGGGGTTGCTCGCTTGTGTAAGGTGTGTTTGTTCTTTAAAAAAAGTTTTTGAAACAAAAATATGAAAACACCACTATAATCGCTCGCGAAATTGTCAAGCTACGACTACAAATGCTAGAAGCCCTACATAAAAAACAAAAAACCTAAAATCAATGGAATTAACTTTGAAAATAGCGACAATGTTTTGAAATGCATTTTTTTTTTTTTTTTTTGTATTCTTATCCCGCAGTATTTTTTTCTGTTGATAGTATTCCCTTTTTAAAATAGCGTTTCCCTTTTTAAATACATCAGTTACCCTATTTTATCCAACTCTGCGTTCCCATATTTTTGTTATGGTAAAAACTTTCAAAAACTTTCAAAAAATTTTAAAAGCCTACACACCTTATAAAAGCAAGCCACCCTTCATAATGGCCAATGAAGGGTCCAAAAGCGTTCAGGACAATTTACACACACACACACACACACACACACACACACACACACACACACACACACACACACATATATATATATATATATATATATATATATATACTATCTATCTATCTATCTATTTCTTTTTCACGGCATAACTGAGGTTTTAGAATTATGCTTAAAGAGGTTTTTTCTTCAAGCATCTTTCTATCTCTTTCTATCTGTTTGTCTTTCTTACACCTCTCTCCGTCTCTCTCTCTCTCTCACTCTCTCTCTCTCTCTCTTTATATATATATATATATATATAATGTTCGTTTTTTCTTGCACCAAGTATTTCTCCTTTTTCCTATTGTTTTTGATTACTAGTTTCTATAATTCTAATCTTTAAAAGGTTTTTCAGTCGTTTATATATATATATATATATATATATATATATATATATATATTGCTGTGGGTCCAAAGAGAGGATAGAATTACTTTGAAATCGTGAGGTCCACGAAAATATTTGTATTTTTTTAATTTATTTATTTACTCATTTATTTATTTTGTTCTTACATAGGTGTAAGTTTCCAGCTTGTTGCTTTCATCAGAGAACATATATGGTGCAAGGCTAATGGGGTAATCAATGAGACTTGATGAGTGAGTTCAAGTCTCATTGATTACCCCATTAAAAGGTTTTGTGTCATATATGTTCTCTGACGAAAGCAACAAGCTCGATACTTACACTTATGGGAGAAGAAAATAAATAGATAAATTCAAAAAGTACAAATCCATTTGTGGACCTACCTATTTCAATATATATATATATATATATATATATATATATATATATATTCATTTATTTATATATATATATATATATATATATATATATATGTGTGTGTGTGTGTGTGTGTGTGTGTGTGTGTGTTTGTGTGTGTGTGTCCGCGTGCATGTGTGTGTATGAGTGTGTGTGTGTAAATAATTGTATATATTGGGCAGATGAAAGGTTGTTTGTATATTGTTGGTATTGTTGGGAAATTCTGGGGTTTGTGTACTGACTTCTTCTTAGCCCAGTCACTTCTAATCTTATTTGTTTTTCGAAACTCTAAGAGAACCAAATACTGAAGGAAAAAGACAAGGGTACTTTTAGATTCAATTTTTATTCAATTCAATTTGTGGTTTTCGACTATTCTGTGGTGTGTGATTTTTTACTGAACCAGTAGAAATGGTCGACTAACCAACTCAAAGAGTTTGAAGAATATTATGGAAACTTCTTCGGCAATTACAAGTTCTATAGTCTGTCATGTGTTCTGTGGATACTTTTAGCAGAGGCTGTTACTAATAGAAAAGACTCAACGTGCTGCTAAGTTCGGTTCTCTACAGGTGCTCCTTTCTTACGGCAAAGAGATAAAAGTATGTTCCGTCAATGCATCTCGAACTAACAAAGGGAGATTTTCTCTTTGGTACCAGGAAACCCCTCTTTTTAAGACATGCACCGATTTTGCTTCCAATGAGAGGTTTTCTGGTAAACTGTTACTTTTGTATTTTACCTATTTTTCTTTTCTGTCGTTGACTTTAAAATTTTTTTAATCCCCCCACATATCACACACACACACATACATATATATATACGTGGATCATTAGATAAGTTTCCAGACATTTTTCGTATGGGAATTTTTATTGATAGTACACACATGAAACTCTACTCCCCTTCGAAGTAATCTCCTGCGGCTGCAATACACTTGTACCGTTGAAACAACTCCCAGAAGGCCCCATGGAAGTCCTCTTGTGTGAGCATGTCAATGACCTTCGTCACAGCCTCTTTAATCTCCTCAATAGTCTCGTAACGAAAGCCTCTGCGCCTAGGGAATAACCAAAAGTCACAAGGAGCAAGGCCTGTATCATAGGGTGCCTGAGGAACTGTCTTGATACCCATCTTGGTCAAATAGTCTGTGACAAGGATGGAGTTGTGGACTGGTGCATTGTCCTGGTGGAAATGCCACTGACATGATTTGAAGAGTGTTGGCCTCTTCCGATGGAATCTCTTGCTGAACTCCCTTAAAACCTCAACATAGTAACCCTAACCCTAACCTTTTTGCCAATCAACTCTGGTCTATTGACTTCCTTACTCCTCCCACACTTCTCATCATCTCTCACAGACTCCCTGCATTCCCTGAATCTCTTATGTCACTCAAAAACTGATGCTTGATTCATGCAAGATGCTCCAAAAGCAGTCTGAAACATTCCATACGTTTCTGTGGCATTTGTTCCACGTTTAAACAGAATTTTTTTGCATATCGTTCTTCTAAAGTGTCATCATGTCCAGATTAGATTTTTTCACCAGCTGTTCCAATCAGGCTTTAGTAGGGTGTATTCCAGTTCGTGCTGTAGCTATTCATTTGAACCTGAACTCATAAACATTGGTCAGTCATCTCATCAGATGTGTAGCTATAACATAGTTAATTTTCAAGAGTTTACGACAATTTTAAATCTGTACAAAAAAATCTGGAAACTTATGAAAGGCACCACGTATATATATATATATATATATATATATATGTATACTGTCATCTACAGAGAGACTGTTTCGTTGTATCACAACTCTTCATTGAGGCTAGACATATAGGGCGCTTGAAACTGGGATCGAAACCCGCCCAACTTTACGGTAAACTTTGTATCATACCGCTAACCTTGTCAGCGAAACACGTCAGCTTTGGAATTATAAGGCATTTTGTTGTAGCTTTCTTTTGATCACATTTCTTTGCCTTACCGGATATATAATTCGGTCATTCATTTAGTCAGACAGACATAAATGGTATGCAAAATTATTTCAGGCATCTGTATACTAAAACAGTGTTGCTTACGTTACCGAACTCTGTACTATTGCAAAACTGAATTGCTTGACATAGAACTGTTTTACATTTAACTGTGTGTAAAAAAATGTACTTAGCTAAACTGAATTTTTTTTAAATAGAACTCTTACTGATATTTAAACTGTGCACTTATGCTAAATTGAATTGTTTGAAATAGAACTGTTCTTTATATTTAAACTGCGTACTTATATTAAACTGAATTATTAGAAATATGACTGTTGAAATGCATAAAAATGGATTTGGTATTAAATAACATACAATGGTTGCGAGGTCATAAAACCAAATCAAGCCAAACCGTCTGTTGTTTCGTTATGGAGATGACTTGGTGTAACGTTCGAATACACACGTCCGTGCCTCGTACTCTTCATTTTATAAATCTGTTTCGCTTTAATGAGAAAAGAACACGTTACTGTTCTGTGATTACCAAACGAAAAACTGTTTTCTTCTTTCTTTTCTTTCTGCTCTCGGGATGTCACGTCGTGTAACATAAACCTCTGGTCTATCAAAATGATTTAATCGAGATAGGGTTTATTCATTGTTTATTTTTTTCCTTAAATTTCATTATTCTCACGAACACCCTGTTTCTTTTCCCTTTTTTTTTTTGTTTGGTTTATGTTTTTATTTGCGTTTTCTTTTTGTTTTGCTTTATTTCTTTCTTTTTTTTTTTTACTTTGCTTTGTTATTTTTTTTTTCTTCTTTGCTAAACGTGCAACAATGATTACAGAAATCCGAATGTTAAAAGAACAATTAATTCTTAAGTCAAATGTCACAAAATGAATGTTTATCAGACATCATATGTACGTAAATCGATAAGTCCTTAGTTTAATAAGGAACATGACAAAAAAAAGTACGTTACAAAATAATTCGTTTCTTTTTTTTTTTTCGACATAATCTATAAGAGACGCCCACTCTATCAAAAAGGTTCCTCAAAAATATAATATCTCATCCGGTAGTAAAAGACACACACACACACACACACTCTCTCTCTCTCTCTCTATATATATATATATATCTATCTTTTATGTTTCATCCGGTGGTAAGGATTTCTCTCTTACTCTCTCTCTCTTTCTCTCTCTCTCTCTCTCTCTCTCTCTAACTTCCTTCCTTCTTTCTTTCTTTCTTTTTCGTTCCCCCTTCTCTCTCCCCCCTGTCATTTTTTTTTAATTCTTCCTTTCTGTTTTTCTTTCTTTTCACCTCTTCTCGCCCTCTCTATTTCCCTCTCCCTCGTTTCCTCTGTCTCTTTTTTATTTATTTATTCCTCTCTTTCCCTATCTCTCTCATTACCGCTCCCTCTCTCTATTTCATTCCATTTCTGTCTTTCTTTCCATCTTTCTTTCTTTCTTTCTCTGTGTCCTCTCTTGCCCCTCTCTCCATTCCATTCCATTCCATTCCATTTCTTTCTTTCTTTCTGCCTTTCTTTCTTTCTTTCTTTCTTTCTGTCACCCCTTTCTGTCACCCATCTCCTCCCCTCTCTCAATTTCTTTCTTTCTTTCTTTCTTTGTGTACTCTCACTCCCCGTCTCTCTCCATTCCATTTGTTTGTTTGTTTGTTTGTTTGTTTCGTTCTTTCTTTCTTTCTTTCTATATGCTGCCTCTATCTCTCTCTCCATTCTATTCCATTTCTTTCTTTCTTTCTTTCTTTCTTTCTTTCTTTCTATGTGCCCTCGCTTCCTCCTCTCCCCATTCCATTCCATTTCTTTCTTTCGTTCTTTCTTTCTTTCTTTCTTTCTTTCAGTCGCCCCTTTCTGTCACCCTCTCCCTCCCCCTCTCCCAATTTCTTTCTTTCTTTCTTTGTGTCCCCTCTCTCCTCGTCTCTCTCCATTGCATTCCATTCCATTTGTTTGTTTGTTTCTGTCTTTCTTTCTTTCTTTCTTTCTTTCTTTCTTTCTTTCTATACGCTGCCTCTATCTCTCTCTCCATTCCATTCCGTTTCTTTCTTTCTTTCTTTCATTGTGCTTCCCTGTCCTCTTTCTACCTTCCATGTCTATGTAGCTTTAGAAAGTGACAAAAGTAAAGCCTGATGAATGGATAAGCATGCTCTGTTTGTTCCTTGAAGAGTAACAGATTGATTTAAATGGCATGTCATATGTACTTGGGTTATTTCAAACTTTATATTTCAGAATCTCACTCAATGTATTCTCTTTTTCATATTTTTAGGGTAGTTTTTTGTACTTATTCTTTTTTATTATACACGGTCCTATCAAATAGAAAAAAAATCATTGAACAAAACTATTTGATTACTTAAACTGGAAGGCACTATCAGTACGGGTCAGGGTGGACCTGGGAGTAATGACAATAAAGAAGTACTCATGTATCCCAGATTTCCAAAACGTTAACATTTATATTGGTTTTCTAGTCAGTGTTGGCAACCTAAAATTTTATTAAGTATCAGTATCCTTTCTTTCAAGACCGGCCTCGTAATTTTAATTTTCAAGTATATTGGCAGTTCTAGGTTTTATCACAGCTATGATAGATGACATTAAATTTAGAGCAATAACAGCTTCCGTGCTCGCATATACAAAAGCTAATCTTTTCTTCCAGATGACATCGAGACTTTCTCAAAGAGTAGGGAATCTATTTGCTATAATTGTCAGCTTCAAAAGAGCTTAAATAAAAGTCAGTTAAACGATGCCCTCTGTTGGTAGTCGCTGCAATTCTTAACGTAAGCTTTAGGAAATATTAATGAAGAAGAATACTTTCTTTTTCCTTCTTTATATATATATATATATATATATATTTCATTATGAGAAAGAGATTAAAAAACACACGCACATAGGAATATTAGGAAAGAGAAAAGTGGTAATAAGAAAGACTGAAATAAAAGGAAGAAATAAAATATTTAATGGAAAAAGAGAAGAACAGAGAAAAAAAAAAGAGTTAATTTGTTGACGATAAAAAACGCTTAAAAAAAAAGGAGAAAATAGAAACGAAGGAGAAAAAAAAGGAAAAGAAAATTACCTAAAATAATCAAATGAAAATTTTAAAAAATAATAGTTTCAAAATTACATATACTAACGTCTGAAAAGAAAGAAAGAAAGAAGAAATATGAGAAGAAGAAAATATAGTGAAAAGAAAGAAAGAAGGAAAAAAGATAAAAAGAAATGTGTCTGATGAGAAAGAAAGAAAGAAAGAAAGAAATCTGAGAAGAAGGAAATATACTGAAAAGAAACAAAGAAAAATAAAAAGAAATGTGTCTGAAAAGAAAGAAAGAAAGAAAGAAAGAAAGAAAGAAATCTGAGAAGAAGGAACTATACTGAAAAGAAAGAAAGAAAAAAGATAGAAATAAATGTGTCTGAAAAGAAAGAAAGAAAGAGAGAAAGAAAGAAATATGAGAAGAAGGAAATATACTGAAAAGAAAGAAAGAAAAAAGATAGAAATAAATGTGTCTGATAAGAAAGAAAGAAATAAAGAAAGAAAGAAATCTGAGAAGAAGGAAATATACTGAAAAGAAAGAAATAAAAATAAAAATAAATGTGTCTGATAAGAAAGAAAGAAAGAAAGAAAGAAATCAATCAATCAATCAATCAATCTGAGAAAAAGGAAATATACTGAAAAAAAAAAGAAAGAAAAAAGATAGAAATAAATGTCTGAAAAGAAAGAAAGAAAGAAAGAAAGAAAGAAAGAAAGAAATCTGAGAAAAAGAAAATATACTGAAAAAAAAGAAAGAAAAAAGAGAGAAATAAATGTGTCTGAAAAGAAAGAAAGAAAGAAAGAAAGAAAGAAATATGAGAAGAAGGAAATATACTGAAAAGAAAGAAAGAAAAAAGATAAAAAGAAATGTGTCTGATAAGAAAGAAAGAAAGAAAGAAAGAAATATGAGAAGAAGGAAATATACTGAAAAGAAAGAAAGAAAAACGATAGAAAGAAATGTGTCTGATAAGAAAGAAAGAAAGAAAGAAAGATGAGAAGAAGGAAATATACTGAAAAGAAAGAAAGAAAAAAGATAGAAAGAAATGTGTCTGATAAGAAAGAAAGAAAGAAAGAAAGAAAAATAGAAAGAAATGTGTCTGATAAGAAAGAAACAAACAAACAAAGAAAAAAGAAAGCATAAGTCTGAAAAGAAAGAAAAAGAAAAAAAGAAACAAAGAAACAAACAAATATCCTTAAAAGAAAGAAAATAAAAAAGAAACGAATGAAATTAACTCTTTTGCTGCCATTAAAGAACTTTGATGCCGTAGATTTTTTCAGTACCCAAATAACATTCGTCTCAGATTCATTATATGCCAATGAGAAATAATTTAATATCTTTTGTTGAAAAAAATTACATAATATCAAAAGTAATGAATATTGTATTTCAATAAGGAACGAATATTACTGAAAGAAAAGAAAAAAATGAAGAAACAAAAAATGAATATTAAACGGAAGGATGAACTTTAATAGAGATGCATAAGAAAGAAAGAAAAAAGGAATTTTTGACAAGACAAAAATGTAAAATATTGACCTCCGACCCAGGCGTTGATTAAGGAACAGGTGCATCCGGTCGAAGATATCAGGGTATAACCTTGACTGTGGACGGGTTGAATTGGGTGCAGATGTGACGCCCACCAGAAGCAGGTGGACGACAAACAATTACATAAACCGGGGCCACAGACAGGTTCAGTTAGTTGGAGTCAGAGTTTAGAGTCAGTTGTTGCTGTTCGAAGCAGTGAGAACCAGTCTCAGCAGAGGGCTGGGCCCTCAGGGCCCCCGGTTGAGCAACCCAGCAGAACGAGAAAGAAGTGCTGCCAAAGACAGAGGAACTGGGGGTCAATATGTTGCAGTCTCTGTTCCGTCTCCAACTCACCTCTCCCACATGTCCCTTCCGTAACCCTTTCGCAACCATTTCGAATAAAGTGTGAGAGGTACATTTTTATAAAGAAGCGTTTCTGTTCGTCATTATTGTGTTGACTATGTTTCCGCATGTATATGTGTATAGTTGTTTATATATTATACGGCTATACAAAAAAAGAAAAAAAGAAAAAAGAACCAAGAACCAAAAAAATCCCTAAAAGACAGAAGGCACAAATGGAGATGAAAGTTTAAAAAAAGAACTGAAGAAATAAGACAAGAGAAGAACATACAAAAGAAAGAAAAAATAAATTACAGAACGAAGAAAACTGAATGAGCAAACGAGGTTAAAATTTTAAAAATATATATAACAAGCATAAACAGGACTAACATTTTTGAAAAAATAAATAATATTCTCAGGAAAGAAATAAAGAAAAAAAGAACGAAAGGAAGAAAGAAAAAAGAAATACTATAAAAATGGGGAAAAAATGAATAACAGTCAAAGGAAAGAAAGAACGAAAAAAGAACGAAAGAAAGAAAGAAAAAAACAAATACTATAAAAGTCGGAAAAAAATCAATAATAGTCAAAGGAAAGAAAGAACGAAAAAAGAACAAACGGAAGAAGAAGAAAAGAAATACTATAAAAATGAAAAAAAATCACTAATAGTCGAAGGAAAGAAAGAACGAAAATAGAACGAAAGGAAGAAAGAAAAAAGAAATACAACAAAAATAAAAAAAATATCAATAATAGTCAAAGGAAAAAAAGACCGAAAAAAGAATGAACGGAAGAAAGAAAAAAGAAATACTATAAAAATCGGAAAAAAATCAATTATAGTCAAAGGAAAAAAAGAACGAAAAAAGAATGAACGGAAGAAAGAAAAAAGAAATACTATAAAAATCGGAAAAAAATCAATAATAAACAAAGGAAAGAAAGAACGAAAAAAGAATGAACGGAAGAAAGAAAAAAAAATACGATGAAAATCGGAAAAAATAAATAATAGTCAAAGGAAAGAAAGAACGAAAAAAGAATGAACGGAAGAAAGAAAAAACAAAGACTATAGAAAACGGGAAAAATCAATAATACACAAAGGAAAGAAAGAACGAAAAAAGAATGAACGGAAGAAAGAAAAAAAAATACGATGAAAATCGGAAAAAATAAATAATAGTCAAAGGAAAGAAAGAACGAAAAAAGAATGAACGGAAGAAAGAAAAAAGAAATACTATAAAAATCGGAAAAAAATCAATTATAGTCAAAGGAAAGAAAGAACGAAAAAAGAATGAACGGAAGAAAGAAAAAAGAAATACTATAAAAATCGGAAAAAAATCAATTATAGTCAAAGGAAAGAAAGAACGAAAAAAGAATGAACGGAAGAAAGAAAAAAGAAATACTATAAAAATCGGAAAAAAATCAATTATAGTCAAAGGAAAGAAAGAACGAAAAAAGAATGAACGGAAGAAAGAAAAAAGAAATACTATAAAAATCGGAAAAAAATCAATAATAAACAAAGGAAAGAAAGAACGAAAAAAGAATGAACGGAAGAAAGAAAAAAAAATACGATGAAAATCGGAAAAAATAAATAATAGTCAAAGGAAAGAAAGAACGAAAAAAGAATGAACGGAAGAAAGAAAAAAGAAATACTATAAAAATCGGAAAAAAATCAATTATAGTCAAAGGAAAGAAAGAACGAAAAAAGAATGAACGGAAGAAAGAAAAAAGAAATACTATAAAAATCGGAAAAAAATCAATAATAAACAAAGGAAAGAAAGAACGAAAAAAGAATGAACGGAAGAAAGAAAAAACAAAGACTATAGAAAACGGGAAAAATCAATAATACACAAAGGAAAGAAAGAACGAAAAAAGAATGAACGGAAGAAAGAAAAAAAAATACGATGAAAATCGGAAAAAATAAATAATAGTCAAAGGAAAGAAAGAACGAAAAAAGAATGAACGGAAGAAAGAAAAAAGAAATACTATAAAAATCGGAAAAAAATCAATTATAGTCAAAGGAAAGAAAGAACGAAAAAAGAATGAACGGAAGAAAGAAAAAAGAAATACTATAAAAATCGGAAAAAAATCAATTATAGTCAAAGGAAAGAAAGAACGAAAAAAGAATGAACGGAAGAAAGAAAAAAGAAATACTATAAAAATCGGAAAAAAATCAATTATAGTCAAAGGAAAGAAAGAACGAAAAAAGAATGAACGGAAGAAAGAAAAAAGAAATACTATAAAAATCGGAAAAAAATCATTTATAGTCAAAGGAAAGAAAGAACGAAAAAAGAATGAACGGAAGAAAGAAAAAAGAAATACTATAAAAATCGGAAAAAAATCAATTATAGTCAAAGGAAAGAAAGAACGAAAAAAGAATGAACGGAAGAAAGAAAAAAGAAATACTATAAAAATCGGAAAAAAATCAATAATAAACAAAGGAAAGAAAGAACGAAAAAAGAATGAACGGAAGAAAGAAAAAAAAATACGATGAAAAACGGAAAAAATAAATAATAGTCAAAGGAAAGAAAGAACGAAAAAAGAATGAACGGAAGAAAGAAAAAAGAAATACTATAAAAATCGGAAAAAAATCAATTATAGTCAAAGGAAAGAAAGAACGAAAAAAGAATGAACGGAAGAAAGAAAAAAGAAATACTATAAAAATCGGAAAAAAATCAATAATAAACAAAGGAAAGAAAGAACGAAAAAAGAATGAACGGAAGAAAGAAAAAACAAAGACTATAGAAAACGGGAAAAATCAATAATACACAAAGGAAAGAAAGAACGAAAAAAGAATGAACGGAAGAAAGAAAAAAAAATACGATGAAAATCGGAAAAAATAAATAATAGTCAAAGGAAAGAAAGAACGAAAAAAGAATGAACGGAAGAAAGAAAAAAGAAATACTATAAAAATCGGAAAAAAATCAATTATAGTCAAAGGAAAGAAAGAACGAAAAAAGAATGAACGGAAGAAAGAAAAAAGAAATACTATAAAAATCGGAAAAAAATCAATTATAGTCAAAGGAAAGAAAGAACGAAAAAAGAATGAACGGAAGAAAGAAAAAAGAAATACTATAAAAATCGGAAAAAAATCAATTATAGTCAAAGGAAAGAAAGAACGAAAAAAGAATGAACGGAAGAAAGAAAAAAGAAATACTATAAAAATCGGAAAAAAATCAATTATAGTCAAAGGAAAGAAAGAACGAAAAAAGAATGAACGGAAGAAAGAAAAAAGAAATACTATAAAAATCGGAAAAAAATCAATTATAGTCAAAGGAAAGAAAGAACGAAAAAAGAATGAACGGAAGAAAGAAAAAAGAAATACTATAAAAATCGGAAAAAAATCAATTATAGTCAAAGGAAAGAAAGAACGAAAAAAGAATGAACGGAAGAAAGAAAAAAGAAATACTATAAAAATCGGAAAAAAATCAATTATAGTCAAAGGAAAGAAAGAACGAAAAAAGAATGAACGGAAGAAAGAAAAAAGAAATACTATAAAAATCGGAAAAAAATCAATAATACACAAAGGAAAGAAAGAACGAAAAAAGAATGAACGGAAGAAAGAAAAAAAAAATACGATGAAAATCGGAAAAAATAAATAATAGTCAAAGGAAAGAAAGAACGAAAAAAGAATGAACGGAAGAAAGAAAAAAGAAATACTATAAAAATCGGAAAAAAATCAATTATAGTCAAAGGAAAGAAAGAACGAAAAAAGAATGAACGGAAGAAAGAAAAAAGAAATACTATAAAAATCGGAAAAAAATCAATTATAGTCAAAGGAAAGAAAGAACGAAAAAAGAATGAACGGAAGAAAGAAAAAAGAAATACTATAAAAATCGGAAAAAAATCAATAATAAACAAAGGAAAGAAAGAACGAAAAAAGAATGAACGGAAGAAAGAAAAAACAAAGACTATAGAAAACGGGAAAAATCAATAATACACAAAGGAAAGAAAGAACGAAAAAAGAATGAACGGAAGAAAGAAAAAAAAATACGATGAAAATCGGAAAAAATAAATAATAGTCAAAGGAAAGAAAGAACGAAAAAAGAATGAACGGAAGAAAGAAAAAAGAAATACTATAAAAATCGGAAAAAAATCAATTATAGTCAAAGGAAAGAAAGAACGAAAAGAGAATGAACGGAAGAAAGAAAAAAGAAATACTATAAAAATCGGAAAAAAATCAATAATAAACAAAGGAAAGAAAGAACGAAAAAAGAATGAACGGAAGAAAGAAAAAAACAAAGACTATAGAAAACGGGAAAAATCAATAATACACAAAGGAAAGAAAGAACGAAAAAAGAATGAACGGAAGAAAGAAAAAAAAATACGATGAAAATCGGAAAAAATAAATAATAGTCAAAGGAAAGAAAGAACGAAAAAAGAATGAACGGAAGAAAGAAAAAAGAAATACTATAAAAATCGGAAAAAAATCAATTATAGTCAAAGGAAAGAAAGAACGAAAAAAGAATGAACGGAAGAAAGAAAAAAGAAATACTATAAAAATCGGAAAAAAATCAATAATAAACAAAGGAAAGAAAGAACGAAAAAAGAATGAACGGAAGAAAGAAAAAACAAAGACTATAGAAAACGGGAAAAATCAATAATACACAAAGGAAAGAAAGAACGAAAAAAGAATGAACGGAAGAAAGAAAAAAAAATACGATGAAAATCGGAAAAAATAAATAATAGTCAAAGGAAAGAAAGAACGAAAAAAGAATGAACGGAAGAAAGAAAAAAGAAATACTATAAAAATCGGAAAAAAATCAATTATAGTCAAAGGAAAGAAAGAACGAAAAAAGAATGAACGGAAGAAAGAAAAAAGAAATACTTTAAAAATCGGAAAAAAATCAATAATAAACAAAGGAAAGAAAGAACGAAAAAAGAATGAACGGAAGAAAGAAAAAAAAATACGATGAAAATCGGAAAAAATAAATAATAGTCAAAGGAAAGAAAGAACGAAAAAAGAATGAACGGAAGAAAGAAAAAAGAAATACTATAAAAATCGGAAAAAAATCAATTATAGTCAAAGGAAAGAAAGAACGAAAAAAGAATGAACGGAAGAAAGAAAAAAGAAATACTATAAAAATCGGAAAAAAATCAATTATAGTCAAAGGAAAGAAAGAACGAAAAAAGAATGAACGGAAGAAAGAAAAAAGAAATACTATAAAAATCGGAAAAAAATCAATTATAGTCAAAGGAAAGAAAGAACGAAAAAAGAATGAACGGAAGAAAGAAAAAAGAAATACTTTAAAAATCGGAAAAAAATCAATAATAAACAAAGGAAAGAAAGAACGAAAAAAGAATGAACGGAAGAAAGAAAAAAAAATACGATGAAAATCGGAAAAAATAAATAATAGTCAAAGGAAAGAAAGAACGAAAAAAGAATGAACGGAAGAAAGAAAAAAGAAATACTATAAAAATCGGAAAAAAATCAATTATAGTCAAAGGAAAGAAAGAACGAAAAAAGAATGAACGGAAGAAAGAAAAAAGAAATACTATAAAAATCGGAAAAAAATCAATAATAAACAAAGGAAAGAAAGAACGAAAAAAGAATGAACGGAAGAAAGAAAAAAAAATACGATGAAAATCGGAAAAAATAAATAATAGTCAAAGGAAAGAAAGAACGAAAAAAGAATGAACGGAAGAAAGAAAAAAGAAATACTATAAAAATCGGAAAAAAATCAATTATAGTCAAAGGAAAGAAAGAACGAAAAAAGAATGAACGGAAGAAAGAAAAAAGAAATACTATAAAAATCGGAAAAAAATCAATTATAGTCAAAGGAAAGAAAGAACGAAAAAAGAATGAACGGAAGAAAGAAAAAAGAAATACTATAAAAATCGGAAAAAAATCAATTATAGTCAAAGGAAAGAAAGAACGAAAAAAGAATGAACGGAAGAAAGAAAAAAGAAATACTATAAAAATCGGAAAAAAATCAATTATAGTCAAAGGAAAGAAAGAACGAAAAAAGAATGAACGGAAGAAAGAAAAAAGAAATACTATAAAAATCGGAAAAAAATCAATAATAAACAAAGGAAAGAAAGAACGAAAAAAGAATGAACGGAAGAAAGAAAAAACAAAGACTATAGAAAACGGGAAAAATCAATAATACACAAAGGAAAGAAAGAACGAAAAAAGAATGAACGGAAGAAAGAAAAAAGAAATACTATAAAAATCGGAAAAAAATCAATAATAAACAAAGGAAAGAAAGAACGAAAAAAGAATGAACGGAAGAAAGAAAAAAAAATACGATGAAAATCGGAAAAAATAAATAATAGTCAAAGGAAAGAAAGAACGAAAAAAGAATGAACGGAAGAAAGAAAAAAGAAATACTATAAAAATCGGAAAAAAATCAATTATAGTCAAAGGAAAGAAAGAACAAAAAAAGAATGAACGGAAGAAAGAAAAAAGAAATACTATAAAAATCGGAAAAAAATCAATAATAAACAAAGGAAAGAAAGAACGAAAAAAGAATGAACGGAAGAAAGAAAAAAAAATACGATGAAAATCGGAAAAAATAAATAATAGTCAAAGGAAAGAAAGAACGAAAAAAGAATGAACGGAAGAAAGAAAAAAGAAATACTATAAAAATCGGAAAAAAATCAATTATAGTCAAAGGAAAGAAAGAACGAAAAAAGAATGAACGGAAGAAAGAAAAAAGAAATACTATAAAAATCGGAAAAAAATCAATTATAGTCAAAGGAAAGAAAGAACGAAAAAAGAATGAACGGAAGAAAGAAAAAAGAAATACTATAAAAATCGGAAAAAAATCAATTATAGTCAAAGGAAAGAAAGAACGAAAAAAGAATGAACGGAAGAAAGAAAAAAGAAATACTATAAAAATCGGAAAAAAATCAATTATAGTCAAAGGAAAGAAAGAACGAAAAAAGAATGAACGGAAGAAAGAAAAAAGAAATACTATAAAAATCGGAAAAAAATCAATAATAAACAAAGGAAAGAAAGAACGAAAAAAGAATGAACGGAAGAAAGAAAAAACAAAGACTATAGAAAACGGGAAAAATCAATAATACACAAAGGAAAGAAAGAACGAAAAAAGAATGAACGGAAGAAAGAAAAAAGAAATACTATAAAAATCGGAAAAAAATCAATAATAAACAAAGGAAAGAAAGAACGAAAAAAGAATGAACGGAAGAAAGAAAAAAAAATACGATGAAAATCGGAAAAAATAAATAATAGTCAAAGGAAAGAAAGAACGAAAAAAGAATGAACGGAAGAAAGAAAAAAGAAATACTATAAAAATCGGAAAAAAATCAATTATAGTCAAAGGAAAGAAAGAACAAAAAAAGAATGAACGGAAGAAAGAAAAAAGAAATACTATAAAAATCGGAAAAAAATCAATAATAAACAAAGGAAAGAAAGAACGAAAAAAGAATGAACGGAAGAAAGAAAAAAAAATACGATGAAAATCGGAAAAAATAAATAATAGTCAAAGGAAAGAAAGAACGAAAAAAGAATGAACGGAAGAAAGAAAAAAGAAATACTATAAAAATCGGAAAAAAATCAATTATAGTCAAAGGAAAGAAAGAACGAAAAAAGAATGAACGGAAGAAAGAAAAAAGAAATACTATAAAAATCGGAAAAAAATCAATTATAGTCAAAGGAAAGAAAGAACGAAAAAAGAATGAACGGAAGAAAGAAAAAAGAAATACTATAAAAATCGGAAAAAAATCAATTATAGTCAAAGGAAAGAAAGAACGAAAAAAGAATGAACGGAAGAAAGAAAAAAGAAATACTATAAAAATCGGAAAAAAATCAATTATAGTCAAAGGAAAGAAAGAACGAAAAAAGAATGAACGGAAGAAAGAAAAAAGAAATACTATAAAAATCGGAAAAAAATCAATTATAGTCAAAGGAAAGAAAGAACGAAAAAAGAATGAACGGAAGAAAGAAAAAAGAAATACTATAAAAATCGGAAAAAAATCAATAATAAACAAAGGAAAGAAAGAACGAAAAAAGAATGAACGGAAGAAAGAAAAAAGAAATACTATAAAAATCGGAAAAAAATCAATTATAGTCAAAGGAAAGAAAGAACGAAAAAAGAATGAACGGAAGAAAGAAAAAAGAAATACTATAAAAATCGGAAAAAAATCAATAATAAACAAAGGAAAGAAAGAACGAAAAAAGAATGAACGGAAGAAAGAAAAAAAAATACGATGAAAATCGGAAAAAATAAATAATAGTCAAAGGAAAGAAAGAACGAAAAAAGAATGAACGGAAGAAAGAAAAAACAAAGACTATAGAAAACGGGAAAAATCAATAATACACAAAGGAAAGAAAGAACGAAAAAAGAATGAACGGAAGAAAGAAAAAAAAATACGATGAAAATCGGAAAAAATAAATAATAGTCAAAGGAAAGAAAGAACGAAAAAAGAATGAACGGAAGAAAGAAAAAAGAAATACTATAAAAATCGGAAAAAAATCAATTATAGTCAAAGGAAAGACAGAACGAAAAAAGAATGAACGGAAGAAAGAAAAAAGAAATACTATAAAAATCGGAAAAAAATCAATTATAGTCAAAGGAAAGAAAGAACGAAAAAAGAATGAACGGAAGAAAGAAAAAAGAAATACTATAAAAATCGGAAAAAAATCAAATATAATCAAAGGAAAGAAAGAACGAAAAAAGAATGAACGGAAGAAAGAAAAAAGAAATACTATAAAAATCGGAAAAAAATCAATTATAGTCAAAGGAAAGAAAGAACGAAAAAAGAATGAACGGAAGAAAGAAAAAAGAAATACTATAAAAATCGGAAAAAAATCAATAATAAACAAAGGAAAGAAAGAACGAAAAAAGAATGAACGGAAGAAAGAAAAAACAAAGACTATAGAAAACGGGAAAAATCAATAATACACAAAGGAAAGAAAGAACGAAAAAAGAATGAACGGAAGAAAGAAAAAAAAATACGATGAAAATCGGAAAAAATAAATAATAGTCAAAGGAAAGAAAGAACGAAAAAAGAATGAACGGAAGAAAGAAAAAAGAAATACTATAAAAATCGGAAAAAAATCAATTATAGTCAAAGGAAAGAAAGAACGAAAAAAGAATGAACGGAAGAAAGAAAAAAGAAATACTATAAAAATCGGAAAAAAATCAATAATAAACAAAGGAAAGAAAGAACGAAAAAAGAATGAACGGAAGAAAGAAAAAAAAATACGATGAAAATCGGAAAAAATAAATAATAGTCAAAGGAAAGAAAGAACGAAAAAAGAATGAACGGAAGAAAGAAAAAAGAAATACTATAAAAATCGGAAAAAAATCAATTATAGTCAAAGGAAAGAAAGAACGAAAAAAGAATGAACGGAAGAAAGAAAAAAGAAATACTATAAAAATCGGAAAAAAATCAATTATAGTCAAAGGAAAGAAAGAACGAAAAAAGAATGAACGGAAGAAAGAAAAAAGAAATACTATAAAAATCGGAAAAAAATCAATAATACACAAAGGAAAGAAAGAACGAAAAAAGAATGAACGGAAGAAAGAAAAAAAAATACGATGAAAATCGGAAAAAATAAATAATAGTCAAAGGAAAGAAAGAACGAAAAAAGAATGAACGGAAGAAAGAAAAAAGAAATACTATAAAAATCGGAAAAAAATCAATTATAGTCAAAGGAAAGAAAGAACGAAAAAAGAATGAACGGAAGAAAGAAAAAAGAAATACTATAAAAATCGGAAAAAAATCAATTATAGTCAAAGGAAAGAAAGAACGAAAAAAGAATGAACGGAAGAAAGAAAAAAGAAATACTATAAAAATCGGAAAAAAATCAATTATAGTCAAAGGAAAGAAAGAACGAAAAAAGAATGAACGGAAGAAAGAAAAAAGAAATACTATAAAAATCGGAAAAAAATCAATAATAAACAAAGGAAAGAAAGAACGAAAAAAGAATGAACGGAAGAAAGAAAAAACAAAGACTATAGAAAACGGGAAAAATCAATAATACACAAAGGAAAGAAAGAACGAAAAAAGAATGAACGGAAGAAAGAAAAAGAAATACGATGAAAATCGGAAAAAATAAATAATAGTCAAAGGAAAGAAAGAACGAAAAAAGAATGAACGGAAGAAAGAAAAAAGAAATACTATAAAAATCGGAAAAAAATCAATTATAGTCAAAGGAAAGAAAGAACGAAAAAAGAATGAACGGAAGAAAGAAAAAAGAAATACTATAAAAATCGGAAAAAAATCAATAATAAACAAAGGAAAGAAAGAACGAAAAAAGAATGAACGGAAGAAAGAAAAAAACAAAGACTATAGAAAACGGGAAAAATCAATAATACACAAAGGAAAGAAAGAACGAAAAAAGAATGAACGGAAGAAAGAAAAAAAAATACGATGAAAATCGGAAAAAATAAATAATAGTCAAAGGAAAGAAAGAACGAAAAAAGAATGAACGGAAGAAAGAAAAAAGAAATACTATAAAAATCGGAAAAAAATCAATTATAGTCAAAGGAAAGAAAGAACGAAAAAAGAATGAACGGAAGAAAGAAAAAAGAAATACTATAAAAATCGGAAAAAAATCAATTATAGTCAAAGGAAAGAAAGAACGAAAAAAGAATGAACGGAAGAAAGAAAAAAGAAATACTATAAAAATCGGAAAAAAATCAATTATAGTCAAAGGAAAGAAAGAACGAAAAAAGAATGAACGGAAGAAAGAAAAAAGAAATACTATAAAAATCGGAAAAAAATCAATTATAGTCAAAGGAAAGAAAGAACGAAAAAAGAATGAACGGAAGAAAGAAAAAAGAAATACTATAAAAATCGGAAAAAAATCAATAATAAACAAAGGAAAGAAAGAACGAAAAAAGAATGAACGGAAGAAAGAAAAAAAAATACGATGAAAATCGGAAAAAATAAATAATAGTCAAAGGAAAGAAAGAACGAAAAAAGAATGAACGGAAGAAAGAAAAAAGAAATACTATAAAAATCGGAAAAAAATCAATTATAGTCAAAGGAAAGAAAGAACGAAAAAAGAATGAACGGAACAAAGAAAAAAGAAATACGATGAAAATCGGAAAAAATAAATAATAGTCAAAGGAAAGAAAGAACGAAAAAAGAATGAACGGAAGAAAGAAAAAAGAAATACTATAAAAATCGGAAAAAAATCAATAATAAACAAAGGAAAGAAAGAACGAAAAAAGAATGAACGGAAGAAAGAAAAAAAAATACGATGAAAATCGGAAAAAATAAATAATAGTCAAAGGAAAGAAAGAACGAAAAAAGAATGAACGGAAGAAAGAAAAAAGAAATACTATAAAAATCGGAAAAAAATCAATTATAGTCAAAGGAAAGAAAGAACGAAAAAAGAATGAACGGAAGAAAGAAAAAAGAAATACTATAAAAATCGGAAAAAAATCAATTATAGTCAAAGGAAAGAAAGAACGAAAAAAGAATGAACGGAAGAAAGAAAAAAGAAATACTATAAAAATCGGAAAAAAATCAATTATAGTCAAAGGAAAGAAAGAACGAAAAAAGAATGAACGGAAGAAAGAAAAAAGAAATACTATAAAAATCGGAAAAAAATCAATTATAGTCAAAGGAAAGAAAGAACGAAGAAAGAATGAATGGAAGAAAGAAAAAAGAAATACTATAAAAATCGGAAAAAAATCAATTATAGTCAAAGGAAAGAAAGAACGAAAAAAGAATGAACGGAAGAAAGAAAAAAGAAATACTATAAAAATCGGAAAAAAATCAATTATAGTCAAAGGAAAGAAAGAACGAAAAAAGAATGAACGGAAGAAAGAAAAAAGAAATACTATAAAAATCGGAAAAAAATCAATTATAGTCAAAGGAAAGAAAGAACGAAAAAAGAATGAACGGAAGAAAGAAAAAAGAAATACTATAAAAATCGGAAAAAAATCAATAATAAACAAAGGAAAGAAAGAACGAAAAAAGAATGAACGGAAGAAAGAAAAAAAAATACGATGAAAATCGGAAAAAATAAATAATAGTCAAAGGAAAGAAAGAACGAAAAAAGAATGAACGGAAGAAAGAAAAAAGAAATACTATAAAAATCGGAAAAAAATCAATTATAGTCAAAGGAAAGAAAGAACGAAAAAAGAATGAACGGAAGAAAGAAAAAAGAAATACTATAAAAATCGGAAAAAAATCAATAATAGTCAAAGGAAAGAAAGAACGAAAAAAGAATGAACGGAAGAAAGAAAAAAGAAATACTATAAAAATCGGAAAAAAATCAATTATAGTCAAAGGAAAGAAAGAACGAAAAAAGAATGAACGGAAGAAAGAAAAAAGAAATACTATAAAAATCGGAAAAAAATCAATTATAGTCAAAGGAAAGAAAGAACGAAAAAAGAATGAACGGAAGAAAGAAAAAAGAAATACTATAAAAATCGGAAAAAAATCAATTATAGTCAAAGGAAAGAAAGAACGAAAAAAGAATGAACGGAAGAAAGAAAAAAGAAATACTATAAAAATCGGAAAAAAATCAATTATAGTCAAAGGAAAGAAAGAACGAAAAAAGAATGAACGGAAGAAAGAAAAAAGAAATACTATAAAAATCGGAAAAAAATCAATTATAGTCAAAGGAAAGAAAGAACGAAAAAAGAATGAACGGAAGAAAGAAAAAAGAAATACTATAAAAATCGGAAAAAAATCAATTATAGTCAAAGGAAAGAAAGAACGAAAAAAGAATGAACGGAAGAAAGAAAAAAGAAATACTATAAAAATCGGAAAAAAATCAATTATAGTCAAAGGAAAGAAAGAACGAAAAAAGAATGAACGGAAGAAAGAAAAAAGAAATACTATAAAAATCGGAAAAAAATCAATTATAGTCAAAGGAAAGAAAGAACGAAAAAAGAATGAACGGAAGAAAGAAAAAAGAAATACTATAAAAATCGGAAAAAAATCAATTATAGTCAAAGGAAAGAAAGAACGAAAAAAGAATGAACGGAAGAAAGAAAAAAGAAATACTATAAAAATCGGAAAAAAATCAATAATAAACAAAGGAAAGAAAGAACGAAAAAAGAATGAACGGAAGAAAGAAAAAAAAATACGATGAAAATCGGAAAAAATAAATAATAGTCAAAGGAAAGAAAGAACGAAAAAAGAATGAACGGAAGAAAGAAAAAAGAAATACTATAAAAATCGGAAAAAAATCAATTATAGTCAAAGGAAAGAAAGAACGAAAAAAGAATGAACGGAAGAAAGAAAAAAGAAATACTATAAAAATCGGAAAAAAATCAATTATAGTCAAAGGAAAGAAAGAACGAAAAAAGAATGAACGGAAGAAAGAAAAAAGAAATACTATAAAAATCGGAAAAAAATGAATAATAGTCAAAGGAAAGAAAGAACGAAAAAAGAATGAACGGTAGAAAGAAAAAAGAAATACTATAAAAATCGGAAAAAAATCAATTATATTCAAAGGAAAGAAAGAACGAAAAAAGAATGAACGGAAGAAAGAAAAAAGAAATACTATAAAAATCGGAAAAAAATGAATAATAGTCAAAGGAAAGAAAGAACGAAAAAAGAATGAACGGAAGAAAGAAAAAAGAAATACTATAAAAATCGGAAAAAAATAAATAATAGTCAAAGGAAAGAAAGAACGAAAAAAGAATGAACGGTAGAAAGAAAAAAGAAATACTATAAAAATCGGAAAAAAATGAATAATAGTCAAAGGAAAGAAAGAACGAAAAAAGAATGAACGGAAGAAAGAAAAAAAGAAATAAGATACAAACGCTAAAAAATGAATAAAAAAAACAAATTAGTTAAATGGATTAACAGATTTTGTGGATTATTTAATACGAAATCCATCGTTTTAAAAAGCGTTAGCAGTGATACTATTTAATGCGTTGGTAGTGAACATAGTTTCACAAATAAATGAGTTCCAAAAGTAAATTTCCTGACTTTAACCTCGTAGTACAGTACGTTAATCATTACACTACGGGTTCTTTGCCACAAAAAAATACACTAGAGGAAAATAAGAACTGGAAAAAGTTCAAACAGAGCCTCATCATCAGATTGTTTAGCGTCATATCCAAGACACTCGTTGGCATTGGTGGTCTTGCTCTTCAGCAGAGATGCAGTTGGTGTGTTCTACAGCCCAAGTCAACTGGGAAAAGCACAAACAGAGCCACATCATCGGATTGCTTAGTGTCATATCCAAGACACTCGTTGGCATTGGTGGTCTTGCTCTTCAGCAGAGATGCAGTTGGTGTGTTCTACAGCCCATGTCAACTGGGAAAAGCACAAACAGAGCCTTATCATCGGATTGCTTAGTGTCATATCCAAGACACTCGTTGGCATTGGTGGTCTTGCTCTTCAGCAGAGATGCAGCTGGTGTGTTCTACAGCCCATGTCAACTGGGAAAAGCACAAACAGAGCCTTATCATCGGATTGCTTAGTGTCATATCCAAGACACTCGTTGGCATTGGTGGTCTTGCTCTTCAGCAGAGATGCAGTTGGTGTGTTCTACAGCCCATGTCAACTGGGAAAAGCACAAACAGAGCCTTATCATCGGATTGCTTAGTGTCATATCCAAGACACTCGTTGGCATTGGTGGTCTTGCTCTTCAGCAGAGATGCAGTTGGTGTATTCTACAGCCCATGTCAACTGGGAAAAGCACAAACAGAGCCACATCATCGGATTGCTTAGAATCATATCCAAGACACTCGTTGGCATTGGTGGTCTTGCTCTTCAGCAGAGATGCAGTTGGTGTATTCTACAGCCCATGTCAACTGGGAAAAGCACAAACAGAGCCACATCATCGGATTGCTTAGAATCATATCCAAGACACTCGTTGGCATTGGTGGTCTTGCTCTTCAGCAGAGATGCAGTTGGTGTATTCTACAGCCCATGTCAACTGGGAAAAGCACAAACAGAGCCACATCATCGGATTGCTTAGAATCATATCCAAGACACTCGTTGGCATTGGTGGTCTTGCTCTTCAGCAGAGATGCAGTTGGTGTATTCTACAGCCCATGTCAACTGGGAAAAGCACAAACAGAGCCACATCATCGGATTGCTTAGAATCATATCCAAGACACTCGTTGGCATTGGTGGTCTTGCTCTTCAGCAGAGATGCAGTTGGTGTATTCTACAGCCCATGTCAACTGGGAAAAGCACAAACAGAGCCACATCATCGGATTGCTTAGAATCATATCCAAGACACTCGTTGGCATTGGTGGCCTTGCCCCTCTGCAGAGATGCAGTTGGTGTGTCCTACAGCCTAAGTGAACTCGGTAAATTACAAATGGAGGCTCATGATCAGATTGTTTAGTGTCATATCCAAGACACTCGTTGGCAATAGGGGCCTTATATAGAATAATAGAAAGAGGAAAAGGAAATAGACAAAAGGAAGAAAAATGGGATAAAAGAAGAAAAATGGAATAACAGAAGGAAGAAAAAGGAATAACACTAGGAAAAATACAGAAGAATAAAGGGAATAACGGAAGGAAAACAGAAATAAAAGAAGGAAAAAAGAATAACAAAACGGGAAAAAAAATAAATACACAAGGAAATAAAAAAGGAATAGCTGAATGAAGAAAAAGTAATAACAGAAAAAAGGAAAAAGGAAATCCTGAAGGAAGGAAAAAAGGAGTAAGAAATGGAAGATAAAAGGAAGAAAAACGGAATAAGAGAAGGAAGAAAAAGGAATAACAGAAAGACCGAAAAAGGAATAAAAGAAGGAAGAAAAATGACTTAAGGATGATATAGGGAATAACAGAAGGAAGAAAAAAGGTATAACAGAAGGAAAAGAGTATAACAGAAGGAAAAAAATGACTTAATGAAGATATAGTGAATAAAAGACTTAAGGAAGATGTAGGGAATAACAGAAAGAAGAAAAAATGACTTAAGGAAGATATAGGGAATAACAGAAGGAAGAAAAATGACTTAAGGAAGATATAGGGAATAACCGGAGGAAAAAATAACTTAAGGAAGATATAGTGAATAAAAGAAGGAAGGAAAATGACTTAAGGAAGATGTAGGGAATAACAGAAGGAAGAAAAATGACTTCAGGAAGATATAGGGAATAACCGGAGGAAAAAATGACTTAAGGACGATACAGGGAATATCACAAGGAAGAAAAAAAGGAATAACAGTAGAAAAAAAATATAACAGAAGGAAGAAAACCCGAATAACAGAAGGAACAAAAAGAATTGCCGAAGGAAGAAAAAAGAAAAGAAAATTCAAAAGAAAAAAAGAAAGAACAGATTAAATGTGTCATCCAAAATGAAAATTAAAAGAATCCATCGATGGAAAGCAAAGTAAGAAGGCAAAAGAATGAATGATATACTTGATGAATGTTGAAAGAATGACCATAAGCAGTGAATGGAAGAAAGACAAAAAATGATAATATACACATGAAAGAAAAAAGAAATTACAGAAGGAAGAATAAAGAAAATAACATTCAAAAGAAAAAAGAAAGGAAACACAATATATGTGTCATACAAAATGAATATTAAAAGAATTTATGGAAGGGAAGAAAAATATAAAGGAAATCAATATACAGGATTAATTTTGAAAGAATGATATAAAAAAAAAAACATACAAAGAAAGAGAATGAATAACAGAAGAAAGAAAACAGAAAGTTGAGAGATCGAAATTAAAAGAATGTATACAAGAAAGGGATTAAAAAAAAAACGCTAAAAAAAGAAAATGAAAAATAAAGAAGAAAACGCTAATGAAACCCAGACAAAAAGTTTTGCGTCTACCAAAAACAGACTATCGAACTGAACTCAAGGCTCGAGGAAGACTGATCGTTCGCTAGAACAAAGCAGATATCATTTATTAAATTAGCGTCGTCTAATAAGTACACCTTAAAATAATTTCTGCAAAGTCGACGCGACAACAAAGTTAGAATTTACACTGAGAAAGTGACGTCACTTTTTTGCTTCCACCGCGCATGCGCTTCAGCGAAATCTTCTCACGCATGACGTGCTAAATGTTTTCTTCTTATGATAGACACTGTTTTATGTATTTTCGATAAATGTTTCTTGCGAGAGAGTGACACACTTCGTGTCAGGAGGATACCTAATTCAGCAAATTTTCTGAGTCACATAATCCGTCTGGCCGAATGTTTTAGTTGTATTGGCCAATGTTAAGTTCAGTAGTACTCAGACTGCTGGCCGTCGCACACTGATGTACCGTAATAGCCTTCGGTTCCTCGTGTGTTATTGATTTTAGAAATATGCAAATTAATTTCCAGAGTCTTAGATAGTTCTACACCATTTTTTATAGTTTGATATTTACCAATATACATTCCTTTTTAACTGAGTCTAAAACTCACGGTTTGGAAAGAAATAACCACGAATGATTATAAACAATCACATATACAGAATGATCTTTTAAAATTTACGGCATATCAACTATCGTACATTAATTAAGGAGAAAAGAAGTACACACAAAAAAAAAAAAACACACACACACAGAGTACACTCCTATGAAAGAAAAAAGAAAAAAAAATGTGATAAAAAGAACACCTCCCGAAACGAAAATCAATCATGGAATTAAAAATGAATGGCAACTTTATAAAAGCGGGCGCCACTATATGGATAAGATAACCACGTGTAGGAGTCAAACAAATGTTTTTTAAAAATTAATTTCTTTGTGAAACTTATCATTCAAGCAAGTTTTGATAAACACGATTGATCACTGTTTATTATTTCAAATTTTATTTTTTCAAGATTCATTGTTATTTTTATAGTGTCACGAACAAGGTGATAAAGGAATTGTTCCATATGTGTTGCCCATGCGCTTTCGTCCATACTTTTGGTTGACATTAGTGGTAAGGTAGTTTTGACATGACTTTTAAGTAATCAGTTTAAATAATGTGTAGCATTTTGTTTTGTTTATTTTGCAGGTGTCGGTGGGAATATTTTCAGCGTTTTGTTATAAAACGTTCAGTCGGAAAAAAGGTTTACAAATATTATTTGTGATTTTCAGTTATTAAAAATATCTAATAAGTTGCTGCCTGTGTTAAATGTTGTTTATTTATGTTTTTTAGGGATATTGCTTCTAGGATTTGTAATCGTTTTTTTTTTTTAATTATTGTTTATGCATATAATTATTGTGTAATCTGTGAGAATCTTCCTTACGTTGAAAGATGTAAGCTAATATGAGCTATTGTTAAGTTCTTTAATGAAATGTTTTATGGTACTATTCTCAGAAAGGTGATAAGTAAGACAACGAGATCATGTTGGGGTTGTGCTGCCAATGTAAGAATTATTTTTTGTTTTACAGGAGGCACTCTCGAAATGGACGTATAAATTTATAAACTACATTGGTTTGGCTCAGGTGTATTTTAGCTGAATTGGTATTATTCTTAACGAAAAGGTTTGAGGTTTTAAATGACATTACCAGGAATATGATTCAGCGAAACGGGAAAAAAGACAATTAAAAATCCAATGTACTAATTTTCCCGAAAAAAAATTCACATAACGCTATTACCCTTGAGAAACCTGTAAATCCAACTATTGTCCTTCTAAGCAAGGGCAATTAGTAGGACAAACTTGGCTTTGTAATGTTGTTATGGCCACCGGTCTAGGAGACGAAAAACTCTGAATTCACACCCCTTATATTCCGCTTAGACATGGTGTCTTATCATGCTTCTGCGGAGTGTGATATATATATATATATATATATTGCCTTTTTTTTTTTCATTATCATAGAACGTGTGAAAGCACGTGCGATACCTTGCCCTCATCAGCCATCAACCAGGAGGGATAAGTTTCGGTAGCTTAAGGCGATACTGGCATGCCTAGTGCTACCAAGCAGCTTTTGCCACCGGACAAGGTATTTTAAATATATATATGTATATGCCAGATCAGCTAAATCGAGAAATTGCAATATACATTCACCTTCTTTTTTAGTGCAGTTTGTGATTCTTAAAAGGCGTTTACTTTCCGCTGCTGATATCATTACGCGCTTGCAGTAACCAGTTCTTGATGTTACGAAATCAAACGAGAATGTTGATACTTTCAAACTGCTGCCAGTGATTGCAATTTTTGAAATGTATACATATATATATATATATATATACGTATACATGATGGAGTGAAATAAGGCGTACGAATCTAAAGTTGGGTCATTAGCGAACTTCATCCGACGCTGGGCAGATGAACCTCATAGGTCAAAGGCCAGAAAAAAATTGTTCAGTCAGGAAACTACTGCTTCTAATCTATGAGGGTGATTCCTGTGGAAGAGGAAAAAGAGTCCACGAACGACTCTATTTCTAACAATTCAATTTAGCATGAATCATTTGTTTGCACCCACTTTAAATGTCAAATAATTCTTGTAGACCTGTAGATAGTATACTTTCAGGAGCTACTACTCCGGATCAAAATGGTTATAGGAGCGATGCCAATGAACACTGCATTCCCTAAAGCTCCAGCATTATTGGAACCTCACCATCAGATTGTTTAATGTCATATCTAGGCGCGCGGTTTAGGTGGTGTTCTTACTTCTAAGCAGAATGCAGTTGGTGTATTCTACAGTATCAGCTGACGGGCCTGCATCGGCGGGTAAATGAAAAAATAATGATACAATAATTACTGCTTCTGCTGCATATATTTGGAGACAAATTAACACTTTGTGGTTTAAAAATTCGTTGATTTCTCATATTTGAAATATCTTAAACAATAAACGAACCGGAGAAGGTAAACAACGTAGCTTTTTGCTAAATTTATTGATTGGAAAATCCAAATTTCTCTTGTATTAGGAAATGTTAAGAGTGTCTCTAGGCTCCTCTATAAATTCTATTATATTGACGACGCAATATGGAAGGTCAAGAATTATACCAGAAAGTTCTGGACACATGGAAAGTATTATTACATTTCTGATGTGAAATTGGATTGGACGTTTCAGTGACATCGTTACCCACCCGCATCTGAAATAAATCCCGTACTCCCTTAAAAGTGCCATCCTACTTACGGGCAACCTCTAGTGACCTCACAGTAAGGAATGAATATCACGCATCTTGGCGGTCAGACTTTTTTTATTCCATAATAAACTCATTATCTATTACCATTTAGCATGTTCTAGCAGTTTTGACCCGAAATTAACCTTTGACAACCTACTAACCTGGGAGATAAGCGCCATCTCTTTCATATTCATTCTCATGTCAAATTGCGTGTACAGCTTAATTTTCGACCCCGGAGCCCAACTATTTCCTGACCCACAAGACGAACACAACTAAGGAATTGAGCGCTTTATTAGAAGAGACTTCAATGACTATAATCACGTTACGGCTTTATAATAACTTTCAATTTGAAAAGTGATAGTCAGAATAATATAATAGTTAAATATTTCATGTATCAGTTCTGAAAATATTTGATTCAATTCTTGGTGAATTTTTCAAATCGGCGTAAGATTCTGGTCTTTCACTTGAGTCATTTACTAAATTCTGAGTGACATCAAGTCTCTATAGGTCTGCAGGACTCTTCTCAGTACTAAAGCCTAATATGGTCTCAATTATTCCTCTGATTTTCATTTCTTCTGGTCTTTTTCAAACATTTTTGGGACCGTTCCTAGTGCTCCAATAACAATTAGTATCACGTTCACCCTGATATTCCAGTTTTTTCAGATATCTGGCAAGGTCCACTATTTGTTAAACTTTTCGCTTTCGTTTGTTTTCAATGTGTGGTATGCTGTAACAGCAAAATCCACTCGATTGTGGCTTCTTTTTTTTTTTTTAATATCACTTGCTGGGATTAGGTGATATGCTTCTAACTCATAATTGTGGACAATTATATGTACCTTCTTCTAAAGTTCAGAGTCTGGTTTCTGCCTATACGATTTGATAATATCATATTTACCAACCCCTCCGCTCGGGCAGGATATGACACAAGGTCAATTTTTTAAGCGGAGTTTAACAGGTTTGAATTCAGAGTTTTCCTTCTCCTAGACTAGTTGCCTTACCAAGGCTGAAGAACCTAGTCTGCCCTACTACTTACCCATAGCTGGAGGGAGAATAATTGGATTCATACCTTTCCCAAGGGTATTAGTGCTATGTGAAATGCAATCAGTCTCGTCCAGGATTTGAACTCGTATCGTCGTGTCCAATTCCTATGACGATAACCATTACACCACGGGCACCTCCTTTTTTACCAAACTCCCCGCTCGGGGCAGGATATGACACAAGGTCAATGATTTTAAGCGGAGTTTTGCAGGTTTGAATTCAGAGTTTTCCTTCTCCTAGACTAGTTGTCTCACCAAGGCTGAAGAATCTAGTCTGCCCGACTATCTAACCATAGCTGGAGGGAGAATAATTGGATTCATACCTTTCAAGAGTATTAGTGCTATGTGAAATGCAATCAACCAAGTCCAGGATTTGAACTCGTGTCGACGTGTCCATATCCTGCGACGATAACCATTACACCACGGGTACCTCCTTATACGATTTGATAATATGGTCAAACTGTAGTGTATTTCTATTCGGTCACTTTCCTATCCAGTCTGGTCTAGTTTTGTATTATCATTATCATTATTATTATTGTTTTTATTAATTTACTCCTATAGAACTCTTCACGTCAGTTTTAACTGATAGTATTTCAGTGGAGTTTGAGTGATTACAAGTCTTCTCAAGTATCCAGAACACTTCTCAGTATTCTAGCCGTTCTCAATAATTCAGTAGTTTAGATGGTCTCCACTCGTCCTCCAACTGCCAAGTCCTCCAGCCCCTATAATAATACTTTAGTTACTATACCAAAAGCACCAATCACAATTGGTATAATTCTTACCTCCATGTTCTATTTTTTTTTTAAATTCTCAAGCAAGGTCGAAGTACTTATCCTTCGGTTCACGTTCTTTCAGTTTTATTCTTTGGTCAGCCGGAACAGCGGAGTCAACAATTTTGCAAATTCTCTCTTTTTTTTTGTTTATTATATAAGGTATGGTCTTCTGGCCGAGATTAGTTGTTCCGTTTGTATGTCAAAGTCCAATAGGAGTTTATGTGTGTCATTTTCTAGGACAGATACTGGGTTGTGCATGTATCATTTGTTCATATCGTCAAATTTATTATTATTATTATTGTTATTATTATTATTATCATTTATTCCTTTAGAGTTTTTCACATCAGTGTTAGCTGGTGGTTTTTCACTGGAGTTTGAGTGACAGCAAGTCTCCTCAAGTCTCCAGGACTCGTCTCATGATTCTGGCCGTTCTTAGCAATGCTGTCGTTTGGATAATCTCTATCCGTCCTCCAACTTCCAAGTCTTCCAGGCCTTTTAATAATCATTTAGTTATTCTGCCTAACGCACTAATCACAATTGGCACAATCGTTAATTTCATGTTCCACAGATAATTCAATTCTCTAGCAAGGTCGAGGTACTTATCCTTCTTTTCATTTTCCTTCAGATTTATTCTGTGGTCCGCCAGGACAGCAAAGTCGACAATTTTGCAAATTCTCTTTTTTTTATTAATTATTATGATGTCTGGTCTTCTGGCCGATATTAGGTGATCCGTTTGTATGTTAAAGTCCCATAGGAGTTTATGCGAGTCATTTTCTCGGAGAGGTGCTGGGTTGTGTATATACCATTTGTTTGTATGGTCAATTTTAAATTTCTTGCACATTTTCCAGTGGGTCACATTGCCGCCCCAGTCGCGTCTCGCCTTATACTCCTCTGCTACTTTGCTGCATTCGCTTATTATGTGATTGATCGTTTCGTCTCTGTCAGCGAATAGCCTTCCTTTGCTATTTTGTTGCGTCTTATCTATTCTCGCTTTCATATGATTGGTTCTTATGGCGTTGTCCTGTGCTGCTATTAGGAGGAATTCCGTTTCTCTCTTAAGGTTTCCTTTTCTTTGCCAGGTCCAGGTTTTCTGGTGTGAAATGTTGTTTGTTAGTCATTTAAAGCGGACATAGAGTTGTTTTTTCTCCCATTTTTGTTTCCTACTTGTTGTCATTCTTTCGTCTATAGTGTTGTCCGTATCGTTTTGGATGGCTGTAATTTGTCCTCGTTCGTGTTTTTCTATGTAGTCTTCGAGCAGTTGTATCGATGCGTCAACGGTGTCTTCGATGCCGGCAAGTCCTCTTCCTCCCTCTTTTCTTGGTACATATAGTCTGTCAATGTCCTTTTTATGGTTTAATGCCTTATGCATGGTCATTAGTTTTCTTGTTCTTTGGTCCATTTGTTTATGTTCGTCTCTGGTCCACTTGAGAAAGGGTCCCGAGTATCTAACGAGGGGTACAGCCCAAGTATTATTATTATTGCTATTGTTATTAATATTATTATTATTATTAACATACTCCTTGAGAGCTTTTCACATCAGCGTTAGCTAATTGTCTTTCACTGGAGTTTGAGTGGCAGCAAATTTCCAAGACCCCAGGACCCTTCTCCATTCTCATCCGATCGCAAAAATTCAGTAGTTTGGGTAGTCCCCACCCGTCCGATTATTTCCAAATCCTTCACACCTTGTACCAATTCTATCAAGACTGTACCAAGTAAACCAATAAAAATTAGTATTATCGTCACTTTCATGTTCAACAATTTTTTCAGTTCTCTAGCAAGGTCAAGGTACTTATTTTTCTTTTCGCTTTCTTTCAGTTTTACTCTGTAAAGCAAAGTCGACAATTCTGCAAGTTCTCTCTTTTTCATTGGCTCAGTAGGTAGAGTATTCGCCAATGGTCCGGGAGACCTCGGTTCCATCCCAGTTCGCGTCATACCAAAGGCTTTAAAAATGGTACTTGATACCTCCTTGCTTAACACTCAGCAAAATAAGGTACGTATCAAGGGTAAAGTGGAGCAATCCATTGAAATGAGTAGCTCCCACCCACTATTAAAAAAGGGAGCCTTCTGGTCGCCCTCGACTACAGTCGTCAACTTTACTTTTTTTACTTATTATTATTCTTATTATTATTATTCGGTGTACTCCTTCAATGTCATCGATCGTAGGTTCACTCTGACCCGGAGTGTTACCACGTGATAAGGTCGTATCTATGGGTCAAATAGAACTAAACTATGTACTAAATTGTTTGAAATAGAACTGTTTTGATATTTAAACTGCATACTTAAGCTAAATTGAATTGTTAGAAATATACTGTTTTTGACTTTGAATCTTTGTACTTCTGTTAAACTGGATTGTTTTTGTGTAAATAAAAACTATACTTATAGTAAACTGAATTCATCGAAATTGAACTGCTTATATATATAAAAGTAGAATTGATATTTAGGACCTACAATAGTTGATGTGCCATAAAACCAAACCACATCCATAGATCTTTTGTTCTCTAGCAAAGTATAAGGACTCATGTCTCTTTTCGTTTTCTTTAATTTTCACTCTGTGGTCCGCTAGGACGCCAAAATCCTCTATTCGCCAGGTTCTCGTTTTTTTTATTTGGGATTATCAGTAAGTCTGCACGGGAGTAGGTCAGCTATTATTATTATTATTTACTCATTAGAGTTTTTCATAATATAATGGCCGAGGGATATCGTTTTATGCCTTTGGTTTTAGTTAGGCTGAGATCCTTTCAGCTCAGCGCATGGGTTAGTTAGGTGCAAACTTGAGCGCAGGTGTTCACACGCACGCGCGGGGCGGGGCGGATGTGTCATTCAGAGATGTCACAATGGCCCAGATGGGAAACGGGACTAGCAAGTGCAAATGACGTCATGCACCGGAAGCGCGCGGGGGATTTTGGGAATTTTGAAGAAAGTTAGTTGAGTAGAGTCGAGTCCTGCCTCGGGAGAAGACGGTTGGCTTTCGCTTGCTTGCCGAAGCCAGACCAGTGGCCTTTGTGGCAGGTGTCGCACGTGATGGGGGGGTGCAGATGAAAAAGCCAGAATAGAAAGAATGTGTATCTCTCTCCTTATGTCGAAAAACCTTTAAACTAAAATGTAATAAAATGTTTCGTACCTGAACAAAGAAGTCGTAAGTGTACTTTGTGTTTCGAGATCCTATGCTCTATCTTTATGGACATTCGATGTACGTTTCACACATAGTCATATCATGGCTATGGTACAGATGGTCTTTCACTGAAGTTTGAGAGACAGAAAATCTTCTTAAGTCTCTAGGACAATTCTCAGTATTCTGGCCGTTTTCAATATTGCTGTAGTTTGGATCGTCTCCACTCGTCTGCCAACTTCCAAATCCTCCAGGCCCTTTAATAATCCATTAGTTACCGTGCCAAAAGCACCAATCACAATTAGTACAATCGTCACTTTCATGTTCCATAGTTTTTGTTTTTTTTTAATTCTCTAGCAAGGTCGAGGTATTTATCCTTCTTTTCACATTCTTTCAGTTTTATTTTGTGGTCAGCCGGGACAGCAAAGTCGACAATTTAGCAAATTTTCTTTTTTTCATTTTTATTCTTATAAGGCCTGGTCTTCTGGCCGAGATTTATTATTATCAATATATTCCTTTGAGAGTTTTTCGCACGAGCGTTATCCGATGACACCGAAAAGTCCCCAAAAGTCTCCCAGACTCATCTCCGTTTTCTGACCGAACTTAATAATGCTGAAGAGTGGACTTTTAATTTCTTACATTTCATTACAGGAATTTTAACAAAGACCTTGGGTGCAGAATGTTAGTGATTATATCAATTTTATTTATTCATATATTTATTGCTGTCCCTTTTTTGGAGATATTTTTTTATTCACATCGATTCCTAAAAAGATCAGCAGTTTGACGAAGTGCAAAATTTAGTTTCGTTTTATGGCACATCAACTATTGTAGCTGATTCAATTCCAAATCCTTTTTTACATATATATTAAATCTATGATTTCTAAAAACATTTTGTAGATAACGTCTTTAAACAAGCCTAAGCTATTTTTTCTGTCAGTTTAATGTTTTCACATATTTTTATCAAATACGAACAATTCTATTTACAATAAATCATTTGTTTGCACACAGTTTAATGTTTTCAAGTATTGATATTTAACAATTCAATTAGACATCTGTCATTTGTTTATACACAGTTAAATGATCACACAGTTCTTTTTCAAACAGTTCAATTTAGCATATCAACAAAATTAAATGGTCCCAAGTATTGCAATGTATCACTAACAATTCAAATAAATATCAGTCATTTGTTTACACACAGTTAAATGATCGAACGTTTTCCTTTAAAACAATTTAGTTTAGCATAAATATTTGGTTTAAATGTCAAACATTTTTTTTACCTATAGATACGACCCTATTTGGGTGCTATCCCGCTAGGACAGAGTAGATGTGCGAGCGATGGTAATGAAGGCGTACTCCACATTCCACAAACCTTCATCATGACTAAAACCTACCATTATATTGTTTAATCTCATATATAGGACATTAGTTGAGGGGGTCTTACCCCGCTGCAGAGATTCAATCTCGTAAATTCTACGGCCCCAGCTTATTGGCCAGTAATTCAGTACGATGTATTCTATGGCCCCAGCCGACATGGACAGAAATGCAGTCCGGTGTGTTGTATTGTCCCAGCTGACTTGGTCACAGATTCAGTCAAGGATACTAATGGCCCCATCTAACTTGGCCAGAGATGCAGTCCGATTTATTATACGGCCCCAGGCTACCTGGCGAGAGATGCAGTTTTGTATGTTTTACTGCCCCAACCGACTTGGTCAGAGATTCAGTCGGTGGTATTCTATGGCCCCAGTCGTGTTGGCCGATATACAGTCAGGGATATTCGATGGCCTCAGCCGACTTGGCCAGAGATACAGTCGAGGGTATTCAATGGCCCCAGTCGTGTTGGCCGAGATACAGTTAGGGATATTCGATGGTCTCAGCCGACTTGGCGAGAGATACAGTCGGGGGTATTCTATGGCCCCAGTCGTGTTGGCCGAGATACAGCCTTGGATATTCGATGGCCCCAGCCGACTTGGCCAGAAGATACAGTCGAGGGTATTGTATGGCCCCAGCCGACTTGGCCAGGGATATTCGATGGCCCCAGCCGAATTGGCCAGAGATACAGTCGGGGGTATTCTATGGCCCAAGTCGTGTTGGCTGAGATACAGTCGGGGATATTCTATGGCCCCAGCTGACTTGGCCAGAGATACAATCGTGGATATTCGATTGCCCCAGCTGACTTGGCCTGAGATACAATCGTGGATATTCGATGGCCCCAGCTGACTTGGCCTGAGATACAATCGTGGATATTCGATGGCCCCAGTCGACTTGGCCAGAAATACGATCGGAGTATTCTATGTCCCCAGCCGACTTGGCCAGTTTTTTTATTGGCTTTTTCCGCCAATTATCTTTTCATAGTATTCATCAGACTCTTTTTGTAACATTCCCATTGCACGGTGTTAGTTTTAAGGTGCTACATTTGTTCAGTTTCCATTTCGAAATCTTTGGATTTTCTTATTTTCCGTATACTTTGTCTAACCAAAGATTTTAAAAAATTAGGCTGCACTACTATTTATCCACTACGGGTTGGATATTGTTTTTCAGTCGGTAATTGACTGATTAACTGACTGATTTTAACGGCATGTCAATCGGTCTAGGGTTATTTTATACTTCTAGAATCCTCCTGATTGATTGATCAATTGATGGGTTGTCATTAACGACATCTTGACCTTTTTTAGGGTCATTTTATGCTTACAGGTTAGGTAATTGCGTTCATTGAACATTTATATCTATATTTGTTGTATGAGTGTTTCTTTAGAAATTTTTGGAGATCGTTATATGAAGTATTCCTAACTAATACAAATAACTTGACAAATCTTTATCGTTTCCAGTATATGCATCAACATGAAATGACTAGTTGGTTTCGAGGATTGGTTTTTATTTGATAATTGTCTTTTGTTTGCTGGCATCTATCTATCTATCTATCTATCTTACTCTGTTCATAATATATCTATCTATCTATCTATCTATCTATCTATCTATGTTCATATTCTATCTATCTATCTATCTATCTATCTATCTATCTATCTATCTATCTCACTTTGTTCATATTCTATCTATCTATCTATCTATCTATCTATGTTCATATCTATCTATCTATCTATGTTATACATAATCATTGCTCATTCTTTTCCTCACCCGTAAACTTAATATTCAGTAAATATTTGGATTATGTTTCACAGTTTTCTTTTTACTTCTCAACATTTGCAACTTATTAGCATCCAACAAAAAACGTTGTTTATTCAGGATTTCATAGAATGACCAAACAAAAGAAAGTAACGACAACCATAACAGCACCAACGCATTAAATGAATATATTAATGTGCACTGTCCTAGTATTGTCAGTCATGTTGGCGGGAGCAATAGAATACACCGACTGCATCCCTACAGAGGGATATGACATCCCCCCTCCCATCGAGTATCCTGTATATTACACTAAATAATCTGATAGCGAGGCTCTAGTAGTGCTGGATCTTTGGGAAATGCTGAGTTCCCCTTCATTGCCATGGCTCTCTGGTTCACTCTGGATTGTAATGGTAGTATCTGATAGGGTCCTATTCATTTGTGAAATGAAACTTTTTGACATCTAAACTGAGAGCAAACAAATGATTAATACTAAATTGAATTGTTAGAAATAGAACTGTTTGATGATTTAATTTTTTGCCAACAAATGACTTATTTTCAATTTGATTAATCGTTATACATAGCAATACTTGAAACCACTTAACTCTGTTAACTAATTCTAAATTGAATTGTTAGAAATAGAACTGTTTGTACATTTAATTTTGTGTGAACAAATGACTGATTTTCAATTTGATTAATCGTTATACATAAAAATACTTGGAACCCTTTAACTTTGTTGATTAATACTAAATTGAATTGTTATAGAATAGAACTGTTTGATCATTTGATTTTGTGTAAACAAATGCCTGATCTTCAGTTTAATTAATCGTTATACATAGCAATAATTGGAACCACTTAACTTTGTTGATTAATACTAAATTGAATTGTTAAAAGTAGAACTGTTTGATCATTTAGCTGTGTGTAAAAACAGAACTGATGTTTTATTAAATTGATCGTTATGCTTCGAACAATTTAATGTACGAAAAAATAATCGAAATAACAACTCGAATTGAAACTTACAACAAGATGTGTTTATTTTACGAAACATGTTAATAGAGGTATGTAGCTAGTTAGTCACATCGGCAAGGCGGACTGTATGTCCAACACTATCAATTCTCATATTCAAAAAGTATATTCTGTTTTATAGAGAGAGGTATCAGCTCTTTTCTAAAACAATCGTAATTATATATACCCAACCCCTCCGCTCGGGCAGAATATGACACAAGGTCAATGATTTTAAGCGGAGTTTAACAGGTTTGAATTCAGAGTTTTCCTTCTCCTAGACTAGTTGCCTCACCAAGACTGAAGAACCAAGTCTGCCCTACTATTTACCCATAGCTGGAGGGAGGATAATTGGATTCATACCTTTCCCAAGGGTATTAATATTAGGTTGATCAATGAAGAAGGCGATATATTGTACAAGAAATATTTTAATTTCTGATGATAGGTAATATTTGCATATCACTTTGTTATTTCTCTATTTTTTAAATTTTTATTACTGATCGACCTTCGTGGGTTATTTGATGCAAAGCCATCTTTTTAGGACAGTTGTGGTGCTATTCAACCTATATCTTGTGAGTTCTTATATTTCTCAAGGATATTAGTTCAAACGTAAACGTGGTGGCCGTGGTGTAATGGTTATCGTCGTAGGAGTTCAAATCCTGAACGAGGCTGATTGCTTTTCACATAACATTAATACCCTTGGAAAAGGTATGAATCCAATTATTCTCCCTCCAGCTATGGGTAAATAGTAGGACAGACTAGGTTCTTCAGCCTTGGTAAGGCAACTAGTCTAGGAGAAGGAAAACTCTGAATGTAAACCAGTTAAACTCCGGTTAAAAATTGCCCTTGTGTCATATCCTGCCCGAGCGGAGGGGTTGGTAAATTTTGTTAACCTACTAGCGTTCGAACTCGCTTCCTATGATGTCGCAGCTCAGCACGTTAGCCACTGAACTACAGATATTCACTCCTATATAATTTTGTTTAGTTTAATCAGAGTTTATTGATATAATTCTACCTTGTTACATTCCGTTTCTATCGACATGACATTTGACCTTAGATTTGACCGGAAAAGAAAAGAGGTCATTTAGTGCTTTCAACATTTAACGTTTGAGAACAGGCGTGATTAGAAACACGCACATACTAAAGTGATTGTTTTTGTTTGTTTTTTGTTAGTTCCTTTTTTTTGTGTGTGTTTGTCTTTTTTTTTTTTTAATTTCCCGAAAGTGACTAATTATCTGATTTTAATAAAACGCTTTTGGTACGTAAGTAATAAAAGACGAGATTTCCTTTTGAACATTTTTACTCAAAATTCTGAAGACAAACATATTTATGAATTTATTTAATTTTCTTATGAATCAAAACACCTTCAGTGATTTAATTAATTTCCTTTAATTAAAGAAATTGAAAATGAATAACTTTTTTTAATTTTTTATTTTTAATAAAATTCTATCTTAAAATACTGTAAAGCAGCAATCAGCTTCTACCTCCAGTGACTGGTGCTCGGCTGCGTTACCGGTAAAAAAAAGTCAATCCTGAGAACTGTCATTAAACAATCACTCAAGGTGACTTAGATTTTTTTTTAATAGCAGCCATCGAAGAGCAGAGAAAGAAGTTGCTGCATAAATTTCGGGAACAGAGCCCCCTTCTCATTAGGGTTGGGTTAAGATTTATAAAACAATAGATTTTTTCCTTTGTTGACATGTACGTGACCTCTTTCTTTTTTTTAAATAGCTATTATACGTGACCTCATTCTTTTTTCTTTTCTTTTTTTAATAGCTGCTATTCTACGTGACCTCTTTCTATTTTTCTTTTTTAATAGCTGCTATCGACGAGCAGGGTAAGAAGTCGCTGCATAAATTTCGGGAAAGGAACCCCCATACTTATAGGGTTGGGTTAAGATTTATAAAACAATAGATTTTTTCCCTAGTTGACATGTACGTGACCTTCTTCTTTTTTTTTAAATAGCTATTATACGTGACCTCATTCTTTTTTCTTTTCTTTTTTTAATAGCTGCTATTGTACGTGACCTCTTTCTGTTTTTCTTTTTTAATAGCTGCTATCGACGAGCAGAGTAAGAAGTTGCTGCATAAATTTCGGGAAAGGAACCCCCATACTTATAGGGTTGGGTTAAGATTTATAAAACAATAGATTTTTTCCTTCGTTGACATGTACGTGACCTCTTTCTTTTTTTTAATAGCTATTATACGTGACCTCATTCTTTTTTCTTTTCTTTTTTTAATAGCTGCTATTGTACGTGACCTCTTTCTGTTTTTCTTTTTTAATAGCTGCTATCGACGAGCAGAGTAAGAAGTTGCTGTATAAATTTCGGGAAAGGAACCCCCATACTTATAGGGTTGGGTTAAGATTTATAAAACAATAGATTTTTTTCCCTCGTTGACATGTACGTGACCTCTTTCTTTTTTTTTAATAGCTATTATACGTGACCTCATTCTTTTTTCTTTTCTTTTTTTAATAGCTGCTATTGTACGTGACCTCTTTCTGTTTTTCTTTTTTAATAGCTGCTATCGACGAGCAGAGTAAGAAGTTGCTGTATAAATTTCGGGAAAGGAACCCCCATACTTATAGGGTTGGGTTAAGATTTATAAAACAATAGATTTTTTCCTTCGTTGACATGTACGTGACCTCTTTCTTTTTTTTAATAGCTATTATACGTGACCTCATTCTTTTTTCTTTTCTTTTTTTAATAGCTGCTATTGTACGTGACCTCTTTCTGTTTTTCTTTTTTAATAGCTGCTATCGACGAGCAGAGTAAGAAGTTGCTGTATAAATTTCGGGAAAGGAACCCCCATACTTATAGGGTTGGGTTAAGATTTATAAAACAATAGATTTTTTCCTTCGTTGACATGTACGTGACCTTCTTCTTTTTTTTAATAGCTGCTGTTGTATGTGTCCTTTTTCTTCGCTTTAAAGTCGTCCTGAGGGAAGTTATATGCTTTCAAGTATTCCTATCTACTACAAATAATCTGACAACAATTATATGGCATTAAGTAGTCCTATCTAATGCTAATAATTTGCATCATATGGAAATCAAACCTGACCGATAAAATGAAACGCAGTTTCTTCCAGGCAGCAGTCGTGTCGATACTGCTGTATGGATGCACCACTTGGACGCTAACAAAACGGCTGGAGAAGAAGCTAGACGGCAATTACACAAGAATGTTGCGAGCAATATTGAACAAGTCCTGGCGGTAACATCCCACAAGGCACCAACTATACGGCCACCTGCCTCCTATCACGAAAACTATACAAGTTAGACGAACCAGATACGCAGGACACTGCTCGAGAAGCAGGGACGAGCTCATAAGGGATATACTCCTATGGATCCCCACATATGGCCGAACAAAAGCAGGACGACCAGCTCGAACATTCATACAGAAACGATGAACGATAGGGAGAAGTGGCGAGAGAGGGTCAAGTATATCCGTGCAAGCACGACATGATGATGATGATGACGATATGATATAAACTATTCCTATCAAATACAAATAATTTACACACAGTTATATGGCATCAAGTATTGCTATCTAGAACAAAAATTTGACTACAGTTAAATGGCATAATATATTTCTCTCTAATACATATAATTTGTACAGAATTCGGGAGACCTGGGTTCAATCCCAGGTTGCGTCATACCAAACACTTTGAAAATGGTACTTGATACCTCCTTGCTTAACACTCAGCAATATAAGGTACATATGAATGGTAAAGTGAAGCAATCCAGGGAAAGAGTAGCGCCCTCCCCTACACCTCGGTGTAGAAGCTATTAAAAAGGGAGCCTTCAGGTCGCCCTCGACTACGGTTGCCAACTAACAACAATAACAATATGGTATTAAGTATTCCTAATACTAATAATTTTCACGAGTACTACAAGGGGACACGCTGGCTCCGTATCTCTTTATCATTTGTCTAGACTACGTACTTAGAACATCGATTGACAAAATCAAAGAGAATGGCTTCGAACTGACGAAGAAAAGAAGCAGAAGATATCCCGCAACAACAATTACCGACGCCGACTACGCCGATGACATAGCGATACTAGCAAATACACCTGACCAAGCCAAAACACTTCTGCATAGTTTGGAACGAGCAGCAGCAAGCATAGGCCTCCATGTTAATGCACACAAAACGGAATATATGTGCTATAACCAAACGGGGGACATCTCTACTCTAGAAGGAACCCCTCTTAAACTAGTAGACAAATTCACGTACCTAGGAAGCAGCGTCGAATCAACCGAAAAGGACATCGGAACGAGGTTAACGAAATCATGGACAGCTATCAATAGGCTATCGACTATATGGAAATCAGACCTAACCGATAAAATGAAACGCAGTTTCTTCCAGGCAGCGGTCACATCGATACTGCTATATGGATGCACTACATGGACGCTAACAAAACGGCTGGAGAAGAAACTAGATGGCAATTACACAAGAATGCTACGTGCAATCCTGAACAAGTCCTGGCAGCAACATCCCACAAGACACCAACTGTACGGCCACCTGCCCCCTATCACGAAAACTATTCAAGTTGGACGAACCAGACATGCAGGACATTGCTGGAGAAGCAGAGATGAACTCATAAGAGATGTACTCTTGTGGATCCCCACACGTGGCCGCGCAAAAGCAGGACGACCAGCACGAACGTACATTCAGCAGCTGTGTGAGGATACGGGTTGTTGTCCTGAAGACCTACCTAGGGCGATGAACGATAGGGAGGAGTGGCGAGAGAGGGTCAGGGATATCCGTGCTGCCAGCACGATATGATGATGATGATTTACGGTATCAAGTATTCCCATCAAATCCAAATAATTCATACACAATTTTATGATTTCAATTAACGATCCCAATCCTTTGTTTATACATATAAATATGGTTTCAGTTATCATATTTACTAACCCCTCCGCAGGATATGACACAAGGTCAATTAATAAGAAGAGTTTAACAGGTTTGAATTCAGAGTTTTCCTTCTCCTAGACTCGTTGCCTCACCAAGGCTGAAGAACTCAGTCTGTCCTACTATTTACCCATAGCTGGAGGGAGAATAATTGGATTCACACCTTTCTACAAGGGTATTAGTGCTATGTGAAATGCAATCGGTCTCGTCCAGGATTTGAACTCGCGTCGCCGTGTCCATTTTCTACGACGATAACCATTACATCACAGGCACCTCAGTATGGTTTCAATTATTCTCATATAAACTATATTCCTATTATAAAATACGATTAAATGGTTTACACTTATTTATTTCTATTTGATAATAAACTCTTTTAAGCTATATGGTTTCAAGAATTTCTATCTAATTCTAATAATTTATTTAACCTTATATGTTTTCAAGTAATTATTTCTTATTATATAATATTCCTTTCTTTGCCTACCATTTCAATATTCTAATCAATATCAAATGCAATATTCCTAGTAATATTTTATACAATATTACATCATTTCAATAAACCATTCGTCTTTCATAATCCTATTTACCAAACCCTCCGCTCGGGCAGGATATGACACAAGGTCAATTTTTAAGCGGAGTTTAACTGGTTTGCATTCAGAGTTTTCCTTCTCCTAGACTAGTTGCCTTACCATGACTGAAGAACCCAGTCTGTCCTACTGGGACTGACTGGGTTCTATTTACCCATAGCTGGAGGGAGAATAATTGGATTCATACCTTTCCCAAGAGTATTAGAGCTATGTGAAATGCAATCAGTCTCGTCCAGGATCTGAATTCGTGTCGCCATGTCCATTTCCTACGACGGTAACCATTACACCACGGGTCTTTTTTAACAGTTATATGAATTCAGAATTTATTTCTAATACTAATAATCTATAATGCCTTACCTTGTTTTAAATGATTATTTCAATTCAATATTTGCCCAGTAGGCTGGGGCTGTTGAATACACCGATTGCATCTCTGCTGAGGAGTAAGACATCACCAACAAGTGTCCTGGATATGACACTATACAATCCGATGGTGAGGTTCTAGTGATACTGGAGCTTTGGGGAATGCGGAGAAACCCTTCATTACCATTGCTCCCAGATCCACTATATCTCGGAATGGTAGCACCTGATAGGGCCCTATCTATAAGTTAAAGAGAACTAACTGCATATTTATGCTAAATCGAATTGTTCGAATTAGAACTGTGTGACTAAACTGAATAGCTTGAAATAGAAATGTTTTTGACAGTTAAACTGTACTTACATTTAAACTGCGTGTTTATGCTAAACAGAATTGTTTGGAATGGAACTGTTTTTAACATTGAAACTGTACTTAAACTAAATTGAATTGTTTAATATATAACTCCTGTATTTATACTAAACTGAATTAACTGAATCTGAATTTAAATGAATTGATTAGTTTGAAAGAGAAATCTATTTGACAATTAAACAGTGTACTCATGATAAACGGAATTGTGTGAAATATAACTATTTGCATAAGAATAGATTTGGCGGTAAATAACCTACAAAGGTTGAATTGCCATAAGAATCCAACCAACCAACCAACCAACCAACAATTGAATAATGATACTTTCTGTACACACCATTATATGATTTCAAATATTCCAATCAAATACTAATAATTTATAAATTATTATTTGGTTTCACATGTTCCAATCCTTCTGTATGGATGCACCAGTTGAACTGTAATAGAACGTATGGAGAAGAAGCTTAACGGCAATTGCAAAAGGATGTTAGGAACTATATTAAACAAATCCTGGATTATACATCGTACAAAATAGCAGCTCTACGCCCACCTCTCCCCCATCTCGATGGCTATACAGACGAGACGAACAAGACATGTAAGACACTGCTCACGAAGCAAAGACGAACTAATAAGAGACGTTCTGCTATAGACCTCTTTACACGGACGACCAAGTATAGGACGACCAGCTAGAACAGCTCTGTACAGAGACAGGATGTTGCTTGGAAGACCTGCCGGAAGCGATGGATAATAGAGACAGATGGTGTGAGAGAGTTAGGGAAATCCGTGCAAGCAGAACGACATGATGATTCCTTTTCAATTATAGTCCTTTCTTTGAGTAGAGTTATATGCTTTAGTTAATTAAATTGAAAATAACATATTCTTATATATTCTGAATATAATTCCATTGAAAAATACTGTCAAGTAGTAGTTGCCACCGTCTGTTAGATAATATAGGACTCATCTGTGTCATCGGCGACAAAAGTCAATCTCAGTGTTTCTCCCGGTAAGTACGAGAGACGGTTACACCCATAAAAAGCTCAGGACTTAAAAAAAGGTCAGTTTGCATGCGACAGTGACAGGTAAAAAGTTAAACTGAGGAGAGAGTGGTTGGCTAACTTTTCTCAAATAATGATTCTTTGTTTCCACACAGTTGTATGGCGATTAAGACGAACGAATTTCTCTGGGAGTTTGAGACACAAACGGCTCACCTAATCTTGGCTAGACGACCAGACCAATGATAAACAACAAAAAAAGAGAACCTGCTGAATTGTGGATATTGCCACCTTGACAAACCAGTGAGAAAATTAAAAGAAAGTGAAAAGAGAAATAAATACCTAGGCCTTGGAAGAGAACTGGAAAAACGATAGAACATGAAAGTACGATAATACCTTTTGATAAAGGAACTTAGAGTCTTGGAAATAAGAGAACGAGTGGAGACCATAAAAAACTGCAACATAGTCAAAATCGGCCAGAATACTGAGAAGAGTCGTGGAAACGTGAGTAGACTTGCTATCATTCAGATTTCTGAGAAAACCTTTCAGCCAACGCAGGTGTGAAAAATCCAAAAGGATCAATAATAATAATAATAATAATAATAATAATAATAATAATGATAACCTAATCTTAACAAAAAAAAATCCAGGCCATGCGTTAATATACAAGAGTAAATAAATATGCGTTAAAGTAATTATTTCTATTTAATAATCATCCTTTGTTTGCACTCAGCTATATAATTTCAAGGATATAATGCTAATAATTTATTCACGATTAATAATTATTTCAAAATAGCGTATAGCAACCGATTAATTGTGAAAGAGATCGTTTTATCATTCAGCTCTTTTCTGAGAAATGATCGTAAGAGAAACCAACAGTAAAGTTGGATCTCAATATTATTTTTTGTTGGTTTGACTGAATGTCATTTCTCAGACGAGACGTAAGCAAAAAAAAAGTATTTCTTTCCAGAATGATATTCGCTGCCATACGCCATTTTCATATTTTGTAACCATTGCAAAGTGTTTATCGTATTTAAGCGTCTGTTCAATAACGAACAAAAAGGATCCCTTTACAACGTCATCTAGTTGACAGGAAAAATATATACTCTGACGAATAGCATTTGCTAAAATGAAAAATGTACTTTCCAGAGAGTCATTATAAAATGTATCGCTCCTCGCATGACGAGATCTCGAGTCAAACCTAGACTTCATAATGAGAGAGTGTTTCTAAAAAAAAAAAAAAAAAAAAAAAAAAAAAACAACGCTATTTTAAAAATGAAGTATTTAATACTAAAACGTCGGTACCAATAGCAAAGGCAGTTCAATCGTGAATTTTTATGTTTCTTCGATTCTTTTCAGCTATGTCGATACATTGCTTCATTAGATCGTAAAACTGAAAACATAATCGACTTCCGACGATGTACCACACTATCTCGTCTAATCAGTGAGGCTTATGACACACAATCTTAAATCTGTAATATAGATAAAAAAAAATGATTGACTGCCTACTTTCCTAATTGGTGATTTCTATTTCGGTCATTTCTCTGATGATGATGATCATCATCATGTCGTGCCGCTAGCACGGATATCCCTGACCCTCTCTCGCCACTTCTCCCTATCATTCATCGCCTCCGGCAGGTCTTCAGGGTTACATCCTGTGTCCTGACATAGTTGCTGTATGTAAGTTCGTGCTGGTCATCCTGCTCTTGCACATCCATATGTGGTGGTCCACGGGAGTACATCGCTTATGAGCTCGTCCTTGCTTCTCCAGCAGTGTCCCGCGTGTCTGGTTCGTCTAACTTGTATAGTTTTCGTTATGGGGGAACAAGTGTCCGTATAGTTGGTGTCTCGTGGGGTGTTGTCGCCAGGACTTGTTCAATGCTGCTCTCAACATTCTTGTGTAATTTCTGTCTAGTTTTTTCTCCAGCCGTTTAGTTAGCGTCCATGTAGTGCATCCATATAGCAGTATCGACACAACCGCTGCCTGGAAGAAACTGCGTTTATCATTTAGGTCTGATGTCCATATGATCGAGAGCCTATCGATAGCCGTCCATGTCTTCGTCAGTCGAGTGTCGATGTCTTTTTCGGTTGATGAGACGCTACTTCCTAGGTAGGTGAATTTGTCTACTAGTTTCAGAGAGGCTCCGTCTACTGTGGCAATGTTGCCCGTTTTGTTTGTAACACATATATTCAGTTTTGAGTGCATTGACATGGAGGCCAATGCCAGCTGCGGCTCGTTCCAGACTATGCAGTAGTGTCTCTGCTTGATTAGGCGTATTCGCCAGTAACGCCAAGTCATCAGCGTAGTCGGCGTCCGTGATTGTTTTTGCGGGGTACCTTTTGCTTCTTCTCTTAGTCAGTTCAAACCCATTCTCTCTGATTTTGTCGATCGAAGTCCTAAGCACGTAGTCTAGACAGATGATAAAGAGGTACGGGGCTAGTCTGTCTCATTGTAGTACTCCTGCGACAATGTCGAAACGTTAGCAAAAAAATTATCTATACCAATAATAATGCAAATAATATTATTAATAATGACAATAATTATAACAATGATTATTCAGACAAGACAGGACATTCCAAAACAACGAAAGAAAGATCTACCAGCAAGTAGGGGAAGAACGCACGCAGACATACCAACAAATGGGTGATAAGGAAAGAAAAGAAATTTGGAGCAAAATATGGAAACGAGGAGAACATGTTTGAAAAACTGAACGGATAAACAACATGGAAAAAGAGTTGCAAGGATTTGAAGAAGGTCCCAAGACGAAAATACACATCGATTCACTTTGAGCAACACTAAAAAAAGGTAACAATTTAAAAAAAACACCAGATCATCTCGGCATACATAGACACTGGTTTAAAAAATTCACTTCCATCCACGACAGATTGGCTATCGAAATTAATTGACGATTAGAAGAAAAAACATTACTGAATAGATGACCAAAGAAAGACCGCCCAGATAAAAAAAAATCATAAAAAAGGAAGCGCCTCAAACAAATACAGTCCCATTAAGTGCCTATTGATAATGTGGAAAATACGAACGACACACATAGAGGGGGAGATTTACTATTTGTTACTTAGATGCAAAATGTTCTCCAACGAATAGAAAGGATGCCGCAAGGAAACAAGAAGAGTAGAATATCTACAGTATATTGATAATATCATTCTCAAGGAGAGCAAAGTGAAGAAAAGTCAAACTATGGTGTGGATTAACTACAAAAAGGCATACGACATGGTCCTCAAAGCTGGATAAGAGACTTTCCCAAAATGGACAAGATATCCGACGAAGTCCTAATCTTTATCGAGAAAACCATGAAAAACTGGTGAATAAAACTGACAGCCGGAAGAAAAAGCTTTGCTGAGGTGAAAATCCAGGGAGGAGTCTTCTATGGAGACTCACTATTACCATTACTATGAATAAATAAATAAATAAATAAATTAAAAAAGAAAAAAGAAAAAGAAAACTATTAAATCTACAGAAACTCCCAGAGGTCCCTAACAGGAAAAAGGAGATGACACATGCGTAAATGAAAATAAGGCATTCCTCTTGACAAAGGGGACAATGCATTCTTTCTCTTTCAGGCAGTAACCAGCGTTTTGATAACATCGTTGCTTACTGGTGTCTGGGCACCAAGCATACGTCTTTGGACGTAGCGTCGGTTAGTCCCTTTCACCCAAGTAGCAGCTCTCTTTCGGTCAGCATCATGCTGAAATATACAAGACCCACAAATGAACTATAAACTAACCCTTACCGGACTTTGACAAACTTCCAAAAGAAAACTAACCTTTATAGAAGCCCGAAATACCAAATGAGGACAAATACATACATGAAACGATTTAACGTATTTTAGACACCTTACTGGGGGATTCAACCATTTCAATGTATTCAGGAAAAAATCCCTTATCCATGGAATGGTTGTTGAACCCAGTAAATAAAGGAAAGTATAAAAGGAACGTCTTCATCTCTTATCTGTTGCTGTCTTTTCTTTTTTATAATTCTTTTTGGGACTTCCTTGGGCAAGGCATAACACCGACTAACCAACGTGGGGGTAAAATAAAATAACTAAAAATATGGAGTCAGATATCTAACGGCAACACAGCCTTGCCCATTGCCCTTGACCTTTAGCCTCAAACCCCACAACTATTTGTAATAGTAATATTGCCACCGAATCAAACTGGAAATGCACAGGTGGATACAACCAGAAATCCATCTTGGGAAACGAGAAGCACAAACATCTCTGGGATTTTGAAACACAAATAGATCCCTTGAGCTCAGCCAGACAAACTGACCTAATAATCGTCAAAAAAAAAAAAAAAAAAAAAAGAACCTGCCTTATAGCGTATTTTGCCATCCCGGCAGAATTCAGATTAAAATTTAAAGAAAACAAAAAGAGAAATACGTATGTAGACCTTGCAATTGAACAACAAATAACTATAAAATACGATGGTGACGGTGTAACCAATTCTTAATGGTCCTCTAAGAACAATTCCCAAAAGAATGTAAAGAGACTAGAAAACCTGGAAATAAGACGACGAGTGAAGACTATACAAACTACAGTACAATCAAGGTCAGTCAGAATACTGAGAAGAGTCCTGGAGACTTGAGGAAAGTTGCTGTCACTGAAACACAGAAAAAAGCCATCAGCTAACGCTGGTGTAAAGAAAAAACTCTCTAGGGAGTAATAAATTCAGCACAGTTTTTATTGCATTATATGTCTATATTTCAGCGATGAAGCTCGACAATTTTTATCACTTCGAATAATTGAACTATGTAACTTCATCTTCATTGTTATACTCATAGTGTTTCGATCGGTATGTCCTTCGGCCTTCTTCATTGTGAGTACTCCGAATATTCTAAGTGATAAAAATAAACTTATGGTTTAAAGTATTTTTTCGATTTAATAATTCTCCTTTGCCTGAACGCAGTTATTAGATTTACGTAATGATAGTGAAAAACATGTGATTTTTACATATTTAAATGTAATTCCATCCAGAAATCTGTTATCTCGTATTGCTACTCAACACCAGTGACTCTGGTCTCCAGCTGTGTAACCAGCAACAAAATGTCAATTATAACTCATGATATATAAGTGGGTTGTTGTTGACAGAAAAAAAGGCACTTAATTAGCAACCTGCAGAGCGACAAGTTACAACTTAAATTCCGGCCTATATAACTTGAACTTAAATTCCTGCCTAAGCAAAACCGCAGCACGATCCTGGGTAGGCTTTGTTTCGTCAAACATATATATATATATATATATATATATATATATATCATATTTACCAACACCTCTGCTCGGGAAGGATATGACACAAGGTCTATTTTTTAAGCGGAGTTTACCAGGTTTGAATTCAGAATTTTCCTTCTCTTAGACTAGTTGCCTCTCCCAGGCTGAAGAACCTAGTCTGCCCTACTATTTACCCATAACTGGAGGGAGATTAATTGGATTCCTACCTTTCTCATTAGTATTAGTGCTATGTGAAATGCAATCACTCTCGTCTTGGATTTGAACTCCTGTCGCCGTGTCCATTTCCTGCGACGATAACCATTACACAACGAGCACCCCCATATATATATTTATATGTGTGTGTGTGTGTTCTTGACACTGGTACGGATGGAAGTTGCATAATTAATTATAAAGTGAATGGAATTTTCAGTGACCATAAACCTGACAATTTTTTTCTTTCCTGATATTAACTCTTCGTCAACTCTTCAATTCGCCTTAGTCCCTTAATTTCTGTCAACTTTTTTTGAAGACTCACATAATACATTTTGTTTGTCTTTTTTACATGATGAGAAAAATAAAATGTTCGTATGAATGCTTTTTAAAATTGATATTTCAGTCTTACGAGTTTTACACACCAGCTATGGAGTGAGTGAGAAGAAGTCTTCTCAGATCTCCAAGAATCTTCTCAGTATTCTTGCCGATTTCAGCAATGCTGTATTCAGGATGGTTTCGATTCTCCAATTAATTTCTTAATCCTCCTGTTCCTTCTTCAGGGTCTTGGCAACCGTTCCAAGTGCACTGTCTACTATTGGTATGGTACTGACCTTCCTGTACCACTGTTTTTTTCAGTTCTCCGGCAAGGTTAAAATATTCCTCAACTTTTTCACTTTCTTTGATTTTCACTCTGTGGTACAAATGGGAATTCTCTTCGTTTTTAACGCTAGGTCTGGTCTTCTGGTCGAAACTATGTGATCCAGCAGTATTCCGTAATCCCAGACAACATTATGAGTATCATTTTCTAGGACGGATCTTTTTATCGAAACACTAATTGGTAATACTGTCATATTTCAATCTATTGGACAATTCATATTAGATTTGTAACATACCCAGGATACGGATATGTGAAACGTACATATAATGTTCATAAAATGTTCATATATAACAAAGAACATAGGAATCCCGAAACACGAAAAACACTTACGACTTCTTAGTTCAGGTACGAAACTTTTTATTACCTTTGAGTTAAAAGGTTTTTCGACATAAGGAAAGAGATACCATCTTTCTATACTGACTTTTCCATCTGCCCCCTCAACACGTGCGGCCTCGAAAGTCAACCATATTTTTCCGAGCCAGCAACTCAACTAACTGACTTTTCTCAAATCTCAGCCCACGCCTCCGGTGCGTGACGTCACTCACATCTCTGGTCACATTCCCTATCTGAGATTTTTATTGTGACATCTCTGAATGACACGTCCGCTCCGCGCACGCGTGAACACCTGAGCTCATGTATGCACCTAACTAACCCATGCACTGAGCGAAAGGTTCTCAGCCTAACTAAACCGAAAGGCAAGATATATAAAACGAAATCCCCCGGCCATTATATTACAGATTAGCTTTCCCACATAGTCGTGCATAGTCTTTTAACATTTGTTCTACTTTGCTGCAACCGCTTATTATGATATTAGAGATCGAATCAGCGACCACAAAATGCAGAGCCGAAAGTTTATCACTGAGTCAAAACCCACATCGCATACGAGTGACACCAAATCAACTAGTCATAGTAAATTTCGCTGGATTTTCTGGTCATAGTAATTTATTTCTCATTTAGATTTCTGTAATAATTTCTTTGTGGGTGAGCTCAATACAAATTCGAGAGGTATACTACAAATCTAAATCTTGATGAGGTATACAACGTTTTGAACGAACATTATATATCAAGCTCAAACTCTTTTAAGTGATTCATCTGAGAGTTTTCAAAAATAACCTCTAGAATTCTTTTTCTCACAATTTTTTCTAAAATCATCAAATTCAATCCAACATTTTTTTTTACACTGTGGAGCTGATTAGGACATGTTTTACTCAAATATATTACACAATAAACGTAAAAAATTAAAGTTGGCAACCTTAATCATGGACGACCAGAAGGCTCCTTTTCAATAGCTACTACACTGTGGTGTCAGGGAGGGTACTACTCCTTTACCTGGATTGCTCCACTTTACCCTTGATATGTACCTTAATATGCTGAGTGTTGAGCATGCAGGTATCAAGTACCATTTTTAGAGTCTTTGGTATAACGTGACCTGGGATTGAAACCAGGTCTCCCAGACCACTGGCAAACACTCTACCCACTAGGCCAATGAGCCGGTTATTACGCAATAGTGTTTATCATTTTTTACCATTATCATTTGAATTTATTTATTCAGACATTCTTTTTTAATTTAAAAAGAAAATCAATGCCAGAAACAATGAAATAATTGTTTCAGAGTTTGAAAAACTTAAACAATTATTTATTTAGAAGTTAATGTGTCAAGCAATATTTGTCCATCTTACTTCAAAGCAGTTTTTGAGGATGATTAAACTTGCAGTAAAAGTCATTCGGGTTCAGTATTTGTGGACATTTTATTGATTTATTTTGATATTTTTCTATTGTTATTAATTTATTCTTTACACGTTTTAAACACAACGTTAGCTGAAGCTCTTTTCTTGGAGTCTTAGCGACAGCATATCCCTTCAAGTCTCCAGGACTCTTCTCAGTATTCCGGGCGATTTTTACAATGCTGTAGTTCTCTCGCTTCCATTTTTTGTTCTCTAATTTCTAACTGTACAGACAACTTTCCAATCATCTGGGTATCGTTCCAAGTGCTCCGACTACAATTGGTATCCCCATTACCTTCATGTTCCATGACTTTCTTAATTTGCAAGCAATGTTTAAATACTTTTCTCTCTCTTTTCGATTTCTTTGAATTTCACTCTGTGGTTCGCTAAAATGGCGAATTTCATTCCATGGCAATTTCTCTTTCCTTTTTCTTATTTTATTTTATTTTATTTGTGTAAATTCCGTTTCTGTTTTCCTTAATTCTTTTTCTTTTTGTTGTTATTGTCCTTGGTATCATTTTTTCTCTTTTGAGAGTTTTTCACATAAGCGTTTGCTGATGGTTTTTCACTGGAGTCTGAGTGACACCAAGTCTCCTCAAGTCTCCAGGACTCTTCTCAGTATTCTAGACAGTCTCACCAATGCTGTAGTTAGGATGATCTTCTATCGTCCTCTTATTTCCTAATCCTCCATTCCTTGTACCAAACCGCAAGTGACAGTACCGAGTGCACCAATTACGATTGGAATCACTGCCACTTTTATGTTCAGTAAGTTTTATTATTATTGTCATCATCATTATTATTATTATTATTATTAATCTTTTTTCAAATCAATGTTCGTCGATGGTCTTTCACTGGAGTTTGAGTGACAACAAATCTCCTCAAGTCTCAAGGACTCTTCCCAGTATTCTATCCGATATCAAAATGTAGTAGAATGGATGGTCCCCACTAGACCTCTTTTTTTATGTCCTCACGTCCATTTACGATTTCTTTAATGACTGTACCAATAGCACCATTTGCAATTGATACAACCGTCACTTACATGTTTTACAGCATTTTCAATTCTCTAGCAAGGTCGAGGTACTTTCTTTTTGCTTTCTTTCAATTTTACTCTGGGGTCAGCCCAGACAGCAATGTCCATAATTCTCCAAGTTGTCTTTTTTTTGTTGATTATTAAAAGGTCCGGTCGTCTGGCTGAGATTTGGTGAACCGTTTGTACCGCAAAATCCCCGAGGAGTTTGTGCTTCTCATTCTCCAGGACAGATTCTGGGTTTTGCATCGACCATTTTTTCGTATTTTCATATTTAAAATTCTTGCAGAATTCCCAGTGGATCATTTTGCCCACCCAATCATTTCTAGTCTTATACTCTTTCTGTGTTAATTTGCAGCATTCTCCAATTATGTAATTGGTCGTTTTGTCTCTATCATCACATAAACTACGTTTACTGTTTTGTTGCTTCTTATCTATTCTTGCTTTGATATGATTGATTCTAATGGCCTTGTTTTGTACTGCTATTAGAAGATATTCTGTTTTTGTCTTAAAGTTTCTCTTTCTTAGCAACGTCCATGTTTTCTAATCTGCAATGTTACTTATTAGTCGCTTAAAACATCCATAGAATTGTTTTTCCTGCGCTTTTTTATTTTCTAGTAATTGTCATTCTGTTTGTCCTCGTGTTGTCAGTATTGTATCTGGTGGCTCTA
>OY757946.1:39658859-39723859 GCA_963585895.1 Sepioteuthis lessoniana | reverse complement strand
TAGGTTCTTCAGCCTTGGTGAGGGAACTAGTCTAGGAGAAGGAAAACTCTGAATTCAAACCTGTCAAACTCCGCTTAAAAATTGACCTTGTGTCATATCCTGCCCGAGCGGAGGTGTTGGGTAAATAGGATCATCACAACAGTTAATTAATACAAGATCTGCTTTTCAAACCGGGGATGGGATTATCCATTTGTATCTCATAATCCCAATGAATTTTTTGCGTCTAATTCTCTGGGACGGATTAGGTAGTATGGTCTAATTCTAATCTCTTACACAATTATTATTTTTATTATTGTTATACTCATTTGAGAGTTTTTCAAACCAGCGTTCGCTGATATTTTTCTTCTGGAGTCTGAGTGACACGAATTATTCTTAAGTCTCCAGGACTCGCTCTTAGTATTCTGGCCGATCTTAACAATGCTGTTGCTGTGATGGTCTCTAGTCGTCATCTAATCTCCAAGTCATCCAGTCCCTGTACCAATACTTTATTGATTGTGCCAAGTACCGAGTGCGCAAATTGCAATTGGTACTACGGCCACTTTCATGTTCCATAGTTTTTTTACTTCTCAGGCAAGGTCAAGTTATTTATCTCTGTTTTCGCTTTCCTTCAGTTTACCCAGTGGTCAGCCGGGATGGCAAAGTCCATTATTCGTCGTGTTTTCTTATTTCTATTTTTGTCGTTATTATTATTATTATTATTATTATTATTCACTCCTTTAGAGTTTTTCACATCAGTGTGAGCTGATGGTTTTTCATTGGAGTTTGAGTGACAGCAAGTCTCCTCAAGTCTCCAGGACTCGTCTCAGGATTCCGGCCGTTCTTCAGGCCTTTTAATAATCCTTTAGTCATTGTGCCTAACGCACCAATCACAATTGGTACAATCGTTACTTTCATGTTCCACAGCTTTTTCAATTCTCTAGCAAGATCGAGGTACTTATCTTTCTTTTCCCTTTCCTTCAGAATTATTCTGTGGTCCGCCGGGACAGCAAAGTCGACAATTTTGCAGTATTATTATTATTATTATTATTGTTTTACTCATTTGAGACTTTTTCTCACCAGCACTAGCTGATGTTCTCTGGACTCTTCTCAGTATTCTGGCTAATCTTAATAATGCTGTAGTTTGAGTGGTCTCTACTTGTATGATTTCCAAATCATCCAGCCCCTTTAAAAAGCCGTTGGGGATCGTTCTAAGTAAAAATGGTTTAACCGTCACCTTCGTGTTCCTTAATCTTTTAGTTCTATGGCAAGGTATAAGTATTTATCGCTATTTTTAATTTCTTTTATTTTTATTACGCGGTCTGCCGGTACAGGAAAGTTCTCTATTCAGCATGATCACTTTTTCTTTTTTTTATTATCACCAGGTCAGGTCATCTGGCAGAGATTAGGCGATCCATTTCTACTTCACAATTCCAGAAACTGCTGTGATTTTCATTCTACAGTACGAATTCCGGGTTGTACATATACCATTTGTTCGTATGGTCAAAATCAAACTTATTGCACAATTCTTTGTAGATCACCCTTCCATCCAGTCGTGTCTAGTATTATACTCTCTTTACTACTTTCGTTTATTACGTGATTGATTATTTCGTTTCTATCACCACATAATCGAGATGTTATTTTGTTGCATCTTATCTGTTTTTGCTTTAAGGTAGTTGGTTCAAATAGCGTTGTTTTGTGCTGCTATCAGAAGAGATTCAATTTCCCTTTCTTAGCCATGTGGAAGTCTTCTCGTGTGAGATTTCGCTAGAGTGACGCTTGAAATATCCGTAGAGTTGTTTTTCTTGCAAGATTTGTGTCTGGTTTATTTTCGTTCTGTTGGGGCTTTTGTTGTCTGATAACAGCCACCTGAAACAATACAGCCCTCCTCAGCGTTGATTATTATTATCATTATTATCAATATTATTATAATTATAATCATTAGTAGTAGTAGTTGCTGTTGTTGTTGTTGTATGCGTTTTCCAATCAATAGTAACAGATTATTTTCAATGAAGCTCATTAAAATGACATGTAAAATGACTGAAATACACACATACATATATACATACATACAAAATTAATATACGGAAATAGGTTACTAGCTAAATATGGTCATTTCAAAATAGATAGATAGATAGATAGATAGATAGATAGATACATACATACATACATACATACATACATACATACATAATAAAATACATACGTTGATACAGGAAGAGAAGATGTTTGCTAAATATGGGCATTTTGAGATAGATAGATAAAAATAATATACGAGATAGATAGATAGACAGATAGATATACAGACAGATACATACATACATACACACATACATACATACATATGTACATAAATAGATATAAGAAAAGAAGTTACTAGTTAAATATGGTAATTTTCAAATAGATAGATAGAGAGATAGATAGATAAAAAGAATATGTGAGATAGATAGATAGATAGATAGATAGATAGATACATACATACATACATACATACATACATACATACGTTGATAAAGGAAGAGAAGTTGTTTGCTAAATATGGGCATTTTGTGATAGATAGATAGATAGATAGATAGATAGATAGATAAAAATAATGTATGAGATAGATAGACAGATAGATAGATAGATAGATAGATACATACATACATACATACATACATAAATTGATATAAGAAAAGAAGTTACTAGTTAAATATGGTAATTTTCAAATAGATAGATAGATAGATAGATAAAAAGAATTTATGAGATTGATAGATAGATAGATAAAAAGAATTTATAAGATAGATATATAGATAAAAAGAATTTATGAGATAGATAGATAGATAGATAGATAGACAGATACATACATACATATGAAAAGCTATATAGAAAGCTGATTATAATGAAAGAAAAAATTAAACATATACATACATTAATATCGGAACAAAGCTTGCTAGCTGAGTACATACATTTTCTAATAGATAGATAGATACGTACATACATATGAAAAGCAAAGTAGATAGCTGATTATAATGATGTATGTAAAAAGACTGAAATAGATACATATATTCGCCGTATTCTGATTTATTTCCTCCACAGTATTGTGCTCTGTGCGTGTTTTTCACAAAGGCTTTTACTATTGGTTCTTCCCGGAAGTCTTAATGAGACAAAGTTGCAGCCGGCATTTGACGGATAGTTTCGATATATATATATATATATATATATATATATATATATATATATATATATAAACAATGAAATAGGAACTGAAGTTTCTAGCAAAATATGGACATTTTTTAAAATAGATAGATAGATAGATAGACAGATAGATACGTACAGAGGAATGCTAGGGAGATAGCTGATTATAATGATATATGTAAAAAGACTGCAATGAATACGTAGATACATAGATACATACATTGATACAGGAACAGAAGTTGCTAGATAAAAATGGACATTTTGAAATACATACATACATACATATATACATATATGAAAAGCAACATAGAAAGTAGATTAAAATGACTTATGTACAAAGACTGAAATACACACATATATATATATATATATATATATACACACGAAAAGAGGTTGCTAGCTAAATATGCACATTTTCAAATAGATAGATAGATAGATAGATAGATAGATACATACATACATACATACATACATACATATGAAAATCAAGGTAAAAAACTAATAGAAAGGACATGAAAAGAGACTGAAATACATACATACATATATACATGAATTGATATAGGAAAAGAAGTTACAAGTCAAATATGGTCATTTTCAAATTGATAGATAGATAGATAGATAGATAGATAGATGCATACCTACCTACCTGGTTTGGTTTAGTTTCTCTGTTTAATGACATATCAACTTTTGTAGGTTATATAATGCCAAAGCCATTCTCCTAGAAGAACCATAGTGGTACTATTTAACCCATAGCTGGGAGGATAAGGGGGTCATACCATTCCCAAGGGTATTTGCCCGAAAGTGAACATACTAGCGCGACTGGAGTACGAACTCGCTTACTACGATTCTGCAGTCCATCGCTTTAACCATTACACCAGGAGGAGACCCCCTACATACATACATACATATGCAAAGCTATATAGAAAGCTGATTATAAGGACATATGTAAAAGAAAAAATGAAACATGTATATACATCCATCCTTTCATACATTGATATTGGAACAAAGCTTACTAGATAATATGTACATTTTTAAATAGATAGATAGATAGATAGATAGATGGGAAAAACAACGAAGATAGCTGATTATAATGATATATGTAAAAAAACTGAAATACATACATATATACATGCATATATACATGCATCCATACATACATATGTGGGAATACCTATTCAGTGACATAGGATCTTATAAAAGCTTGGTCTACAAAAAAATTAAGACCGAGGTGGTTGTCTCAAAATGAAAGAAAATTAATGAAATCATAAATTTAATTTTTGTAGCTTAACAAACTTTCATCTCACAAAAAATCCTACTGTTGGATCTTCGCGGAAGTCTTAAATAGACGCAGCCTTTTTTTTTTGACGTATAGTTTGTATACATAAATGTATATTTATATACATGCATACATAGCTTGAAAGAGGATCAGAGCTTGCTTACTAAATATGGACATTTTCAAATACATACATACATACATATGAAAGGCAAGGTAGATAGCTGATTATAATGATATATGTAACAAGTATGAATACATACATACATACATACATACATTGATATGGGCTAAATATGGGCATTTTGAAATAGATAGATAGATAGATAGATAGATAGAAACAGACTGGAATAAATAAATAGATAGATAGATAGATAGATAGAAACAGACTGAATTAGATAGATAGATAGGTAGATAGATAGATAGATAGATAGATAGATAGATAGATAGAGACTGGAATAGATAGATAGATAGATAGATAGAAACAGACTGGAATAAATAAATAGATAGATAGATAGATTGATAGATAGATAGAAACAGACTGGATTAGATAGATAGATAGATAGATAGATAGATAGATCGGTGCATGTAACATAGTCATAATATGGCTATGCGAAACGTACATAGAATATTCATAACATATAGAACATAGGAATCTCGAAACACGAAAAACACGTAACGACTTCTAAGTTCAGGTACGAAACCTTTTATTACCTTTGAGTTAAAGGTTTCGACATAAGGAAGAGAGATGCACAATCTTTCTATGATGATTTTCCATCTACACCCCACGACACATGTGGCACAGAGTGAAAATAAAAGAAAGCGAAAACATAAATATACACTTGAAACTTGCAGGAGAAATAATTAAACACCGAGAAACATGAGGTTGACGGAGATACCAGTTGTAATTGGTGTACTTGGAACGTTCTCCCAAGTCTAGAAAAAGAAAATTTGGATTAACTGGAAATCAGAGAAAGAATTGAGACCATCCAGACCACAGCACTGTTAAAATCATGTTGAAAACTAAAAAGAGATGTGTTCTCACACAGCCTTCCGTAAGTGTTGATTTTAAAAGCTCGCAGAAAGTGAAATAGTATGGCTGAAACCAGAAATAATACAGAAAAGAAATCTGAAAGAAATCCTGCGGAAAGGATATGACTTGCTGTCACTTGTCTCAGCGAACTACCCGTGAAACAATTAAGAAAATGTCTAATAATATTAATATCACTACAACAACATTGATAATAATAATAATAATAATAATAATAATAATAATAATAATAATAATAAACAGTATCTAAAGGATTACTAAAGGGACTGGAGGACTTGGAAGTTGGCGGACGGGTGGAGACCATCTAAACTACAGCATTATTGAAATGGGCCAGAATACTGAGAAGAGTCTTGGAGACTTGAGGAGACTTGCTGTCACTCGGACTCCAGTGAAAATCCATCGGCTAACGCTGATGTAAAAAGCTCTAATGAGTGAATAATAATAATAATAATAATGAGAGTGTAAAACGATTTTCTTATACTTTATGCAGCCCTGATTGATTGAAGAAGTGTTGAGTGGGCATATACATATATAAGTATAAAAAGCAAGAAAGGCGATTGTAATGATATATGTAAAGAAAAAGACTGAAAGTGTTACATTGATAGATATATACATAGTTGCATACATGCATTGCTATAGGAATATAGTTTACAAACTGAATATCGGCATTTTGAAATACATAGATGTAGGAAAAGAGAGTGCTTACTAAATATGAGCATTTTCAGATAGATAGATAGATACATACTTACATATATACATATGCAAACTTAGGTAGAACGCTGATTCCAATGATATATATATATATATATATATATAGTTACATGGTTTCAAATATTCCGATTTAGCACTAATAATTTTTTGAACATATCTATTTGACCCCGTTGATGGATTATGATATGTTCTATGACTTCGGAAGTGTTCGAACTTGGGGCTAATATCAACGAAAATGTGATTTCAATGTCTGCGGTATTTGTTGCTCGCCCCACCTAACGGGCAAGTGTGGCACAAGGCCTTCTTTTAGGTGGGTCCGGGCACAGAGCCAGAGCCCGCACTCACCCGGCATTCCCAAAAATGCTTACGGCCTCCCAGAAGCCGAAGGAAATCTCCAGGTAGCGAGACACTCGGCCAGATCCGTGCCACAGATAACAAAACCGGCCGAAGTGCTATCCGGCAACTGGAGAGGTTCAGACCGATAGTGATCTGCAATGTCTGCAGGGATTTAAAACTAGAGTCTTGCAAACGGATTCATTTGACTGCCATAAGCAGGAACCTGTTTTATTGTCTATTTCATTTCTGATGCATGAATATATTTTGTAAGAAAATCATTTTTGCAAAAAAAGAATGCTCTATGAAAGAATAATGCATTGTGGTTTGACATCACAGCATGGACCTTCCCTGACACTACAGATAGTGACTGGCTCGATAAACGAAACAAGTACGTTTAGTCGGTTACCAGTCACCGTTACTGTCTGCGTTTCCGTTAATATGTACTGCTGTAAACCATACATCTCTTTGTGTTATTCATTTATTGCCTTTCAAGACCACAACACATTGTTGGAATATCTAACTACTTTCTTAAATAAAAGTCAACATCAAGTGTTATATGAAGAGAAAGCGTTATACATAAGGAAACACTGTGGACAGCAATTATACAGCTGTCACACGAATTATGAAATAACATGTGTTCATGAAACTGGCTGGTTGTAACAATCATTGAACTAAGTCTTTTATTAAATCTAAAAATAGAAAAAGACTCTCTAGTAATTGAACCCCGTACTTTCTCAGATAAGAATAAATTAGTGTCACAGTTGGTCTTCTATAAGTATGACGTGGGCGTTAGACAACCTACGATGTTTGCTATGCCATTAAGCAAAGATCCAAACTAACCACGTGTGTTATGATTTGAAAAAAAAATTAAAAACAATTTACTCATTTTGCCACATTTTCCTATATGTACGTATGTATGTATTTCGGAACTTTTACGTATGACATTTTAATCAGCTTTCTACCTTGCTTTTAAATATGTATGTATGTATGTATTTCAAAATACCGATATTTACCTTGTAAACGATGTTCCTATAGCAATGTATGTATGTATGTATGTATGTATGTATGTATATATCTATCAATGCATCTCTTTCTGTCTTTTTTTTACATATATCATTATAATCATTCAAATTAGTGAATTTGCATACAAGCTATCACCCGTCCAAGTGAGCTGCTGACCGGTGTTTGCAGAAGATAGGGTGAGCTCCTGGCGAGTGCCCCGGGGCCTGTTCTGGACTTCGGTCCGGAGCGTGGCCCTGGAAAAGGAACAATGGCAGACTTGGGGCCTTTAATTAGGCACTTAGTTTCGACTAGGCTACCTTCGGGTGGACGAGCTGCATTTTTGTCTCCTTTGTCCCCCTTGGACGGCACTAGACCATGCGTCTAGTTTAAGCCGCAAACTGGCATACGTGCCCGGACCCACATTAGGGTTCGTGAAACTGCTTGCCTCATCAGGCTCACATTGCACTAAGTGAGCCAATGAGCAGCACAGACAAGCAGGGTTCGAGTCTCGGCTCGTTCCCGACCTTCCCCTCCCCTTTATCCCCACTTTAATCGGCCTTCGGGCTTTTGACCTTGTGTCAAGTCGTGTCTGGTGGGAGGCAGCGACAAATACTCGGTGTTTGAAGAAGATAGAGACAGACCACTACTACACCAGAGTCTGCACGAAAAGTGTCAGTCCTGAATTCCCCGACGATAATCAAGTTTTATTCACAAATTAATTCAGGATAAATGCCTAATTAAGAAATTAATAAACAGCAATAATCATTTTAAAAAATACTGTACAATTATGACAATATATAATTGTATTAGTTATATTCTGTTAATTATTACTTGTCTTTTTAAATAAAATATTGATTCCTGGCATTTAATTGTTGACACCATTGCGGCTTCTAATATGCCCGAATATAAAATCCTGCTTCTACGTATTTTACACCAGATTTTAAGCAGACCCTGTTTGGTAGCCTTAGTTGTGAAGTTCTAAAATTTAATCCTTCATGGATGAGTCCCTGCAGTGTTTTGGCTGACCTATTGGGCTGTGACATCTGTTATCTAGTTCTTTATATTTGTTTGCGAACATCATTGCTATTGATGTTGCGAATAAATTTCCTTCTTTCTTTTGTCTTCTTTGCATTAACAATCGCGATTTTTTTCGTTTTTTTTTAATATTTACTGTCTTCTTCTTCTTCTTCTTCTTCTTCTTCTTCTTCTTCTTCTTCTTCTTCTTCTTCTAGTATAGTCACTGTCTTCTTTTTCTTCGTTTTCTTATTTTAATATAGCCGCTGTGTTGTTGTTGTTCTTCTTCTCTTCTTCTTTTCATTCTACTATTGTCACTGACGTCTTCTTCTTCTTCTTCTTCTTCTTCTTCTTCTTCTTCTTCTTCTTCTTCTTCAACCTCTGGCCTTTTTCCCCCTTCCTTATTTTCTTCTTCCTTCTTTTTCCGTTTTAATACACCTTCTTCTTCTTCTTCTTTTTCTTCTTCTTCTTCTATTATAGTGCCTGCCTTCTTTATCTTTTTCTTTGGTTTCTTCTTCTTTTAATATAGCCACTGTGATATCGTTTGTCTTCTTCCTTCTCTTCCACCCCTCTTGGATTTAGTGAAAACACCGATTCATTAAATGAGTTGCTCTCAGACAAAATTATTTAAATGCCTACGACGTTAATGAAACACAATGTCAATATCAATTAAACGATTTAATAATTAATATATCAACAAGTAGATGAAAAACATATACCGGAAACAGACGTCATATCTAACGTGGCTTGACAGACAAAGAGGCGTACATAAGTTTTCAGTTAAAAAGTGACATTTATATTTTCAATAGTTTGTAAATATGAAACTAAATAAAATACAAATGAAACACTTTTTAGGCTTCCGAATGCTGCATTGGATAAATACAGACATTTTTCCCTCTCCCTTGAGCAAAATCATCTGAATTATTGATAAGATTTTGACGATCAAAGCACTAAAACTATTTTATGAATAGCAGTGTGCGGCTTAGGGCGTCGTCTATCCCACTCAGGAATAGTGAGGTCAGTACTGGTCATCCCTACCCGGGAATTGTCTGAGCGCTGGAAAACTTTATCTGGGGCCGGTAAAAAAAAAAAAAAGACACAAATCAAAATTCGAAAATACTCGAAAATATAGAGATGAAAAATCTTAAACAAATTTGATTCTGAAATTATTTTTTCATTGAATATTTGAAGTGGTAAATTTAGTATTGACTGGACACTGTGTCTTTAACGATAAGAAGGAGTGGACTGGGAACGCCCTCATAGTTGATGGAGATATTTTAAAATTCTTGTTGAACCGATTTTCGTAACTTTAAAATTTTCCTCAGATCGACAAATGACAGACTAACGTTGCCTTTGCAAATAGACTGAGGTCGAACAGACTGACCATGAGATAGATGAATAGACATGAAAATTATGAAATATATAGATAGATAGATAGATAGATAGATAGATATTATATAAATATATATACCTTAGGTAAGTGGGTGGTTTTCCTTAGTCGATCTCACTCTCTAAAGGCCTTGTATGACACATTTAATTGGTCAATGCACTTTTCAAACCAACCAATCACTGGCCCGGATCCATTGGCACCAGCTTTCAAAAGACGTGTCTCCATCTCTTTTCTTACCGATCTCCGTAATCAGCGGACGTTGAAAGTGTCTCTACTACAATTCTAGCTGTGAAGGTGGAGAACCCTATGAAATTCGTTAAACTTTGGTATATATGACACAAAGATTTCAGTTAGGTGGACTATTATATGTTTATTCTTGTACAATATTATATGGCTGCAAACAGTACAATTTGTTTGCAACTGTAATATAATACTCTTTAGGAGGGGCCCGTGGTGTAATGGTTATCGCCGTCGGAAATGGACACGGTTACACGAGTTCAAATCCTGGACGAGACTGATTGCATTTCACATAACACTAATACCCTTGGGAAAGGTATGAATCCAATTATTCTCTCTCCAGCTATGGGTAAATAGTAGGGCAAACTAGGTTCTTGGTGAGGCAACTAGTCTAGAAGAAGGAAAACTCTGAATTCAAACCTGTTAAACTCCGCTTAAAAAATGACCTTTTGTCATATCCTGCCAGAGTGGAGGGATTGGTAAATATGGTAATATAATACTCTAAAAATTTCCAAGGGTCAATGTTTTTTCCTTATACTAACTTTTTTCTGTTTCCAACTTAACCAAAATAATTTGCGGCCTAAAACACCACATATTTGGCAAATAAATTTCCATATTTTACAAACGATTTTCAATAATTACGAGATGGTTAAATAATAAGACTTCTATGATCTTGCTATTTATGCAAAAGATAAAGAAACGTTTGCACCAAACTTCCCACACATATATGTAAAGTTATAATAAGTCAGACATACAGTAAAAGGGCGCTTGTTGAGGATCATTTTACAAACGCCGGTGAATATATGTCAATATCATCCATGTATATATATATATGTATATTGTCATACAGAGAAAAACTTTTTCGTTGTATCACAACACTTCAGTGTTGCTAGACACGCAGGACACTTCAAACTGGGATCGAAATCCGCCCAACTTTCCGATAGATTTACTATCTTACCACACCAGCTCATTGGTCTAAAGGGCAGAATGTTCACCAATGGTCTGGGAGATCTGGTTTCAATCCCATGTTGCGTCTTACCAAAGACTTTAAAAATTGTACTTGATTCCGCCCTGCTTAACACTCAGCAGTATAAGGTACGCATCAAGGGTAAAGTGGAGCAATTCAGGGAAAGGAGTAGTACCCTCCCCTAAGCCTTGGTGTACTATCTATTGAAAAGGGAGCCTTCGGGTCACCCTCGACTAAGGTCGCCAACTTACCACTCAGCCATTTAGCTGACCTGACGTCAGCTTGGGAATTATAACGCATTATGAATTAGCTTTTGTTCGTTTACATTTTGCGTTACCGGATAACAGAGTCCTCAGTTCGTTTGAAGAGATTTACTTTACGTGGACATCAGCAATTAATTCCTTAGCCATTGTCCTCAACTCCCGGGAGGGGAGCGTATGTATTGTCATCAACAAAATGAGTGTTATAAAAAATGTTAACACATATTATGCCATATATATATATATATATATATATATAAATTTATTTTAAAAATTCGTTAATTGCAAATTGACTCATCTAATGGCTGATAACAAAAATGGAGATGCATAAACAGTTTTTCACGGGAAATAAATTCCATTAACCCTGCTACATAGTCTAGAACGAGCCGCTCCAGGCATTGGCCTCCATGTCAATGCAAACATGACAGAATATATGTGCTTTAATCCAACCGGCGACATCTCCACACTAAACGGTAGCTCTCTGAAACTAGCAGACAAGTTTACCTACCTAGGAAACAGTGTCTCATCAACCAAGACAGACATCAAACTAGCAAAAACATGGACAGCCATCGATACGCTATCGGTCATATTGGAGTCAGACTTGACCAATCAGTTAAAACGCAGTTTTTTCCAAGCTGTGGTCGTGGCGATACTGCTATATGGATGCACTATATCGACGCTAACTAAAAGTATGGAGAAAAAAATTGATGGTAATTACACAAGAATGCTGCGAGCAATATCAAACAAGTCCTGGAAGCAGCACCCCACAAAGCAGCTGCTGTAGGGCCACCTACCTCCCATCACGAAAACTATCAAAGTTGGACGAACCAGACATGCAGGACACTGCTTGAAAAGTAGGGACGAGCTCATAAGTGATGTACTTCTGTGGACCTCTTCACATGGATGAGCAAAGGCAAGATGACCAGCTGGAACATACATGCTGATACGGGGCAAAGCCCTGAAGACCAGTCGGAAGCAATGGACGATAGAGAGGGATGGCGAGAGAGGGTCAGAGATGTCCGTGCTGATGGTGTGACATGATGATGATGATGATGATGAAATTAAATTATTCAAAGTTACAATGATGAAAAAAAAAAAAACAAAATTACAAAATAAACTAATCTGATCAGAAGTTTATCCAAATCAATAACATTCGGGGATATATCAAAAAAGAACCCTATAAAAATAGTCCATGTTCTTCTGTCCTAAATTTAATCTCAAAATTTTATCTGTAAAACGTCTATTTTACTATGGATTAACTATTTAAATTTCTATTTACCTCCTATCAGTTAAAGCATAACAATTTAATCTAATATATTTTGATGTTCCATGTGTGGATTTCTGTGTATAAAGGAAGTCTTTCACAAAATTATGAACCATAATACAACAAATATTAACAACTTGCTGAAAACAAATAAACTTCTGTATAAACTCTAAAAGGCAAAATAACTCGTGGTAAAGATAGTTTAAATTAAAATTATTGCGTTCTGGTTATTGAACGCTTGTAATATTAAATAAAGGATAAACCATGATATGAGAGGAACTAGAGATATATTCTTAGGAAAAGTATATACAATAGAGAGACTATTAGTAGACAAGAACATAGGATTAGTGAATACAGAATGTGATATTAAATAAAGGACAAACCACGATATGAGAGGAACTAGAGATATATTCTTAGGAAAAAGTATATACAATAGAGAGACTATTAGTAGACAAGAACATAGGATTAGTGAATACAGAACGTAATATTAAATAAAGGACAAATCACGATATGAGAGGAAATAGAGATATATTCTCAGGAAAAAGTATATACAATAGAGAGACGATTAGTAGACAAGAACATAGGATTAGTGAATACAGAATGTAATATTAAAGAAAGGACAAACCACGATATGAGAGGAAATAGAGATATATTCTCAGGAAAAAGTATATACAATAGAGAGACTATTAGTAGACAAGAACAGAGGATTAGTGAATACAGAATGTAATATTAAAGAAAGGACAAACTATGATATGAGAGGAAATAGAGATATATTCTCAGGAAAAAGTATATACAATAGAGAGACGATTAGTAGACAAGAACATAGGATTAGTGAATACAGAATGTAATATTAAAGAAAGGACAAACCACGATATGAGAGGAAATAGAGATATATTCTCAGGAAAAAGTATATACAATGGAGAGACGATTAGTAGACAAGAACATAGGATTAGTGAATACAGAATGTAATATTAAAGAAAGGACAAACCACGATATGAGAGGAAATAGAGATATATTCTCAGGAAAAAGTATATTCAATAGAGAGACGATTAGTAGACAAGAACATAGGATTAGTGAATACAGAATGTAATATTAAAGAAAGGACAAACTATGATATGAGAGGAAATAGAGATATATTCTCAGGAAAAAGTATATACAATGGAGAGACTATCAGTTGACAAGAACAGAGGATTAGTGAATACAGAATGTAATATTAAATAAAGGACAAACCACGATATGAGAGGAAATAAAGATATATTCTCAGGAAAAAGTATATACAATAGAGAGACTATTAGCAGACAAGAACATAGGATTAGTGAATACAGAATAAATATATAGTCCAACGATAGTATTGGCTTCCGTCATTACGGTAGCAAGTAAGGTGATCTAGTGCGATCTCCAGTCTCCAACGCTCTAATACTATTCCTATAAGAATCTGCTCTTCACCTTCTAGTCTGTCCTGGTAATAGTAGCTACTGCTATATATGGCAGATGGACTAGTTCATTGTGTGGAGAAAGATGGGTGATACCCAACAAAAATATAAAAATAAATTTAATAAAATAGAAAAGTGTACAGTATTTAACAAAGTTTTATCAATGTTCTTGTAAAAAAGTGAATGATTGAGCCACTGAATACTTCTCTCAGGAGATACTATCTACTTAGTAGATTATTATATATGTGTAGGCCTTTGTAAAAATAATATTCAATGTAAAAAAAAATGAGTCTGTGTGTAGAAATCTAAATCCTTAACAAGAGAGAAAAAGTTACGTCCTAACCACAACAGTGACCGGCAGGTAAAATGAAAGAGTACAATATTTACAGCTTAATTTTTGAAAGTGTTCGCTCAACAATATGTCTTAAATTATTGTGTTTACGATTTTTTTTTCTTTACGTTAAGAGTCTGCATGTTGTTATTTCAATTTGTCTTCCAAATCTTTTGTTAACAACATACCGATTGATTCTAATGTATCTTTTAATCTGATATATTCTAAGGCAGTATCTAGTTTAATTATTACCTTTAATGATATGTCGTAAGTTACTGTGTTTAAGATTTGTCCTCGTATCAAGTGGGTACTTGTATTGTTAACTCCCTTTCGTCTGTGGTTAGAAATATATATTGATATATATTAGAGAATTTCTAATATATATATATATATTAGAGAATTTCTAATATATATTGATATATATTAGAAATATATATTGATATATTGATTGATTCTAATGTATCTTTTAATCTGAAAAATATTATAAAATATATATTATTGTGTTTACGATTTTTTTTCTTTACGTTAAGAGTCTGCATGTTGTTATTTCAATTTGTCTTCCAAATCTTTTGTTAACAACATACCGATTGATTCTAATGTATCTTTTAATCTGATATATTCTAAGGCAGTATCTAGTTTAATTATTACCTTTAATGATATGTCGTAAGTTACTGTGTTTAAGATTTGTCCTCGTATCAAGTGGGTACTTGTATTGTTAACTCCCTTTCGTCTGTGGTTAGAAATATATATTGATATATATTAGAGAATTTCTAATATATATATATATATTAGAGAATTTCTAATATATATTGATATATATTAGAAATATATATTGATATATTGATTGATTCTAATGTATCTTTTAATCTGAAAAATATTATAAAATATATATTATTGTGTTTACGATTTTTTTTCTTTACGTTAAGAGTCTGCATGTTGTTATTTCAATTTGTCTTCCAAATCTTTTGTTAACAACATACCGATTGATTCTAATGTATCTTTTAATCTGATATATTCTAAGGCAGTATCTAGTTTAATTATTACCTTTAATGATATGTCGTAAGTTACTGTGTTTAAGATTTGTCCTCGTATCAAGAGGGTACTTGTATTGTTAACTCCCTTTCGTCTGTGGTTAGAAATTTTTTCTTATTTAATTAATGTCATCCGAATATCATTAGATCCATTAATAATTTCTCGGTTGTTGTTTCTCTCATAAAGAAACTGACACACTTTTATCAGTCAAATATTTAAATTAATTCTTTTATAATATTAAATCATAATGTCTTATGATATTATTGTAACATCTACTGAAAATTTTCACGTTATACATAAAAACTGCTATTCTACCTTCTATTTATCCTTAGAGAAATAGTAATAGATAGAAAAGTAAACGCTACAAAATACAACTGTACAAACGCTCATTCTTACAACATAGTAATGTTGCTACAAAAGTTACATCACTTTTGTAATACATTCTCCCCTGATGATGGCCCAAGTTGGACAGAAAGTACTGGAGAAATAACTAATTATGGAAGGTTTATCAACCCTTTCCCGCCGAATATAAGCTATACATCAAAGCCAACATGATTCAACAAAACTTTATAACGATTCATGGTCACTATCATTTTAATCTAAACCTATTTTCATGTCGATTTTTGAATATTAGTTCATTTCTTTTATTTTTTTTTTCAATAGTTGTCAAGTCAATCGTTGTTCTATCAACATTTGTTTCCCCATTTAAAAGTCTTGATGAAATTTCATGAAAACTGAAAGGTTATAAAGTCAATTTTCCTTCTTAATAAATTCATTTCTTTTGAATTACTTTGTTTTTCAGGTTTTTTCTGTACTGTCAGATTCATATCCATTACTTGCTCTTATATATATATGTATATATATATATATATATATGTATATATATATATGTGTGTGTGTGTGTGTGCGTGCGTGTGCTAAGTCAATATTAAAAGCAGTAAGGAAAAAGGATGGGCAATGTAAAAAAAAATAAAGAGGATTATAATTTTGCTCAAACACCTATATTTTTAGACTCTCTCTGTCTCGCTCTCTGTCTCTGTCTCTCTAAAACCTTCAACTTAATCATTATAAATAATTATTCTCCCTCGATTGGAATTTTGCAAAAAAAAACAACGTTATATATCAATTCAAATTTCCTTTAGAAGATTATATCTCTGAAAACAATATATATGTTGGTTTATCCTCAACTACCCCATCGAGAAGACTTACAATGCACCTTTCTGATACCAGTTCCGTAGCACAGCATTTGAAAAACATTCATGCCTAATAACAGATTTACGCAAAATTCTAACGGAAAACATAATAATATTAGAACAACAAAATAACAAGCAAAAACTACAGAATCTCGAGGCACTAGATATTAGGAATATACTACCCGAACTTAATAGAATCAATTTTGAAACCAGTGCTAATATACTTAAATGTCTTTAGCTGCTGACGCTATTCATAGAAGGAAATTAGAAAAGTAAACACTACAAAATACAACTGTACAAACTGTTAATCGAAAGGATTAACAAAAACATATGTAGACAAAAATGTCTATAATGTTCAATCAGATATGTATCAATGAAGAAATGCCGCCAATATATACATAGTAAAAGTTAAGTTGTCTCCCTTTAGTCGAGGGCCACCAGAAGGCTTCCTTTTCAATAGCTACAGCACCGAGGTGTAGGGGAGGGAGCTTCTCCTTTTCCTGGATTGCTCCACTTTACCCTTGATACGTACCTTTTGTTAGTGAGTGTTAAGCGAGGTATCAACGACCATTTTTAAAGTCTTTGGTATGACACAACCTGGGATTGAACCTAGATCTCTCAGACCATTGGTGACTCAGGTCTTCAATAGCCCAGTGTGGTAGTACATGTTTGGATACCATCTATGGATCAAGTAAATTCATTAAAAAATAATTCACATTTGACAGGAATTTATGCAATAAAACCCACATATGATACATTTACACAAAAAATAGGAACCTAAACGTACAATGATTGTCATTCCCTAGATATGTTGAAAAAACGTAAAAATCATTTAAGTCAAATCTGATAAAAGTAAAAGGTGTATCAATGATTACTTCACAGAGTTTCACAATTCCGATCGACTGGAGAGAATTAACAGCTGAAAGTCGAATTTTAGTCTTCTTACATTTGGGATGATAAAAAGATCAGGTCATGCAGTTTTAATCTAATCCGACACGCAGATGACAAAACAAATTACAAGGATCATTAAATAATATTCCAGATTTTTTCGTATGGGCACTTTTATTGATAGTACACACATGAAAATCTAGTCCCCTTCGAAGTAATCTCCCCCGGCTGCAACGCTCTTGTTGTACCCTTCCAACAACTAATGGAAGACCCCATGGAAATCCTCTTGTGTTAACGTGTCAATGACCTTCGTCACAGCCTCTTTCCTCTCCCCAATTGTCTCATAACGACATCCTCTGAGCGTAGGGAAATATCAAAAGTCACAGGGAGCAAAGTCTGGACTATAGGGAGGCTGAGGAACTGCCTTGATGCCCATATGGTCAAATAGTCTATGGCAAGGATGGAGTTGTGGACTGGTGTATTGTCCTGGTGAAAATTCTACTGATCCGATTTGAAGAGTGCTGGCCTCTTCCGACGGAATCTCTTGCTGAACTCCCTTAAAACCTCAACGTAGTAACCCTAAACATAACCCTTTGGCCAATAACTCTAGTGAATTGACTTCCTTACTCCTCGTATACCTCTCATCATCCCTCATAGACTCCCTGCCTTGCTGGAATCTCTTATTCTACTCCTAAACTGATGCTCGATTCATGCAAGATGATCGAAAAGCAGTCTGAAGCATTCCATACGTTTCTTTGGCATTTTTCCAAGTTTAAAACTTGATTTTATTGCATACGTCCAGATTGCATTTTTGAAAGTCACCAGCTGTGACAATCAGGCTTTAGTAGGGTGAATTCCAATTGCTGCTGTAGCTGTTCATTTGAACCTGAAATCATAAAAACTGGTCGGTCATATTATAAGATATATAGCAATAACATAGAGAATTTTCAAGAGTCTTCGACAATTTGAAATCCCTGTACAAAAAAGTCTGGAAACTTATTAAAGGCACCTCGTATATCTTTATCTAATTTCTTTGTTAAATATATTCTACATTACATTTGTTTAGGAGTAAAGAATTATTACTTAAATTTAGATTTGCTATTTTCTTTCTTTAATGGTATGTCAAACTTCGTATGTTTTTTGATATCAAAGTCATCTTTGTTAAGAAGAACTGAGTGACTATTTAAAACAGACCAGTGGAAATAAGGAAGTTCATAAGTCTGTCAATGGCATTAGTCCAAAAGTGAATGCACTTGTCTAAATTGAGTTCGAACTCACTTACTTGGAGGTCGTAGTCTAGCACGTTAGTCATTACACCACGAATATTACTTTTAATATCGAAACCATTTTTATAAAAGTACTAAAGAGATAGAGTGTAACACAACATTGTGAAGGAAAAGGCAGTTAATATTTCTTTCCAAAGATATTAGTCCGAATCTGAATGTAACAGTGTTGTTACATAGCCAGATATGAATACGTGAAATTGACATGTGTATACCGGTACGTAAAACGTTCACAATATTCATAACGCACATATATATAACATAGGAATCCCGAAACACGAAAAACACTTACGACTTCTTAGTTCTGGTACGAAACTTTTTATTACCTTTGAGTTTAAAGGTTTTTCGACATAAGGAGAGAGATACCATCTTACTATGATGACTTTTCCATCTGCCCCCTCCAACACGTGTTGCACCCGTCACAAGGCCTCGGTGAGCAAGTGGAAGTCACCCTTCTTCTTCGGACGGCAAGACTCAACTAACTGACATTTTTCAAAAATCTCAGCCCACGATTCCGATGCATGACGTCACTCATATCCCTGGTAACATCTTCTATCTGGTATTTTTATTGCGACATCTCTGAATGATACATCCACTCCAGCGCGCGCGTGAACGCCTGCGCTCATTTTTGCACCTAACTAACCCATGCACCGAGCGAAAGGTTCTCAGTCTAACTAAACCGAAAGGCAAGATATATAAAACGAAATCCCTCGGCCATTATATTACAGTGTGAGTGAAGTTCGAACACGCTTACTTCGAAGCCGCAGTCCAGTACGTTAGCCACTATGTCACAGAGACCCCTTCCTTTAATTTTAGAGGACCTCTTTTCCCGCTTTAACTTTCGTTTTACTGCTCTATTAAATGATTCTAAGGAGGGCATATACGGTATGTTTTTCATTACCTCTCGTTGTTGGCCGAAATAACTTTGGATTTTACCTGTTGGTAAGCCGTCAAAGCAAAATAAATCTGAGACATGAATGACCCACACTGAAAGACCTCCTCCAAGATAATTGTTTTCGTCATCGTCTTTTCGCCATCGGCAGAAAATGCTTTTGAGTGTTGTGTAGACAGACTAATGGGTTTTAATAATATATATAGACAAACAAAAAAAAAAGCAACAAGAAAACAACACCCCCGAAAAACCAAAACCGGTAAAATCACAAATATCAAATCAAGATACGTATCTAACGTTTATATTGACTTGTTCGATTTTTTTTTTTTGTTAATATGAATGCCTCCTACAATTTCCAAGTAAAAACATGATAATGCAACTGAATGTGATCCCGAAAGAGAAAATGTAGACTGCTTTGAGAAGCAGTTGGCTCTACAGAGGAATGTTTGTGTACAAAATAGGGCATGACAACGAGATATGTCTATCGAATTAGTCACCAGAGTGAAGTAGGTAGGAAGAATATGTCAACGTAATCAGTTGAAACTACGGTATACGAAGTAGAGTGTTAATTGAGAGAACTCCACCCACCCCCAGACTGATTGATTAATTAACGATTCTAGGGAAATAATTTAGGAAAGTTCTTTTCTCTCTCTCTCTCTCTCTCTCTCTCTTCTTCTTCTTGTCATTTTATTTCCTATCCTATTTTATTTATTTATTTCTTAAACTTTCGACGGATGTCCTGAGATTCTTTAAACTGAATCTTGCGATAATATAAAAGAAAACAGTAATGAAGTTTGTACAGGCTTAGGGGTGAGTGAAAGCACTTTAAGTGGATCTTACGGTGGAGATAGTAATAAAGTCTGCGTGGTCAAAGCAAGAATAGGATTAAGCTAAAGATTGAGACCATGTAAGTGGATTTGTCCTTTTTCAGGTGCCGACCGTCTACTTGGGATCAGCAGGGGGTACTGAAGCTAAATCTTAACTATATCTTTAAACGCAGCGTCGGCCATATGTGAAAAAAGTTGGTCAACTTGGCGATTTACATATCATTATGCATAGGCGTGCCCAGGGATCATCGAAACTCCACCCCCAATTTATATAAACAAGGCACGACGCCCATAGATGTGCATAGATCAGATCAAGGAAGACGAGAGATCCAGAGAAACAGAGAAGGGTCCAGAGCAGCACCTATCCGAGAATAATCTTAGAACTTCGACTCAAAACCAAGATTAGTCTATAACCGAGAGTTTGAAGTAAAAGCCGAGACAACTGATTATTTTTCTGCTAAGAAAACCAAGAGCAATAATTGCCTCCTATGCACCTGTTTGATCTGTCACATTTCCAAACAAACGAATAAGTTTCGTAAGACCTTCTTTTTCTTTCTTCCTTATTGTATTCTACACATTTTGTAAATACATAGATCATAGATAAAAACAATAGCTTGGAGAAATTTGAAAGCGTTGTTTTCTTTCTTCTTATGCATTTTGTGAACTGCAGCAGGTACAATCTCCCTCCCAACAACGGTTTTATTTCGGCGTGGATTCCCGCCAAAATTGGAAACGATCTGAGTTTGCTAGAACACTGCCATTCGAATCAAAAGACACAACGTGGAAGGAGTTTTCTCGAATTGGCAAGCAAAGCCAAGGAATTGAATGTCGGCGAAAATTACCAAGCGGAACTAGACCCATCGGCCAGGGCTGGATTCATAACGTCAGAGAATACGTTACTGATGTGAAGTGTGAATACAGAATAGGTCACCAGAAGGCGGTGCATCTACAGAATTGATAGACAAGGCAGGAGATGTATAGATTAAGTCACAAGAAAGAGATACATGTATAAAATAGGTTACCAAAATGATCTCGGTGTATAGAATAAGTCACCAGAGAGAGGTAGGTATACAACTTGGGTCAAGAGAAGTAGGTTCTAAAAGAGAATTGATCACCACAATGAGGTTTATGGATAGAATAGATAAAAAATGCAAAGATGTACGGATTAGATCACTCTTTGAGACATGAGTTCAGAATATATTATCGCAATAAGCCTTGTGTACAAAAAAAGATCACTAAATATTGGTAGGTAGAGAGAATCCTTTGTTGATTAGAGAAAGAAGATACCTTTGACAGGTCAAATAAGTGGGTAGTAAAATAGTATATGCTCCTGTGTCTTCAGATAAAAAAAAAGAACACTACGAAAATAAATGAGTCAAAGGGAATTCGGTAGCCCAAATGTGTCAGCTTCGTGGACTTAGTGGGTGTCCGGTACATGAGATAAACACAAATGTTCGACCTGGTTGGGAACGAAGGAGCCTGCAGTAGATTCGCTAAACGTCACGCCCCTCTGGACGCTTGCTTTGTGCCAGACGGCCTATGGATGAAAAGTAGACAGAGGTCTTGGCTGCACGAGGCTCGCTAAAATAAGGAAGCTAAGATGATTAAAAGCCTCGAGATAATGCAGAGGTGTGAAGAAACAGGCCCGTGAAAGTAGGATAAACTTGAAGAAACAGGCTCGTTCGAGTCGAAAGGAGTATGATCCAAAAAGAAGGAAGAAAGTGTGTCTTAAGAAGGTCATAAAAATAAAAAAAAAGTTATAGGAGCTCAGATTATTAGACGTTTTGGGTTGGCCCCATACCAGTCTCGCGAAAGACGAAGGAAGAAAAAGTGGAGATGATAAAATGCTTTGAGTTGACCTTGTACCAGTCTAGTGTAAGCAGAACAAAGAAGAAGTGGTCACCAGAGGAAGGTTGGTATATAGAATATGTCACCAGAAGGCGGTATTAGGTGTGAATAGTTCACTACAAAAGATGTATGTACAAAATACAACAACCAGAAAGTGGGATAACAGATTGGGACATAAGAGAAACAGGTGTCCACAATAGATTTGTAGAGGACTATGTACTTTCAGCAGTTTACGGGAGTTACTTTCAGGCTTCGTTTCCACAAATACAAAACAAATTTTACAAGCACGTAAACAAATGGATTTTGACAACGACAAATATCAAGAAACGAGCAATTTAATAATCATAGCAAACATGATGAAAATAATTAAAATACCATGTTCATTTTCAGTGCGTGTGTGTGTGTGTGTGTGTGGAAAACACAGCAATGGACAGTTCAATAAAAACATGATTTGTTCGCCTGTGCATGCGTGTGCATATGTTGGGAAAGTCTATCGAATCAATATGTCCATTATTAGCCTAAGTAAAAAGGATAAAAATTGACTTTATTTACATACATGTTGGTTGGTTAGTTGGTTGGTTGGATTTAATGGCATAACAACCTCTAAAGGTTATTTGATTCCTGAGCCTTTTTTATACATATATTATATATATGAATACATATATTATATATATATATTATATATATTCATACATATATTATATATAAAAATGCAAATTTTTAGTTTGCGTGATGGTTGGGTTTTATGACAAATCAACCTCTTAAGGGCCATTGGGTGTCAAATTCTGATATGTATGTGTGTGTATATATAAATGTCAAAGACTTTTGTTTGTATAAGCTTGATGGTCGAAGATGTTGGTAACATAGTAATATCTTTAATCGGAGGTCAATTGTTTTTACGTTGTCGATTATGTTTTTGTGAGTAATATTCTAAAATAGTTCCTTCATGCTGTTCGCCCTATAAAACTTTTTCCTGGTGTGGTTGAGTTTTGTGTATTTTAGCAAAATGTGCTTGATTGAGTATTGATTTTCACATGGATATTTTGGGGGAGGTTCTTCCTTTAGAATGAAGGAGTGAGTCAGTCGAGTGTGTCCAACGCGTGTCGCGTAAGGGTAGTTCTGGTATTATTAGGATCCAGCTTCCTTTCTTGGAATTGGTTGTATTTGAAAGAGCTTATTGTGGGAATTCTCATCCTATAATTGTTGCCATTTTTTCGTTAGTATTCGTTTGATTTTAGGTTTGAGGTCAGTATATGGAGTTTTAATGTTTTTATCAGGAGTCATGTTGATTGCAGCTTTTGCTAATTAGTCGGCTTCATCATTGCCCTGAATTCCGATATGGCTTGGAATCAAGCAAAATATCACCTTTTTGCTATGGATCAGTGAGTTGAGTTTGTTGAAGATCTTTGCAATTAGCGGATTTTCCAATTTAGTCTATTTGAGTGATTGAATAACTGAGATGGAGTCTGAGTGGATGATAAGTTTTTTGGAGTTACTTGTTGAAATTAGGTTATGTGTATGCGTGTGTGTATACATGTGTGTAAGCTTAAGTTTGGACCTTTTGTTTTTTTAAGTCTATTCCTGCGTTTTTTCTAAAGGTAGTTGGCAAAAGAACATCGCATGTTTCTTCGCTCTCTGATGCATGAGCGATGCCTTCTACTGTCTGTAGCCCTTGCCTCTCTCTGTCTGGTAGTGGAATGCCTTAGTTATTTATATTCTTCGTTATTTATACTTTTGGGGGGAATTAAGATGGATAAAAATGGGATTTTGTTAAGTTTTATTGCAGGTCTTAAAATTCAAGCGCGCGTACATTACTTGGCCAATCAGATTCGTATAATTACTTATTTATTTTGGAGCCTAAATATTTTTCTGTTAATCAGTTTCTGAGTCGAATTTTTAAGAATGTTCTTTTTTTTATGTTTTTAGATGATTGGCTGAAAAATATAAAATTGTAACTTCAATGTTAATACGATTTTCATCCGAAATTGCTAGAATCTTCTTATCTGTGTTTTGGGGGTTGATTATTTTATGGTTAAAAAAAATGAGATTTCTATAGGTTACTACAATCAGCTAGATGTACCGAATGGGTCACAAAAAGTCAATAGTCCTTAAGAAGAATGAACATGTAATGAATAAATTGACTCTGTCGGCTGGAGCAGCAGAATGCACCAACTGCATCTCTGCAAAGGCAAAATTGTACTTATTGTTTGAATTATAACTATTTTGACATTTAATTGTGTATAAACAAAAGAAACTGTATTTATGCTAAACTAAATTGTTTGAATTATAACTGTTTCGATATTTAACTGTGTATAAACAAAAAAAAAACTGTATGCTAAACTAAATTGTTTGAATTATAACTGTTTCGATATTCAACTGTGTATAAAGAAAAAAAAACTGCATGCTAAGCTAAATTGTTTGAATTATAACTGTTTCGATATTCAACTGTGTATAAACAAAAAAAAAACAGTATGCTAAACTAAATTGTTTGAATTATAACTGTTTTGATATTCAACTGTGTATAAACCAAAAAAAAACTGTATGCTAAACTAAATTGTTTGAATTATAACTGTTTCGATATTCAACTGTGTATAAACAAAAAAAAACTGTATTTATGCTAAACTAAATTGTTTGAATTATAACTGTTTCGATATTCAACTGTGTATAAACAAAAAAAAACTGTATTTATGCTAAACTAAATTGTTTGAATTATGACTGTTTTGATATTCAACTGTGTATAAACAAAAAAACTGTATTTATACTAAACTAAATTGTTAGAATTATAACTGTTTTGATATTCAACTGTGTATAAACAAAAAAAACTGTATGCTAAACTAAATTGTTTGAATTATAACTGTTTTGATTTTCAACTGTGTATAAACAAAAATCTGTACTTATGCTAAACTAAATTGTTTGAAATATAACTATTTTAACAGTTGACTGCGTGTAAAAAAAAACGAACTTATACTAAACTGAATTGTTGAAATATAACTGTTTTTACATTCAACTGTGGGTAAAAAAAACAACTATACTTATTTTAAATTGATTTTTTAAAAAAATAGAACAGTTTACACACACACACACACACACACACACACACACACACACACACACACACATATATATATATATATATATATATATATATACATATATATATATATATATAATTAATAAATATATATAAGATTTATACATCTAATGCCATGGAAGTTTGTCTGCAACTTACCGTTTTATGAAATTCTACAAACACATTCGTCAGGCAGATAACGAAATGAAATGAAGAAATCGAAAAAAGGAAAAGATACAGTAAAAAACCGTTGGAATTGTGAACAAATCTTTATGTGTACTTGTGAGTGTGTGTGGGGGTGTTTTTTTGTGTGGGTTATAGTTGTGTATAATTTACATTTGGTTATCTGCCTGTCGATCGTTGTTTGCAAAGCTTCATGAAACCTGAGGTCGCAGACAAACTTCCATGACATTAAATATATAAATCTAATATATATTTATTCATTATCATTATTATATAATAGCTCTAACTTAGATACTGTGCACACTTTGAATTATATCGCACTTAGTTCGCAAAAAAACCCACAAAGTGAATTAGGGACAACTAACACGGTTACAATATATATATATATGTATATATATATATATATATATATATATATATATATATATAGTATTAAATATACTACAATAGTTGGCATGGCATTAAATCAAACCAAAGTAAATCAACAATGGAAAGTATTGCATATTTTAGGTGCGCGCAAAAAATTGGTGAAGAGAAAGATGTAAATGGACTGAATAGGACACCATTAGATGTGTCAATAAACGGTGTTCGAAAATAGTGCTTGTATTGAATAGGTCAGCTGAGAGTGAAATGTGTACAGAATTGTCAGCAAAGTGACATGCAGAAATAGAAGAGGACACGCAAGGAATGTCGAAATGAGAATCAGTCACAAAAGTTTGAATAGTGTAGAAAATACATCACCAGAAGTCAATGGGAATAAAGAAAAGGTCAGCAAAGAGTTAAATGCGTACCGAATTGTCAGCAAAGTGACATGCAAAACTAGAACAGGACACCAAAGGAACGTTGAGATTAGTGTCTTTTTATTGCTTTGATATCTAATTCAAAACTTATCATTTTTTTTTGTACACAGTTAAATGGTTCTAATTATTCCTATTTATTATCTGCACACAGTTAAATGTTTTCAAGTATTGCAATGTAATAACAATAAATAGACTTATATTAATCATTTATTTGCATACAGATGGTTTCAAATATAGATAATGATCACCTGTTGTATTTGACCGATAGTTGAAAATCTAACAGGTACTACCAACCCAGTTCAGAGTATACCAAGGAGTAATAGCAATGAAACCATTCTCTACTTTTCCCAAAGCTTGACGAATTGATCCTCACCATCAGATGTGTAGCGTCACATTTAGGACATTCGTTAAAAAAAGGTGAGGCTTACCCCACTGCAGAAGGACCATCTGCGTCTCCTACAGCCCCAGCTGACCGAGCCGAACTGGAAAAGATACACTGGTGACAATATGGTGACAAGGAGAGAGAGTAAAATGCAATACGAAGCAGCAGACACAACTGAGGAACAAAGTGAGAATATGGGAACTGAAAAATCAGCACACATGTAAGCAGCAAATGTAAGTTGCTGAAACAGCAGTAACATATCTCTGAATGGAAATGTAACCAATCCCCTCCCTCATCAGAGGTGTTAGCTTTCACTGACATAGCAGTTGTTGGTGACTATTCCCCACTAAATATACCTATGTTCAAAATTCTCATGAAATATACGCATATACGTGGGGCATTCAATAAGTTTCCAGACTTTTTTGTACTGGCATTTAAAATTGTCGTAGACACTTGAAAATTCAGTATGTCATTGCTATACATCTTATGAGATGACTGACCAGTTTCTTTGATTTCAGGTTCAAATGAACAGTTGCACCAGGAATTGGAATACACCCTACTAAAGACTGATTGTCATAGCTTGTGAATTTCAAAAATGCAATCTGACACTTTAGAAGAACGATATGCAATAAAATTCCGTTTTAAACAAAAAATGTCACAGAAACGTATGGAGTGCTTCAGACAGCTTTTGGACCATCTTGCATGAATCGAGAATCAGTTTTTTAGTGGCATAAGATATTCAAGGAATGCACGGAGTCTGTGTGGTATGATGAGAGGTGTGGGAGGAGTAAGAAAATCAACACATCAGAGTTGATTGGCCAAAGGGTTAGGTTTAGGGTTACTATGTTGAGGTTTTAAGGGAGTTCAGGAAGAGATTCTGTCGGAAGAGGCCAGCACTCTTCAAATCGGATCAGTGGCATTTTCACCCGGACAATACACCAGTCTACAACTCCATCTTTGTCTCAGACTATTTGAACAAGCTGGGCATCAAGACAGTTCCTAACTCTCCCAATAGTCTAGACCTTGCTCCCTGTGACTTTTAGTTATTCCCTAAGCTCAGAGGCTGTCGTTATGAAACAATTGAGGATATGAAAGAGGCTGTGACGAAGGTCATTGACACGCTCACACAAGAGGACTTCCATGGGGCCTTCCAGAAGTTGTTGGAACGGTACAACAAGTGCATTGCAGCCGGAGGAGATTACTTCGAAGGGGACAAAGATTCATGTTTGTACTATCAATAAAAATGCGTACACGAAAAAATTCTGGAAACTTATTTAATGATCCTCGTATGTTGTGACCTTGTTAGCGGCCAGAATTAAAGTCCCAAGAGAGGAGTTGAGTTAAACAAAGAAAAGTCGTACAAACGTAAACAAATGAGAGGGTTACCAGCCAGACAGTTCGATCCGACTCAACTGTTCTGTGCGTTCCCCGAGAGCCTCTAAAAACATTGAAAAAAAAAAAAAAATACACTTGAATCGAGATGAAATTCTTTTGATTTTGAAAGATGCAGCCTTTTGATAATTGATAAGCCTTTGATGCGGCCCTCTCACCAAAAAATGTGCCCACCCCTGCCATAAACTGACCTTATTAGTAGAAAATAATTCAATTTCAGGTCGAATTTTTATTGAATGATAAAATGGTTTTCGTTTGAACTGTACCTGGTGTTTTTAAATCAGTCATATTCAGGATATAAAGACAGGCAGTAATATTGAAATTAAAAAAAATGAAGCGGAGAATAATTCATGAGCAGGTACCAGTAAAATTGTCGATGAATTTTAAGTGTTAATAAATATAACTTTACGATGAACGACATAGTTTGGTTTGATTTGGTTTTATGGTACATCCATCCCTGCAGGTTATTTGATGTCAAATCCTGTTTATATATATTTACTAATCCCTCCGATCAAGCAGGATATGACACAAGGTCAATGTTTAACAGGTTTGAATTCAGAGTTTTCCTTCTCCGAGACAAGTTGCCTCATAGTTGGAGGGAGAATAATTGTATTCATACCTTTCCCAAGAGTTATAGTGCTATGTGAAATGCAATCAGTCTCGCACAGGAATTGAACTCGTGTCGCCGTGTCCATTTCCTACGACGATAACCATTACACCCAAGGCAACTCCAAATCCTGTTTATACATATATATTGAATATATATGATTTCTAAACACATTTTTGAGAATATTTTTAAACGAACCGGTGATCATTTTTTTTGCACACATTTAAGTAGTTAGAAGTATTGCTATGTAACAGTAATAATTTAACATCAGTCACATGCTTGCACACATCTAAATAGATAGAAATTATATATAAGTGATTAGTTTGTAATTTCCTTTTTAAACTAGTTAGAACTAATTTGTTTGCACACTAGTATTACTATTGTTTCTCAACTGTAAAAGGGGTTTCAGTTATTGCTATTATTTGTTTGTACACAATGAGGTGGTTGCAAGTATTGCTATTCAACACTAACTATTCCATTCAAAATTACTCATTCATTTGCACGCATTTAAATCGTTTCAAGTATTTATTAGGTGGCACAAACAATTCAATTAATTGTCATTTGTTTACATATAGTTAAATGATCGAGCAATTCTATTTCTAACAATTCAATTTAGTATAAGTCATTTGTTTGCCAACAGTTTAAATGTAAATCAGTTCTAGTTGAACCAGAGATAGAACCCCGTCAAATGCTACCACTCCGGGCCTGAGTTGACCTGAGAGCGATGGCAATGAAGGGTTACTTAGTATTCTCCAAAGCTCAATTGTTACTGTAGCCTAACCATCAGATTATTTTTCATCATATCTAGAACACTTGTTGAGGGAATCGGTCTTACCCTCATCCAGAGAAACAGTCGGTGTATTCAAAATCATAGTTCAAGGGTCTTGAACAGCAAAAAAAGTTAAAACTTTTGAATATTTTTGATAGAATAACAAATTTCTGTCGGGAGCGTACTTTTGCAAGCCACTCATTCAATTTAGTTTTTATGAGTCGTTCAACGAACTTTTCTTAGGAATAACTTCGATAAAGAGAAGCAAAAAAAAGTTTCAGTTTATAGATATATTTTTGGTTTAGTTGGTTTGGTTTGGTTTGATTGTTTAATGGTATCTTAAACTTCCATTTGATTAGTCGGCTGTGGGAGGGGGGGCTGTAGAATAAACTTCTTCTCTACAGAGGAGTAATACTCCCCTTCCACAAATGTCCTAGATTTGCCACTAAACAATCTGATGGTGAGGTTCCAGTAATGCTGGAGCTTTGGGGAATGCAGAGTACCTCTTCATTGCTATTGCTTCCAAGTCCACCCTGGCCCGGAGTGGTAGCACCTGATAGAGACCTATCTATGGGTCAAATAGAACTAAACTGCATACTTATGCGAAACTGAATTCTTAGAAATACAATTATTTTGACATTTAACTGTGTGTAAACAAAAATTATACTTTTACGAAACGAAATTGTTTGAATTAGTTCTGTTTGACTAAACTGAATAGCTTGAAATAGAAATGTTATTGCCGATTAAACTGTGTAATTATGCTCAACTGAATTGTTTGAAATGGAACTGTTTCTTTGTATAAAAAATGTATTTTGGAATTACATAACCTAGGATGGTTTATATGCCATAAACCCAAACAAACCAACAGAGAAACTTCTATGGTTATTTAATGTCAAAAAAATCCTTATAGATGAACGCTTGTGGTTTTAATTAACGAATATCTTGGTGGAGGATGGACTTTCTAGTTTTCCCATATACAATAGTCTAAAAGTGAACGCAACAGTGAAAGTAGGGTTTTAACTCAGTTAATTCGGAACCCTACCCAAACAAATTTTAGGGAAACGTTACAGGTTAAATTTTTAGAGGTAGGGGATCAGTTTGGTACCTTAATTTTACACGGAAGAGGACACCCATCGGCAATTTTGTCCGATGTATAACACTTCTGGGTTAATACCATCGACAGATTTTTTACGACTCTTTCCTCATGGCTTCCCCATCTCCGCGCCACAACTTCTATTTTTCCTATGTGACTTCTAACCCAGCCCTCTCTTAAAAAATAGTAAACATACAAATAAACAAACAACAACAAAGAGACAATTAGTGACAACTGTATTAGGCCAAAAGAGTAAACCTTTTATACAAAATGACTGATAAATTTTTACCACCCCCAACTATTTTCTTAATAAATTAACTTTTTATAAAAAAAATACTTTGATTTAAAAGAAAATTTCTTCTAAATCAAACAGATATAGTGTTGTGGTCTTGAAGGACCAGGATTGAATAACCCAAACAGATGTAAGGTTTACAGCAGTATATATTTACAGAAATAGAGACAGTAACGGTTACCGGTAACCGACTAGACTCGCTTGACGAGTCAATCACTATATTAGTGTCGGGGAGGGTCCATGCAGTGACGTCATGGAGTATATCAGCATAACACATGGACTGTATTATTTGGAGTCGTAAATTATTCCAACAAGCGGATAATAATTTGGTATTATTTATTAAGCCACACTACAACAGTGTAGTAAAACATGTTAATATGTAGAAGTCACTATTTGTCAACTTTACCAAGGCTTTTGATTCCATTCACAGAGGGAAGATGGAACAAATCTTACTAGCATACTGTACCATAGCCATGATATGGCTATGTGTGAAACTTACATCGAATGTCCATAAAGATAGAACTTAGGAATCTCGAAATTCGAAAAACAGGTAACGACGTCTTAGTTCAGGTACGAAACTTTTTATTACCTTTGAGTTTAAAGGTTCTTCGACATAAGGAGAGAGATACTCCTGCCCAAGGCCTCCGCCAGCAAGCGAAAGTCAACCGTCTTCTCTTGAGGCAGGTCTCAACTCAACTAAATGACTTTTTCAAAATCCCCAAATCCTCCGCGCGCTTCCGGTGCGTGACGTCATTCGCAATTGCTTGCCCTGTTTCCCATCTGGGCTATTGCGACATCTCTGAGTGACATGTCCTCTCCGCGTGCGCGCGTGAACACCTGTGTTAATGTTGCACCTAAGTAACCCATACACTGAGCCGAAAGATTCTCAGTCTAACTAAACCCAAAGGCATAAAACGAAATCCCTCGGCCCTTATATTACAATATGGCATACCAAAAGAGTCTGTCGCAGCAATAATGATTCGTTATATAAACACCAAAGTGAAAGTACGTTCACCGGATGGAGACATAGACTACTTCGACATTGTAGCAAAGGGACACATTTGCCCCATACCTCTTTATCATCTGTCTAAACTACGTGCTTAGAACATCGATTGATAAAATTAAAGAAAACAGCTTCGAGCTGACAAAGAAAAGACGCAGAGGTACCCCATAAAAACAATTACCGACGCCTATTACGCCGATGGGATTGCGATTCTGGCAAATACACCCGCCCAAGCCGAAACACTACTGCATACTCTGGAACGAGCCGCCGCAGGCATTGTCCCCCATGTCAATGCACACAAAACGGAATACAGGTGCTTTAATTAAACAGGTGACATTTCCACACTAGACGGTAGCTTTCTGAAACTGGTAGACAAGTTCACTTACCGAGGAAGCAGAGTTTCATCAACCCAAAAAGACATCGGCACGTGGCTAACGAAGGCATGGGCTGCTATCGGTAGGCTCTCGGTCATATGGAAGTCAGACCTGACCGATAAAATGAAACGCAGTTTCTTCCAAGCAATGGTCATCACAATACTGTTATATGGATGCACAATATGGACGCCAACAGAACAATTGGAGAAAAAGCTAGATTGCAACTACACAGGAATGCTGCGAGCAATATTGAACAAGTCCTGGAGGCAACATACCATAAAGCACCAACTGTACCGCCACCAACCTCCCATCACGAAAACTATCCAAGTTAGACCAACCAGACATGCAGGACACTGCTGTAGAAGCGGGGACGAGCTCCTAAGGGATATTCTCCAAGGGACCCCTCACATTGCCAAGCAAAAGCAGGACGACCAGCTCGAACCTGCATACAGCAGCTATGTGAGGATACGGGATGTAGCCCGGAGGACCTGCCAGAAGCAATGAACGATAGGGAGAAGTGGCGAAAGAGGGCCAGGGATATCTGTGCTGGTTGCTCGACATGATAATGATGATGATGATGATGATGATGATGATGATATGTAAATATAGCTGAACAAAAATAAGGACTGTATATGTAAATATATACGAGAACAAAAATCAGAACACTATATATATATATATATATATATATATATATATATATATATATATCATCATCATGTCGCGCTGGTAGCACGGATATTCCTGACCCTCTCTCGCCACTCCTACCTATCGTTCATCGCCCTAGGCAGGTCTTCAGGACAACATCCCGTATCCTCACATAGCTGCTGAATGTATGTTCGTGCTGGTCGTCCTGCTTTTGCACGGCCATGTGTGGGGGTCCATAAGAGTACAAGAATCAAAAAAAAAAAAGATATTATGTATAAATAAGTAGCGGAACAAAAATGACTACCAAGTCCCATATTCACCGAGGTTTCAATTAATGGACACACTATTGTCTATTATCTTTTGTCAGTAACAACGATCGCCATGTGTGCTTTTACCCCGATAGAACCGGACCAGAATTGGCCGTGAATTAAAGCTCTCTTGTTGATGGAATCAGAGAATCAGAAAATCTCAACTCGTCGAATCAGAATATTTGAGTTTTCGCATCCACTTTACGTTTTTTTCATCCAGAGGCAAATTTTGCAATTGATACTTCATATTTGACGAAGGAAACGAACAAATAAAAACGAAAGAAAGACAAAAACAAAAGAATAAAAGACAAGAATACTTGCAGGTATTTTCATAAAAGTTAAATAGGCAACAAAAAAGTGAGTGAGTGCTAAATATGGTAAAGTCGATGACGTGGAAGTAGGAGAAAAGGAAGAGGATGGTGCTGCGGGTGGATGAAAAATATGAGTGGGAGGAAAGCAAATAGAAAGGCGACAAGAATAGAAAGTACAGGGGACAAATAAGAGGGGATGTCGATTTTGAGTGAAAGTAGGGTGAAGAAGAAGAAGAAGAAGAAGAAGAAGAAGAAGAAGAAGAAGAAGAAGAACAACAACAACAACAACAACAACAACAACAGCAGCAGCAGCAGCAACAAGATAAGTAGGTTTTGAAATTTGGATGAAAATATAAACGTGGAAAAGAATATAAACTAGTTGTTGAAGAAAAAAAGTAGAAAAGAAGAAGGGGGCAGGAGAAAACAGGAAGAAAAGCAAAGCGTAGAGACAAAGAAGAAGAAGAAGAAGAAGAAGAAGAAGAAGAAGAAGAAGAAGAAGAAGAAGAAGGGGAGCAGGAGGAAAAAAGAAAGAAAAGCTGAGCGTAGAGGCAAAGAAGAAGAAGAAGAAGAAGAAGAAGAAGAAGAAGAAGAAGAAGAAGAAGAAGAAGAAGAAGAAGAAGATGGGGAGTTGGAGGAAAACAGGAAGAAAAGCAAAGCGTAGAGATAAAAAAGAAGAAGAAGAAGAGGAAGAAGAAGAAGTAGAAAAGAGATAGTTTTTTGAAGAAGTAAACAGTTACATCCGCAAAAGAAATGTCGAAGTGGCATAAACAGTTGGTCACAATAGAACTTGGAAAGGAAAATGAAGAAGACACAGAATTCTATAATGTTAAACGAAAGATGGATAAGATTAGAAAGAAATGGAAGCGAAAACGTAGTGGTTACAGTTTGCCAGAAGAAGAAGAAGAAGTAGAAGAAGAAAAAGGAAGAGGAGGAAGAGAAGTGGAGATGATGTCCAAGAAAATACAAGAAAGGGATAAAAATAATAACGGCAATGAATGAAAGGGGAGAGGGCTAAAAAACCTGATTTAGTCATTAAGAATTAAAAGGCCGAAAAGAATTAACGTCACTGTTTTCGCATTATAGTTGTGGTAATAGTGGTTGAAGTAGTAGTTGGAGGAAGGGATCTAAAAAATTATACTAATCATAATTTTAATAAAGAAGAAGAAGAAGAACAACAACAACAACAAAAAGAGGAAGACAGCAATAGATGGAAAATATGATGATAATTCCGGAATATAATAAAAAAGATTATAAAATATAAAAAAAATAACAACAATAATGATAATAATAATAATTAAGAAGAAGAAGAAGAAGAAGAAGAACAACAACAACAACAACAACAAAAAGAGGAAGACAGCAATAGATGGAAAATATGATGATAATTCCGGAATATAATAAAAAAGATTATAAAATATAAAAAAAATAACAATAATAATAATAATAATAATAATGAAGAAGAAGAAGAAGAAGAAGAAGAAGAAGAAGAAGAAGAAGAAGAAGAAGAAGAAGAACAAGAACAAGAACAAGAACAACAAGAACAAGAAGAAGAAGAAGAAATAGGCTTCTTTTTTTTTCTCTTTCATTAAATATTGCTATTTTGTTAAATTGCTTGGAGATATTTTTAAAAACGATGGAATTGGAAATTTTCTTGACTTTTTGCCGAACCGCTAACAGTTTCTTAATGAATTGCAAATAGCCCGAAAGTAAGAAATTTTAAATATGTTTATAATATTTAGCAGCAATCTCCTTTTCGTAAAATTCAAAAGTTAATTATTTTGATCATGGATACGTTTTCCTAACCAAAATTATTAATAATGTTTCTAAAGTTACCGATAGTATTATTTTGCAAAACAAAGACAGGAGTTTGTTAATAAATTGTCGTCTAGAAAAGGAATTGGCAGAATTTTACAATCTATGTTTCGACCCTTCTCAATCAGAGTTCAGTGGGACGTTTATCATCATCATCATCATGAAGTTACGTGGAAGGCAGTCCGCTCGCTCGCTCGCTCGCTCGCTCGCTCGCTCGCTCGCTATTATCAAATGCTGGACCCTGTCGACTGAGGCTTTTGAATATCCCGATTGCACCTCTGCAGAAGAGAAAGACCCTATCACGAAAAGTATGGGATTTATGGGATACACATTTTTTCTATTCTTAAAATAAGCAATAAAAACATACTTAGGAACGTTCTAGAAATTTAGGATCAAAAACGCATTAGCATTTACGTTACATTTTTATATTTTTCAACCAATCAGCTAAAAACATAGAATAGGAACATTCTAGAAAAATAGGATCAGAAGTCATCTAACAGAAAATATTTAGGCTTTAAAATAAAATAGTAAAATACAAATCTGATTGGTCAATAAATGTCTACGCGCCAAAATTTTAGGACGATTCTTTAACCCACTAGTCGGGTATAAGTAACACATAGTTAGGGAGTCATCCACAAGCCACTAAGTCAGTAAAGCAGTAGCCGATACTCTGTCCGGCAAATTCCTTTTCTTCCACAACCAAGGTTCATGACCTATCTACAGATGGCCGCGAATCACGTTCAAAAGAAAAACCCGACAAACTTTCTTTCATCAGAGCGACACGCTGTCGCCACAATCATAAAACCCGATATGAACTTAATGTAAGTAAGAATGACTTATTTACGGACTCCGTTAACATAAACATACACACACCTTTAAACAAATTTATTTTCTTCTTGCCAAACTTTATTTTCTAAAAGGCCATTTACACATCTTGTATTTTATTTGTTTTCACATAATGTTTCATGTATATTAAATTGTTTATTGTTTAATGTTCCTTGTGTTCTATTCCATTTCTTTCACGCGATTGGAAAGTTTTGTGTTGTATTTGTGGAGGAAATAATATTTACCCATAAAATACGGACGCGTTTCTACTGAAATAACTAAATACATACCACCTCCACAGATTTTAAGAATATGAAGTACCCCTATATAGCTATTACTCCCAGGTCTATTCCCACCCGGACGAGTTGTACCTGTTTGCGTCCAAAGAATGCGTCAAATAAAACTGCCTAACCATTTACAAAAGAGTATAATTATCATAAACTTTAGTTTTTTGAAACTGAGAGCAAATAATTTTTATTAACTGGGAATACTTTATAAATAAAATTATTGATATCAAATAACGATACTTTAAATCGTTAAATGTGTGCAAACAAATTATCAATATTAAATAAAATTATTTGTGTTGGATGGAAATACTTGAAACTATTCAACTGCTGGCAAACAATGACCACTAACGTCGTGTTAGTGGTCATTGTTTGTCAGCAGTTGAATAAAAAAAATAGAATAACATTACCAACAAAATATTCGCTTAAAATAACACACACACGCACACACATGCACACACACACACACACACACACACACACACACACACATATATATATATATATATATATATTGTCTGATACTAAGTCTAACGTAAAGTTGGACGGGTTTCGATCCGGGGTTCAAGCGCCCTACGTGTCTAGCCACACTGAAGAGTTCTGATAGAACGAAACAGTCTGTCTGCGGATGACAATATATATATATATATATATATATATATGGCGTATCAGTCAACCAGGTTCTGATCCCAGCTTCGCCAATCTAGCCTGTCGAGCCACATTGAACAGTTGTGATACAACGAAACAGTCAGTCTGTGGATGACAATATATACGTTCCCTTACCACTATGGGGTTGAGCTCTCTAGCAAGGGAAGTAATGGTTGCCACTTGGACAAAGCAAGGCTCTTCAAATGAATTGAGCTCTCGCTAGCTGTTGAGCGGATATATGGAAAAGAAAACAAATGTTATATATAAGTGTTTAAATTTCCACCCCTTGCACTGGTTTCCTCGTGGCTGAGTGGTAGAATCTTGGATGGACGTTTCAGTCAGTCAGCATTCGATCCCATCCTCGGAAATCTTTTAGCTACACTGAAGAGTTGTGATACAACCAAACAGTCTGTCTGTGGATGACAATATATATAGTTTATGAAATGGAAGGTACACATCATGTCATCAATAAATATGGATGCACTACATGGACTCTAACACAACGGACATGTCATCAATAAATTTATGAATTGGGTTCATTTTAAATTCATATTTACATTTTTTGAAAAGTTGTTTCAAAATATATTTTTAACGCTGTTATATTTCGAAAATTCCTAACTATTACCAATATTTACATGTTTTCCAGTGAATAATAAAAAAGTATTTAATAATTTTTCTAAAAGTAACTATTCTCGCAAAAAGAATTTCGTTGAACTCTATTTAAGCGAGCCAAAGCTGATTCTTTGGCACACAGTCAAATTGTTCCAAGTAATACTATGTATCACTAACTATTCAATTGGACATCAGTCATTTATTTACGCACAGTTAAATAGTCAAAATGTTCTATTTCTAACCATTCAATTTAGCATAAGCCATTCCTTTACACACACTTTAAATGTCAAACAGTTCCAGTTGACCCATAGAGGGGACACTATGAGGTACTACAACTCCGAGTCAGAATTGACCTGAGAACCATGGCAATGAAGGGGTACTCCGCATTCATCAAAACTTCAGCATTATTGGAGGTTTGCCTTCAGATTGTTTAGTGTCATATTCAGGACACTCATTGGGAGGGTCTTAAACATCTACAGAGAGGCAGTCGGTATATTCAACTGCCCAAGCTGACTGGGCTACAAATGTGGGGAGTGCAGAGTACCACTTCATTGCCATTACTCCCAGTTCCACTGAAAACCAGAGTTTTATTACTTCTTGGGGTGCCATCTACTGTTCAAATAGATCTAATGAAGATTATTGAAGCTTTATTTATCTACTTAGGATTATTATTATTTGATACTAGAAACAATATGTCTGCAAACAAATTATTATTATAATTAAACAGAAATTATTACTTGAAACCATACAACAGTTTGCAAGGAAATCATTATTATTAAATAGAAATTATTACTAGACAATATTTAACTTCTAGGGTTTCATTTTTTTAAAGATTTTTAATAGCTGAACAACCCTTACAAGTTATATACTGCCAAAATCATACTTGTAAAAGAACAGCAGTAACATTATTTTAAATATAGCTGGAGAAAGACGGGGTTCATAACTTTTACGAGAATCTAATCCGAAAGTGAACAAACTAATCCAAATGGGGCTCGAACTCACGTACTCTGAGGCTGCATTCCAACAATTTAACCATTACAAAACGATAGGAATACTTAACGCCATACAACTGTGTCTACATTATTCTTATTAGAGGATTTTACTTTTATCATCTAAATATCGATTTGTTGTACTCCACGAACGTTTCCCTTTTATATGTTTTTCAACTCAGTTCCTTCGCAAGGTACCCCTATTTTCTCCCGGGCTCATACCCGCTTTAAACATTAGCAAGCCTCGAACATTTCAGGCCTTTCTTGACCACTTAACCCAGGGCCATCTGGTACAAGGCCAACGACTAGAGCGGCGTAAAGTCTAGTCTCTCTTCTGCCGCCTCCTTTCTTCTATCTCCGAGTTCGTAAGTCTTCAGTCGTTATATTACTTTCTGCACGCGTATGAAATTCTGGTGTTCATTCTTCTGAGCCACTGGACATTCGTTGGGGGAGTCCTACTCCTTTACAGAGAAGTAGCCGGCATTGTATTCTACAACCCCAGCCGACAGGGCTTCAGGACACTAATTTGGGGAGTCTTATCTCTTTGTAGAGAAGTAGCCGGTGTATTCCATATCACCAGCCGACAGGGCCACAGATCATTGGTTGGGAGAGTCTTAATCCTATACAATTAACGTTTCCGTCGTGTTATTTTTACCTTAAGACACAGGTGTACATCTTGTTTTGATATCCACGTAACATACTTGGCCTGTCAATATTCAAATGTCTGACAAATTGCTTTTTGCTAGACTAGTTACTTTTAGAAAAAAATGTTTTTAAGCACATTTCTATTTTTTACAGGAAAACATGTAAATATTGGTAATAGTTACGAATTTTCGAAATATAACTGCGTTAAAAATATATTTTGAAACAACTTCACAAAAAATATAAATATGAGTTAGAATGTAACCCAATTCATAAATTTATTGATGACATGTCCGTTTTGTTAGAGTCCATGTAGTGCATCCATATAGCAGTATTGATGCGACCGCTGCCTGGAAGAAACTGCGTTTCATTTTATCGGTTAGGTCTGATTTCCATATAATCGTTAGCCTAGGGACGAACTCATAAGTGATGTACTCTTATGGACCCCCACATATGGCTGAGCAAAACAGGACGACCAGCACGAACATACATTCAGCAACTATGTGAGGATACAGGATGTAGTCCAGAAGACCTGCCAGAGGCAATGAACGATAGGGATAAGTGGCGAGAGAGGATCAGGGATATTCGTGCTACCGGCACGACATGATGATGATGATGATTGATGACATGCTGATAAAAATCAATCAATCAATCAATTAATAATTATTTTGGCCCAGTCAGCTGGGGCCGCAGAATACACCCACTACATCTCTGCCTTAAGAAATGTCCTGTATATGACACTCCACAATCTTAGTGTGTGGCTGCAGTAATGCTGGAGCTTTGGGGAATGCGGAGTATCTCTTTATTGCCATCACTCCCTTGTCGACTCTGGCCCCGAATAGTAGTACCTTATAGAGCCCTATCTATGGATTAAATAGAACTAACTGCATACTTATGCTAAGCGAAATTGTTTGAATTAGGACTGTTTGACTAAACTGAATAGCTTGAAATAGAAATGATTTTAATAATTAGACTATACTTACATTAAAACTGCATACTTCTCCTAAACTGAATTGTTTGAAATGGAACTGTTCGTGACATTGAAACTGTACTTATTCTAAACTGAATTGTTTAATATAGAACTGTTTTGACATTTAACGATGTGTAAATAAAATCTGTACTCATCCTAAACTGAATTGTTTGAAATGGAACTGTTTGTGACATTGAAACTGTACTTATACTAAACTGAATTGTTTAATATAGAACTGTTTTGACATTTAACTGTGTGTAAATAAAGTCTGTATTTATTCTAAACTGAATTAGCTGAATTAGAACTGTTTGAATAATTTGAATAGCTTGAAATAGAAATGTTTTTGACAATTAAGCTGTGTACTCATGCTCAACTGGATTGTTTGAAATAGAACCGACTATCTGCATAAAATGGATTTAACGTTAAATATCCTACAAAGGTAGATATGCCATAAAAACCCAATCAACCAACCAACCAACCAACCAACCAACCAAAACCATTATTAAGTATGTTTCTATACAAGTACATTTCGATTATTTTCATTACACATACATAACGGGGTGTGGAAAGAAAATATGGAATAATTTTAAAACTGTTTTTAGTTTGATTCTTCCTATTTTCGAAAGAAACAATGAATCAAATGTTTCATATTCATATTATTCAAGAATTTTACATAAAAATTCTGCCCAATATAAGTTGCAAGAAAATAAACAAGAAAGAATGTATGATTTGCTTTACGCCTAAACAAAGCCAAAAACATTTCAGAAATAATTGGAGTTTCTTTATGGCGATCATCAAGCACAGACCTGAACTACGCTATATGGGACGTTTTCGAAAACTAAACAAATGCAACTTCCCATCCAAATATTGGTTCGCTTAAAACTACTATGGAGGAGAAATGGAAAAAAAATATCTGAAGAATTAAGTTTGACGGTATGCAAATCTTTTCGAAGGCATATTGATACGATAATAAAAATGGCGGCAATATTGACTAAATTTACTGTTTTGTTTCTATCTGCTTATTTTGTTATTTTTGTTAGATTAAAGTTAATGTTGTTTTATAATAGAGTCGTTCATTTTGCTTCCGCATTCTATATATTTAATTACGATGCAAATAGTCAGCGAAAGACTAAAGTTACCAGACTCCGACATAGACGTAAGTGAATTTAAAATTCAGTCGAAAATTTACGTTCATTTTCCGACATGACCGCAGCAGCGTTCACCAGTTGTATATATATATATATATATATATATATATATATACTCCTTTTTTTACTTCTTCTTTGTCCATGTAGTCTATAAGGGCAATCTGATCAGCTTATGATTTCGATCGGGATCCATGAGGGGGCAGATGGCTAATGAGGCCAATCTGTGCGCGAAAGAGTCTTGGACAGTGAGAACAAAGAATACTGGCGACAGAAGCTGATGTGACGGTGGCATTTTTAAGCTTTTTGCGATGTTTAGCTGCGTTCCTTCTTGCTTTGCAGGCTTTCACATAACGTTTGACAACGTGACACCACTTGGCTCTGTCCTGAGCGAGATTTTCTAGAATATTCGGGGTGATACCGAAAGATTTCAAGGAGACCTTCTGCGTGTCTTAAAAGCACTTATTCTGACATCCAAGGGAGCGCTTGCTCAGAGACAGTTGTCCGTAAAGCAGTTTCTTTGGGAGATCAAGACGGTATCGATGCTGGCAAAAGAAACCCTAGTTAAAACTTCGGTGTCAGGAACATACATATATATATATATATATATATATATATATATATATATATATATATAATGTAAAAGCCGCGTTCGACGATGTGTAACATTTTCCGACAATTTTCCTGTTAGCACCAGTAAAGTTCTTTAATGAAAATTCTTTTTCTATGTGTTCTTCCTTCCACTCTTTCTATTAATGCTTACAACACGACATTTGTTTGTCGTTTCAAATGTTCATTCCTTCGAAAACGTAGGGAATATATTTCGCCATTTTAAATTCAATCCATCCAGATATCATCTTCACCAGAAAAAACTTTAACAGATCACCTATAAAATAGACCTTATCGATATGACTAATCAAGCATGTTTAAAAGAGATGATCCTGCCTATATATATATATATATATATATATTATCATTGAGGTCGGGCTGGTCGGGCTCTGCACGTGTCAACATTCAAAGCAACAAAAATATTTCGTAAAGCGTTGTTTTCATAGTTTTTCGGCTTTTTTTTTTCCGTTTTCATGGCATATCAGCCATTGTTGGTTATTTCATGCCAATCTTCTTCATACGCATATATTGAAAATATATATATATATATATATATATATATATACATAATTTGGTTCGGTTGGGTTTTATGGCATATCGACCATTGAAGGTTATTTAATGCCAAATCCCTTCTGTATATATATATCAAATACAAATTTGGTTTGGTTTGGTTTGGTTTTATCGCATATCAGACATTGTAGAGCATTTAATACCGAATCTTTTCTGCACATATATATATATATATATATATATATATATTAGATAATTAAACGTAGTGCATTCAATAAGTTTCCAGACTTTTTTGTATCGCATTTAAAATTGTCGTAGACATTTCAGTATGTTATTGCTATACATCGTATGAGATGACTGACTAGTTTTTATGATATCAGCTTCAAATGAACAGCTACAGCAGCAATTGGAATACACCCTACTAAAGCCTGATTATCACAGTTGGTGAATTTCAAAAATGTAATCTGACAGTTTAGAAAAACGATATGCAATAAAATTCTGTTTTAAACTTTGAAAAAAATGCCAAAAAAACGTATGTAATGCTTCAGACTGTTTTTGGACCATCTTGCATGAATCGAGCATCAGTTTTTGAGCGGCATAAGAGATCCAAGGAGAGCAGGGAGTCTGTGAGAGATGATGAAAGGTGTGGGAGGAGTAAGGAACTTAATACAACAGAGTTGATTGGCCCAAGAGTTAGGGTTAGAGTTACTATGTTGAGGTGATAAGGGAGTTCAGCAAGAGATTCCTAGGGAAGAGGCCAACACTCTTCAAATCGGGTCAGTGGCATTTTCACCAGGACAATACACCAGTCCACAACTCCATCCTTGTCACAGACCAAGATGGGCATCAAGAGAGTACCTCACCCTGCTTATAGTCCATACCTTGCCCCCTGTGACTTTTGGTTATTCCCTAAGCTCAGAGGCTGTCGTTATGAGATTATATAGGAGATGGAAGAGGCTGTGACAAAGGTCATTGATACGCTCACCCAAGAGGACGTCCATGGCGCCTTCCAGAAGTTGTTGGAACGGTACAACAAGTGCATTGCAGCCGGAGGAGATTACTTCGAAGGGGACTAGAGTTTCATGAGTGTACTATCAATAAAAGTGCCCATACGAAAAAAGTCTGGAAACTTATCGTATGCACCTCGTAATACGGTTTGGTTTGGTTTTAATACCTCTTAACCACTGTAGGTTATTTAATGCAAAATCATTTTATATATATATATATATACATATATATATATATATATATATATATATATATATATATATATACCAAATATATTATTCTAAACACATTTCGTAGGTAACATTTTAAATGAACCTGAACTAATTTTTTGGCTCTCAGTCAAATCGTTTCAGCTCGCACAACTCAATCATTTGTTTACACACAATTAAATTGTTATATAATTGCGGAAGGATTTTTTTTTATATTATCATTTTTCGTTTCATATATCTTATCTTTCGGTTTGGTTAGGCTTAGGACCTTTCGGCTTCGTGCATGGGTAGGTGCAGACAATAACGCAGGTGTTCACGCGCACGCGGGGAAGATGTGTCAATCACAGATGTCACAATAAAAACCCCAGTTAGGAAATAAGACTGGGGATGTGAATGACGTCATGCCCGGAAGCAATGGGCTGTGATTCTTAGTGATTTTGGAAAAAAAAAAGCAGCGAGTAGAGATTTGAAGCTGGACGAAGCAAGTTGAATTTTTGGACCTGGGTGAGGCCAGTCCAGTTAGGGACTGCGGGGTGCGCGCGTTGGTTGAGTCAGTGAGTTGATAGCTGACGAAGGACGAACAGTTAGCATAGAAAAATTGTTTGTCTCTCCCTCTCTCTCCTCGTGTAGAAAACCCAAACTTAAAGAAAGTAATAAAAGTTTCGTACCTGAACCAAGAGAGTCGTCAGTGTTTCGCGTGTTTTTCGGATTCCAATGTTCACAGAATGTTCATAGAACATTCTGTGAACAATATGAACGTTATATATATCCGTATGTTTTACATATTCGCATTTTGAATATATTACAAAATGACCACACTGTTTTATTTCAAACAATTCAGTTTAGCAGAATTCCTCAAAGTAAAGTTATTCCAAGTATTTCTCTATATCACTAATAATTTCTATTTGATTTCTATCAACTTTACTCTGTGGTCAGCAATGACAGCAAAGTCCACAATTGTGCAAGTTTTTTTTTTTTTTCGCTTAATATCATAAGATCTGGTTATCTGGCTGGGTTTTGATGATCTGTTTGTAAGACAAAATCCTGAAGGAGTTTATGTGTGTCATTCTCCTGGACCAATGCTGGGTTGTGCATATACCATTTGATCGTATGGTCAAATTTAAATTTCTTGCAGAACTTCCATTGTCCACCCAGTCGTTTCTAGTCTTATACTCCTGTGTTAATTTGCTCCATTATTATTATTATTATTATTCACTCATTAGAGCTTTTCACATCAGCGTTAGCCGATGGTTTTTCACTGGAGTCTGAGTGACAGCAAGTCTCCTCGATTCTCCAGGACTCTTCTTAGTATTCTGGCCGTTCTCGATAATGCTGTCGTTTGGATGGTCTTCACCCGTCCGCCAACTTCCAAGTCCTCTAGTCCCTTTAGTAATCCTTTAGTTACTGTTCCAAACGCACCAATTTCAATTGGTATAATTGTCACCTTCATGTTCCACAGTTTTTTCCATTCCCTAGCAAGGTCGAGGTACTTATCCTTCTTTTCACATTCTTTCAGTTTTATTCTATGGTCAGCCGGGACAGCAAAGTCGACTATTTTGCAAGTTGTCTTTTTTTTGTTGATTCGTCTTCTGGCTGGGATTAGGTGATCCGTTTGTATGTTAAAGTCCCATTGGTGTTTCTAGGACAAGTGCTGGCTTGTGCATATACCATTTGTTAGTATGGTCGAATTTAAATTTCTTACACATTTCCCAGTGAATCCCCTTGCCGACCCAGTTGTATCTCGCCTTATACTCCCTCTGTGCCAATTTGCTGCATTCGCTTATTATATGATTGATGGTTTCATCTCTATCACCACATTGCCTGCATTTGCTATTTTGTTGAGTCTATTTTACTCATTTGAGAGATTTACAAAGTAAAGTAAGCTGATTGTTGTCCACTGGAGTCTGAGTGTCAGTAAGTCTCTTCAAGTCTCCAGAATCCTTATCAGGATTCTTGCTGAACTCAACAATGCTGTAGCTTTTAATTCAAAGTTCTCCAGTCCCTGCACCAGTTCTTTGTGGACTGTACTGAACGAGCTAATTGCGACTTGTATCACCATCAATTTAATTCTCCATTGATTTCCTGTCCTCTAGCAAGGTCTATGTACTTATCTCTCTTTTCACTTTCTTTCAGTTTTACTCTTTTGTCAGCCGGAGCAGAAAAGTTCACTTTTGAGTCGGTTCTTTTTTTTTCATATTGACAAATACTATGGCTGGTTCTCTTGCCAAGATTAGGTGATCCATTTGTATCCATTTGTGTATATATATATATATATATATATATATATATACCTTACCTGCCCATTGGCCTTGTGGACAGTGTTCGCCAATGACATGGGAGACAAGGGTTCAATCCCAGGTCCAGTCATACAAAAGACTGAAAAATGGTAATTGATAGATCCTTCTTTAACATTCAGTATAAGGTACGTATCAAGGCTAAAATTGAACAATGCAGGAAAATGTGTACCACCCTCCCTACACCTCAGTGTAGGAGTTATTGAAAAGGGAATCTTTGGGTCAAGCAACTCTTCTTTATTAATATATATATAAATATATATATATATAAAGTATAATATTTGAAAGTTCTTATTGTTTTAACACATATAGATGGTGCCATTAATAAAAAAATTCCATATAATTATTATACTGTACTACCCTTCAAAAGGAACTTGTCAAAATTTGAGTCCAATCGGATAATAGATTTATAAATTACAGTTATTTAAGTGAAGCTACGGTTGCAAATTTTTCAAAACAATGGAAAAATCTGAATTTCGTGTGTTGATAAGGCATTGTTTTTTGGGAAAAAATACTGAACAAGCAAAGGAACAGCTTGATAAGCGTTTTTCGGACTCTGCTTCATCAGAAGTAGTGGTTTACAGGCTGTATGCTAACTTTAAACGCGGTCGTACAGACACAAATGATGCTGAAACCTCAGGTCACCCAACTTCAGCAGTTGTCTCAGAAAACACCAAAAAACTCTACAAACTCTTTGTGGCTGATCGTAAATTGAAGTGGCGTGAGATAGTACATGATTTGAAGATACCAGCTGAAGATATACTGACTGTTTGTACACCACAGAACAATACTCATTGTAAAGAGATTTAGCTCTATTGAAGAAGTGATATCAGAAACTGAGGCGTATTTTGAGGCCAAAGAAAAATCGTTCTACAAAACAAAAAAGGGATCTAATTGTTAGAGAAGCTTTGGAATCAGCTTATCCCCCTAGAAGGAGACTATGTTGATAAATAAAGTCAAACTTTATAAATAAAGTCAAACGTTGTTTTTTGATTAGTTTAGCCCCGGACGCATAGAGTGATGTGTTATATCATACATGCAATATCATGTTATATCATACATGCAATATCATGATATTACTTTCTGTATTCTTGCGCCTAGACCAATATATCTTACGAAATGAGAATTTGGTTAATCTAAATTATATATATATATCATCATCATCATCATGTCGCGCTGGTAGCACGGATATCCCTGACCCTCTCTCGCCACTCCTCCCTATCGTTCATCGCCCGAGGTAGGTCTTCAGGACAACATCCCGTATCCTCACATAGCTGCTGAATGTATGTTCGTGCTGGTCGTCCTGCTTTTGCACGGCCATGTGTGGGGGTCCATAAAAGTACATCGTTTATGAGCTCGTCCCTGCTTCTCCAGCAGTGTCCTGCATATCTGGTTCGTGTAGCTTGAATAGTTTTCGTGATAGGAGGCAGGTGGTCGTACAGTTGGTGTCTTGTGGGGTGTTGCCGCCAGGACTTGTTCAAGAAAGCACGCAGCATTCTTGTGTAATTGCCATCTAGCTTCCTCTCCATATATATATATATATATGTGTGTGTGTGTGTGTGTGTATGTGCGTGTGTGGTTAGGCAGCAGTCGTTCATTTAAGCATGTTTAATTAAATAATAAAGACAAACTTTGTATAATTTATTTCAAAAGCTTTCAAGTTTTCGGATAAGTGTCTTAGTTTCAATTTGGAATAAATAGATGAACTCCCTAAAATTGTCCCGAGCGCTTACGGGACCTTCATAGGCCATCATCAGGGGTTCCTTGCTTATATAAGGTGTGTATATTTTTTTAAAGAGTTTTGAAAGTTTTTGAAAGTTTATACCATAACAAAAACATGGGAACGCAGAGTTGGATAAAACAGGTTAACTGATGAATTTTAAAAAAGGGGAAGCTATTTTGAATAGTGAGCGCTATCAACGGAAATAGAATAATATATATATATATATATATATATATATATGCGAGTGTGTGTGTTGGATTGAAACGGGTAAGCACATCTGTCTTTTTTTATTCCAGTCTTGATCCCTTCAATTTTCACATAACCTATTCCCGCCAATCCTTCTTTTTACCACAAGTGTTAATTTACTAAGCTTTTTGCTTTGATGTCGCACAAGGCCATATGAAAGGGGCACCCAATGAGACTCGATCTAACTCGTGTAGGTTTGCTAATCGAGCTTGCTGACCATTACACCACCAGAAATGCCACAAGAATGAATACCTTTCTTCAGTATATTCTCCTCGAACTAATTTTTTCTTGTCTTTATATAAATTTAAACGACACGCCATTCACTTTGTTTATTTATTATACACAGCCCAAAGATGGGTCAAGATGGGGACAATAGATTTTGCGGACCATACGATGTCTTCCTATGTTCATTTCATCCGAAATTTAAACAACTCTTACGAGGAGTTGAAAGGATTTAATATATAATAGGCAGACACGATGTATCTGTCATATTGAATCAAATATGTTTAAAAAAGAAATGCTGCACACAAACACACACATACATACACACACTGAAGTGCATGCGCAGACTCACAACTCCAACAAGTCATTTTCAGATATGAATCATGGAATTAAAAACAAATTACAACTCTATCAAAACAATCTTAACTATAAAAGCCTGGTAAAAAAAGACGGTCTTAACCATAATTAGCCTCCTGAAGATGACAATAAAGTCTGACACACGTGTCGAGTATAATTATATCAAAAAACCTCAAATACGATATTCAATTTGTATTTGCATTAGTCAAGTAGGTAGATGGTTTGGTTTGGTTGGTTGGGTTTTATGGCATATCAACCTTTGTAGGTTATTTAACGCCAAATCCATTTTTATGTAAATAATCTGTTCTATTTAAAACAATTCAGTTTAGCATAAGTACACAGCTTAATGGTCAAAAACATTTCCATTTCTAACTATTCAAGCAGTTGTATGTAACAATTCGGTTAAGTCGGTTTAATGTCGAAAAACAGTTCTATTTCAAATAATTCAGTTAAGCATAAGCACGCAGTTTAAATGTAAGTACGGTTTAATTGTAAAAGTCATTTCTATTTCAAACTATTCAGTTTTACTCAAACAATTCATTTTAGCATAAGTATGCTGTTAGTTCTATTTAACCCATAGATAGGACCCTTATCAGGTGCTACCAATCCGGGCCAGAGTGGACCTGAGAGCAATGGCAATAAAAGGGTACTCCGCATTCCCCAAAGCTCCAGCATTGCTGGAACCTCACCATCGGATTGTTTAGTGTCATATACAGGACACTCGTTAGGGGGGTCTTACCCCTCTGCAGAGGTGCAGTCAGTGTATTCTACAGCCCCAGCTGACTGAGCAATCAAGTAGGTAGAGTATTTGCCAATTGCTCGGGAGACCGGGGGTTCAATCGCAGGTTGAGTCATACTAAATACTCAAAAAGTGTTACTTGATGCCACCTTGCCTGTCACTTAACAATATTAGGTACTTATCTGTGGTAAAGTGGAACAATCCTTGGAAACGAGTACTGTAGTGACTAATTAAAAGGGGGCCTTCGAGGTTCCATTAATTTTGGTCGCCAACTTTATCTGACATATATATTTATTTAACTTATTTATAAGAGGTCAGTCTTAGGGCGCATCAGGTAGAGTAATGGTCAGCTAGCTAAACAAGGAAACTATTATGATTGAGTCCGAGTCTTTCTGAGTGACCGATTCGAATGGCCTTATACCATATATCAGCCACGAGCTTAGTAAATTACTAAGTCCGTGTGGTTAAATAGCAAAAGTTCCGGACTGTGGCCTCAAAGTATGCGAGTTATAACTTCAGTCATGCTACAATGTTCACTTTCAGATTAATACACCTGTAAAAGGCATGAACCCCCATATTCTCCAAGCTATAGATTAGTATCACTGTTGTTCTTCTACAAGGATGGCTCTGACTTTAAATAAACCTCGAATTTTGATATGCCTTTAAACAAAAAAAAACAACAAAATTATTTATCAACGGTTATATGCATTGCTGGCATTCGAGCTGAGTGAATGAAAAATTGATCCCCTTTTCTTAGGAGGGAATCCTCTCTGGCAATACCTGCCTTGCGGGTTTGAGTTCCTAGCTTGGCTCTTTAATCGGCCCAATGATGAGAAATGCCGACGGGATCAACGTTTTTTGTGACGTCCGAACATGAATCTCGATTCGTGCATATCCCCAACACAATAAAATCCCCTGTGTCAAATCCCTCCAGATGGAGAATCGGGTAAACATCTTTGATAATTATTTCATTTGTTTTTTTTTGTTTGTTTGTTTTTATTCTATTTTTTTTTTTTTAGTATATCTTTCATGATTTCCTATTTTTGTGCCAACACTTTATGTTCTAAAACTCTATCCCTGTAACCAGCAGGAACCCCAGTCGGCATAAAATGTCCTTGTATCTCTCGGCAGTTTTCATGCTGTTTGCATAAGAGATTGAAATAAGCCATTGTTTTCCTCAATTAATCATCGAACCAAAAACGTAAATTTATGTTAATGTCTTTCTCCTCTTACTCCTTCTCCTTCTCACTGCGCACGCGCGCGCATGTGAGTGTGTGTGTGTTTAAATCCAATATATTGACAACAAATTTCGTAGTAGTAAGTTTAATGCAAAAGCAATTTAACAAAAAAAAAAAATGTTTAAAAAATATAAATGAAAGTCCAATTCACTCAATTAGGCATTTGTGTCTATCAGGACTCAATGAGTTCTCATCTTAAGTATTTGGCTAATTGATAAGGAGGAAAGAGAAGAGAACCAATCAACAATGGTGGCTGTGTTTAAATTTCCGCCATTTTGGTTAAGTATTTTTTTAAAAATCTATTTCGCTATTTTGTTTTTATTTCTATAAAGTTGATCACAGCAGCAGAGTAATTCTCATTAGCCTCCAATCTCTCTCCATACTGGTTGTGTTTTCTATGCATAATGTATAATGATTTCGTTTAATTTATGTACCGTAACATAGTAAAAATAGCATAACTAAGCGGCATACTTGCTAGAGCAATATAGTTGGTGTCCTAGAAAATAACACAAATTAGCACAGAAGGAGTATAAGACTTAACACAATTTGGAGGGCAAGGATGATCGATTAGGAGATGTGCAAGAAATTTAAATTTGACTATACGAACAAGAGGTATATGCACTCCCCAGCATTTGTCCTAGAAAATGACATATAAACTCCTATGAGACTTTGGCATACACACGGATCACCAAATGTCGGCCAGAAAACCAGACCTTATAATAATCAACAACAACAACAACAAAAAAGAGAATTTGCAAAATTGTAGTCTTTGCTGTCCCGGTTAACTACAGAATAAAACTGAAAGAAAGAGAAAAGAAGGATAAGTACTTCGACCTTGCTAGGGAATTTTTTTTTAAATATAGAATATGAAGGTGATGATTATACCAATCGTGATTGCTGCATTCGGTACAGTGACTAAAGGGCTATTAAAGGGACTGGAGGACTTGAAAGTTGGAGGATGATTGGAGACAATCCAAACTACAGCATTGCTTAGAACGGCCATGAGGAGACTTACTATCAACCAAACTCCAGAAAAAACCGATCAGGTAACAATGATGGGAAAAACTCTCAGGGATTAAGTAATAATAATAATAATATATGAACAAGTGGTATATACGCGCCCCAGAATCTGGACAATGTGATCGGCCATGTTATTAAAGCCCTGAGGATATTTACTGTCATTCAGACACTAGTGAAATACTACCAGGAGACAATAGTGTGAAGAATTTGCTGGGGGCACAATAATAATAATGAACACATTATAGTTTGCGCTCACCTAGATCGGTAGAGTTTTTCAGGTTATTTTCTTAACTATTGGATTCTAATTATAAAACATTCGTTTATTTATTCATAAATTATAACACGCATGGGTTTTATTGATCTTTCTTTCGAATGTATTTGACCAGGAAATAGTAAAAATAAAATGTCATCACGTGATTTCTTCCGGACAATAGAGTTTGATTAAAGAATAAACCAAATTTTAGTTCAATTTGCATATGATTAATTATAATTTAACCATTATATACGTGTTCACCGAAATCACTGATGTTGATCAGGATATTAGACAAGTTCACATACCTCGGTAGCAGCTTCTCATCTACAGAAAGCGATGTGAATATGGCCATAGCGAAGGCATTGACTACTGTCGATAAGCAGTCGTTCTTCTGGAAGTCTGATCTATCCAATTCAATATAACGAGATATCGCTCAAGAAGCGGATGAGTCAATACTTCTCTATGGATATACCACGTAGACGCCGACAAAACGTTTAGAGAAAAAGCTAGTTGAGAACTGCACAAGAACGCTAGGAGGTAGACTGAAAATATCCTGGAATCTCTACAAAATATTTGAACGGCCCCTAACGTCCATTCTCTAAAACCATTCAAGTAAGACGAAGAAGAAAGGCGGGCCACTACAGGAGAAGCAAGAAGGAACTCATTAGTAACGTTTTTCTATCGACCCTACACATGGACGTCATAATGTTGGCCGACCGGCAAGAACTTTCCTATGCGAACTCATGATGGTAGTAAGGGACAGATAGAGAGAATCAGGGAAATACCTGCTAGCAGCGTAACTCAAAGATGATAATTGCAGTGTACTAATGTTAGTGAATGAAAATACAATATTAACAATAGTGCTACAAAAATAAAGAAATTTATTTCTTTGTTGGGAGCTGAAATGTAGAAGGTTATACAGCGATTTGCGTAACAAGTCACGACCGTAGAGACCTGTTCTGAGTCCTGGGTGGATAGGATCTTTATCCAACTTGAAGTAGTAACATGACATCGTTGTTTGAAGATCGAATGAGCACGGCGCCGCTGAGAAACAGTTCGTACGTATCACTCCGGGTTGGCGTGAGTAACTGATCTGTGTTGTCTGGAATATTGTGTGTTTTTATAGCATTAAGGTGGATCCCACGCGCAAATTCTTTGGGCGCGTATTTTAGAGACCTCCTATTGGTCCTGAAAACCATTTTCAATTTGTTAATTTTTGTAACATCTGCGTGGGCAGTAGTTGAAGATATTGGCGCCAATTTTGATCCGGTTTTTCTTTTGACAAGGAAATTGCATCATTTCCTATTATAATGATTAGGATGATTTTATTATCAACGAATTGAATTAGGCTATAAGTCCGCTGTTATGTTAGCCTATAGCGTTATAATCTGGTGACACGGGTCGCAGTTCCGTCTGAGAGGCTAATAGTCGTTATCGCGCAGAGGCGGTTTGGCATCGCCTCTTGTTCGAGCGAGCATGCGAACCGTTGCTCCGATTTAACAGTTCCTCTCGTACTGGACGGAATAGCCGTGGTCACGATCGACTAACCACACATGCCGATACGTAGGATAAAACTAACAAGTCTCACGATGATCTAAACCCAGCTCATGTTCCCAATCCAACGCTTGGCGAATTCTGCTTCGCAATAATAGGAAGAGCCGACATTGAAAAATGAAAAAGCGACGTCGCAACGAACTTTTGTCCGCCATAAGTTAGTTATCCCTGTGGTAATATTGTACCTTAGCCATGATATGGCTATGTGAGAAACGTACATCGAATGTCAATAAAGATAGAACATAGGAATCTCAAAGTTCGAAAAACATGTAACGACTTTTTTGTTCAGGTACGAAACTTTTTGAGTTTAAAAAAAAAAACTTTGAGTTTAAAGGTTTTTCGACATAAGGAGAGAGAGAGGCACAATCTTTCTATTCTGGCTTTTTCATCTGCCCCACCCCCAACTCGTGCAGCACCCGCCACAAGGCCTCTGCGAGCTAGCGAAAGCCAACCGTCTTCTCCCGAGCCAGGTCTCAACTCAACTTTCTTCAAATTTCCAAAATCCTTCGCACGCTTCCGGTGCGTGACGTCATTCGCACTCTCTAGCCCCCGTTTCCCATCACGGCCTATTATGACATCTCTGAGTGACACGTCCGTTCCGCCCCGCGCGCGCGTGAACACCTGCGTTAATATTGCACCTAAGTAACCCATGCACTGAGCCGAAAGGTTCTCAGCCGAACTAAACCCAAAGGCGAAAACCGAAATCCCTCGGCCATTATGTTACAATATTTCTGACACCTCTCGGCCGAATGTATCTCTGCGCGGATAATTTTACATTGCTTGGTCTGGTAGTCCGAAAGCTTGTTGTCAAAACGTAATAAAGTATTATGTTCTTTTTATTATTTTTTTTATTTTTACCATGATGGAAGTAAAATACAAAACATAGTGTTAATTTATATCATAATTTAATTATTAACAAAACAGTTCCAGGCGAGTATAAGCGTTCAGACTATTTTTGAAGCTAGTATGATTTATTCATTTATCTCATCATCATCATCATCATCTTGTTATGCCAACAGCACGGGTATCCCGGACTCTCTCTCACCACCCCTCCCTATCGTTCATCGCTTCCGGCAGGTCCTCATGGCTACATCCCGAATCGACACAGAGCTGCTGTATATAGGTTCAAGCTGGTCACCTGGCATTTGCTCGGCCATGGGAAGCGGTCCATAGGAGTAAATTACTTATGTGCTCGTTCCTATTTCTCTAGCAGTGTTTTGCATGTCTGGTTCGTCTAACTTTGATAGTTTTCGTGATGGGTGGTAGGTGGCTGTACAGTGGCTGATTTGTGGGGTGTTGCCTCTAGGACTTGTTCAATATTGCTCACAGCATTCTTGTGCAGTTTCCGTCAAGTTTTTTTTTCATCCGATTAGTTAGCATACATGTGGTGCATTCATATAGCAGTATCGACATGACCGCTGCTTGGAAGAAACTGCATTTTATTTCATCGGTCAGGCCTGACTTCCATATGACCGATAGTCTATTAGTAGCTGTCCATGCCTTTGCAAGTAGCGTGTCGATATCTTTCTCGATTGATGAGACACTGCTTCCTAGGTAGGTGAACTTGTCAACTAGTTTCCGAGTGCTACCGTTTAGTGTGGAAATGTCGCCTCTTTGATTAAAAGACCAAATATACCATTTTGTGTGCATTGACATGGAGGCCAATGCCTGCAGAGGTTCGTTCTAGAGTATGCAGTTGGGCTTCGGTTTGGGCGGGTGCATTTGCCAGAAGCGCTATGTCATCAGCATAGTCTTCGTCGGTATTTGTTTTTGTGAGGTGCCTTCTGCTTCTTTTCTTTGTTAGCATGGAACCCACCGAAAATGACTCTTAATATATTTTAACACATTCTGGGAAATGTGACTATATTTACTGATTTCAGGAAGAATTTGACTCTCCATACATGAATTGTTAAAACCTGAAATAAAGTTTTGAATTGTAAGATATCTTCTTCTCTTTCCTTTCTCACTTCCTTAAATTTTCTTGCAGCCTTCTACAGATAAAGTAGCCAATAAGTTAATTGTAGTAAGAATGTTATATAGCAGCATAATGTCGGTCGATGGACTATATTAAAGAGGCATAAAACTTTCTTTACAAAAATATCCCAATTTTTTTATTTCTCTAAAGTGGCGGCAGTGCTGTGTGAGAGAGGGTCAGGGAAACGGAGTACTGCGATATGATCATTAAGTTCTTAACAACTAGATTCTATGTTTAGGGCCCCCCTTAACACTTCTTTTGCTCCTTGGCAAGGGTGCGCCAGTGGGTTATTTGGCCCCAACTCCACTAGGCACTCTCTGACCATGACTGTGAATTACAGTGACTGATCATGACTCTGTGGGTACGTGTGAATAAATAATTTCCTAAAGAATTCCTATTGTCATTCTACGTGACTCGATTCTGGCTGTCAACACACGTAAGCTGTATACACCCACGCACCACTTGTTTTCCTGTAATCTTTTGTTTACACTGTTGGAGCATCCTTATCGACGCCTCTAGCAAAGGTCCAAATGCAACTAATAGAAGAACAATGGAGTCAGATACGAAAACATACAATATCGCCCAATAGACCAAAGAATAACCACTAAATGTCTGAATTTCTGAGACTAAGCTCGATGATTTTTATTTTTCGCACTATTGTCTTCATCTTTATTGTTATTTCTACAAAGTTTCGGCAGATATGCTCTCCAGCCTTCTTCATGTGTTTGCTAGATACATAGCGTATCGGTTATAGGCATTGGTGCCCCAAGCTTCTAAGCAGACAATCATCTAGAGGTTGCAGGTTCAATCCGGACTTGTACCTGGTTATGGTTAACGGAATCAGAACAGGCAACCCCCGTAGATTCAATAAAGGACGCAGTTCGAAATTCCGTGTAGGTTCTCGAGTTCGACAAACACCTGAAATATATCCACTCATAACCAACAACCTAAGAAACGAAAATGAAAACCAGCAAACCTTCTTATTGCCTATACAGGGATGAACGATAAAATTGTCGCTCAAGAAAAGACGACATGATTCCATTTCCGTTTAATGAAAACCAGTTTTCTTTTTTCTGTTGCAGACCATCTACTAGTTGGCCAGTTGTGTACAAATCCCAAGAGCGATAGGAGCCTTCTATCATGTGTGAAAGTGACACAATGTTCACTGAGCGAGATCGGAGATGCGCTCCTGTACAACTCATGCTCTCTACCGATCAAAGTTATAACAACAGGATCATTGCCAGCACCCTCAATATGCAAATCCGGACGGTTCAACGTGCCCAGGGTGATGAAAACAAAGTTTCCGGCTTCGGTTATGGTTTTTGGTGTGGTTTCAAGTCAGAGCCACATCATGCCACTTCACTTCTTCGAAGTCGGCTTGAAAGTCAACACCAAAATGTACCTGGATGTGCTGAAGAGTGGGGTGATTCCCTGGTACAATCAGGTGGCCGATGGCAGATCCTAGGTGTGGCAGCAGGACTCGAAACCAGCCTACAAGTCCAAAGAGACCCAGGCTTAGCTTCAGAAGGAGTGCTACGACTTTGTACCCTTCTCTTACTGTCCCCTCCTCCCCCGACCTGAACCCGCTGGACTACTTCGTTTGGTCATAGGTCGAGAACATCACCGACATGACCTCCCACAACACCAAAGCCAGCGTGGAAAAAGGCATGCTCCCAGTTCCGGATCCGTATCGATGTGGTGATTGAGGCTGAAGGCGGCTACATTGAATAGATGTCAGCTCTACTACATAATCAAGCTGAATAATAATTAGCTGAATTGATATTTTCAATAAAAGTTTTAAAATAAAGCTGTAGTGTTGTTTTCTTTAGAATGACGATTTTATCGTCCCACCTGTACTTTAACTAGAACCTAGAACAGAAGACATCGTTCTACCAAAAGTTGCCGAAATCCCCAGGATTGTTCGGCTCTCTACGTGTCAAACGATACCGGTTATGCAAGGCGGTTGTAAAGGCAGGTTGTTCTGTGAATCCAAAAGATCCTCTGCCAAAAAAAGAAACATAACTTGAAAAAAAAACTTTTTTTCTTTATTCGGGTTGTCAGAACATGAAACTCAATAAAACAGTGAGCTAAAGAGCTGTTAAGATGGAAACTAGAGTTGGGAGGCAGTTTTTCTTACAACCCGAAAATATGCTTGGTTACTCGATTTGATTGCTTTAATGGCAGGGGAAATGAATGAAAGAAGCGATAGTGACTTTATTCTGGGAAAACATATAATTGAGTATAAATCATTTTGATCAAATTTCGGCTTTAAATAACGTATGATAGTTTGATATGACACTGAATTCAGTAAATTAGATCTAAAGGAGTATAAGACTAGACACGACTTAGCAGGGAAAGTGATCCATTGGGATATGTGCAAGAAATTAAAATTCGACCTTACGAACAAATAGGAAATGCACAATCCAGAATCTGTCCTGGACAATGAGACGCACACATTTCTCTGCGATTTTGAGAAACAGATGGAACATGAATGTGACAGTGATACCAAATGTAATTGGTGCTTTTGGTACAATCTCGAAAGGATTGGTACAAGGACTAGAGGAATTCTCAATAAGAGGACGAGCAGGGGACAGTATAAGACTAGATACGACTTAGCAGGGAAAGTGATCCATTGGGAACTGAAACTAATGGAACATGAAAGTGACAGTGATACCAAATGTAATTGGTGCTCTTGGTACAATCACGAAAGGATTGGTACAAGGACTAGAGGAATTCTCAATAAGAGGACGAGCAGGGGACAGTATAAGACTAGATACGACTTAGCAGGGAAAGTGATCCATTGGGAACTGAAACTAATGGAACATGAAAGTGACAGTGATACCAAATGTAATTGGTGCTTTTGGTACAATCTCGAAAGGATTGGTACAAGGACTAGAGGAATTCTCAATAAGAGGACGAGCAGGGGACAGTATAAGACTAGATACGACTTAGCAGGGAAAGTGATCCATTGGGAACTGAAACTAATGGAACATGAAAGTGACAGTGATATCAAATGTAATTGGTGCTCTTGGTACAATCTCGAAAGGATTGGTACAAGGACTAGAGGAATTCTCAATAAGAGGACGAGCAGAGGAGTATAAGACTAGACACGACTTAGCAGGGAAGGTGATCCTTTGGGATATGTGCAAGAAATTGAAATTCGACCTTACGAACAAATAGTATATGCACAATCCAGAATCTGCCCTGGACAATGAGACGCACACATTTCTCTGCGATTTTGAGAAACAGGTCACATAATCTCGGCCAGAAGACCAAACCTAGAAATTGTCGCCCCCCCCCAAGGAGGAGTTACATAATTGTAGACATGGCTGTCCCGGGAGGCCACACCACAAACTAAAATTGAAAGAAAGTGAAAAGAAAGATAAGTACCTGGACCTTGCTAGGGAACTGAAACCAATGGAACATGAAAGTGACAGTGATACCAAATGTAATTGGGGCTCTTGGTACAATCCCGAAAGGATTGGTACAAGGACTAGAGGAATTCTCAATAAGAGGACGAGAAGAGGACATCCAATTTATTGTATTGTTAAGATCCTCCAGAATACTGAGAAGTGTCCAGAAAACTTGAGGAGACTTGTTGTCACTCAAACTCCAGTGAGAAACCATCTGCAAACCCTGGTGTGAAAAACTCTCAAAGGAGTAAAATAATAACTTTATACATATATATATATATATATATATATATCGAAAATAAACTGATTTTCATTCCATAAAATGGTGTCAATTTTTCAGCAAAAATAGGGTGGAGATGTGGTAGTTTTTCTTTTTATGTTTTTGCCTTTATTGACTAATCAGCGCCTTCAATCGGGACGCCCGATTTTAAAAATTTGTTTGAGACTTAACAGACGATAATATTTGACGATCAAATCACAAAATAATTTAAGAAATCTTTACCCTCCAAGAATTTTAAAATATATATTTTTAACCAATTTTAATCTCAGCTAAAAATCATCAACTTTTTTTAATATAATTTCAAGCCGACATCAGTCATATGAAAAAGTAATAAAATAGATATTTTTTTATTAAATTTATTGTTCCATTCTTAATACTTTATATCTTTTCAGTGAAAATCTAACATTCTCTTTCTTCAAAAATGCATTTGACTTTCAAACTTGATTTTCAAGCGGGAAGTTTATTTGTGTTAGATGGATGTGATTATACACTTACTAATGTTTCTGGCGACAGATATTATGCCAGTTGGTTTACAGTGAAGATCGAATGAGAAAAGGTCTCATTTACGGGCCTAATATAAACAGCTGAACACAATACTAGTATTAAACTGATTCAAAGGCCATACATTTATTGTTAAACGCGTACAAATAAAAGAACAGGCAAAAAATTAAAGGAATCATCAGGAACAGGGGACAAAACAATTCTAAAAAATAAAAAAATCCGATGGCCCTTTCATCCGGCTCTAGTGATGCAGAGCGTCGGAAGAACAATAAAAACGGGTAATTTATTATAGTATGAGAAGATTGTGTGACAGTGCAATATATATATATATATATATATATATATATATATATATATATATATATATATATATCACATCAGTACCTAATACATCCCACAATATATTTAAAATACGACTGCTTCTCTGTCTACATAGAGAGGGGGTGATCTAAACCAATATAGATCACCTCTAAGATGTTTAATTTGACTTTATCCCTGAGTCTATGTAGAAGAGAATAACAGTCATCTGGATAATTGGTCCTGCAACTATTTATAGCTAACATATGTTCTCCAATAGCCGAGTCCATAGCCTGAGATTGCTCGGATGTTAATCGGCCTCAATGAAAAATACCTCTGGGTACATGCTGTCTTATTCGAACCTATATATATATATATAGTAAGAAGCAAAAGGTACCCCGCCAAAACAATCACAGACGCCGACTACGCTTATGACTTGGCGTTACGGGCGAATAAACCAAAATCAAGCAGAGACAATACTGCATAGTTTGGAACGAGCCGCAGCAGGCCTTTGCCTCCATGTCAATGCACACAAAACTGAATATATGTGTTACAATCAAACAGGCAACATTACCACACTAGACGGAGCCTCTCTGAGGCTGGTGGACAAATTCACATACCTAGGAAGTAGCGTCTCATCAATCAAAAACGACATCGACACACGACTGACGAAAGCATGGACGGCTATAGATAGGCTCTCAATCATATGGAAATCAGACCTGACCGATAAAATGAAACGCAGTTTCTTCCAGGCAGCGGTTGTATCGATACTGCTAAATAGATGCACTACATGGACGCTAACTGAACGGCTGGAGAATAAACTTGACGGCAACTACACAAGAATGTTGAGAGCAATATTGAACAAGTCCTGGCGACAACAACCCACGAGACACCAACTATACGGCCACTTGCCTCCCATCACGAAAACTATACAGGTTAGACGAGCCAGACGCGCAGGACACTGCTGGAGAAGCAAGGACGAGCTCATAAGTGATGTACTCCTATGGACCCCAACATATGGCCAAGCAAAAGCAGGACGACCAGCCCGAACTTACATACAGCAGCTATGCGAGGACACAGGATGTAACCCAGAAGACCTGCCGGAGGCGATGAATGATAGGGAGAAGTGGCGAGAAATTGTCAGGGATATCCGTGCTAGCGGCACGACATGATAATGATGAGGATATATATAGTACAATTGAATGGAGACTCAAACTCGGTTAAGTCGTCATAATAAATTTATTTCGTCGGAGAATATTATTGCTATACTCTCCGTCTCGTCCGATGACTCTTTACATGCTGTCGCAGAGTAACGAATGTGGAGTTTCAGTTCTTATTCAGAGGATTAAATGAGGTAATTAAAAATAAAATTAAAAATAAGAATCAGAAAATGAAAAATAAAAAAATTAAATTAAATAAAAAATAGAAATTAAAAAAATAAAAATAAGGTGGAAATCAAATTCAGGTTTCGTGCCGAACCAAGTGCAATATAATATGGAGAGTGGTCAATGTCTTGGATAGAGCTATTATATAATGATAATAAATAAATATATATTAGATATGTATATTTAATTCATGGAATGTATATATATATATATATATATATATATATATATATGTCCGTAACTATCTATACATCTCAGACTATACCTATCTAAAAATCTATTTATCTATGTTCATATCTATATATATATATATATATATATATATATATATATATATATATATATAAGTCTGACATATACACATATACATATATGTTATTGCTATACTCTCCCTCTCGTCAGATGACTCTTTACATACTTCCCTCCTGTCACAAAGTAGCGAATGTGGAGTTTCAGTTCTTATTCAGAAGATAAAATAAGGTTATTAAAAATAAAATTAAAAATAAGAATCAGAAAATGAAAAATAAAAAAAAATAAAATAAAAAATAAAAAATAAAAGTAGGAATAAGATTAAGGTGGAAATCAAATTACAAATTCTTTCATTCATAGGCGTGAGCAGAGGGGGTTAACATGTTATATGCTAGAACGATTAAGAAACAGGAGAGGAATTAATCTACTGGTCAGTCCCTTCTAATTTTGCATTCTTGTAGTAGTTCCTCCAACTTGACAGGTGTGATTTTCTAAACAGACTAAGATCGTTTAACCAATGGGTATCTCATACATGATTTACATTTATTCCTAATATGTCTGCTTATTAACTCAGCAGTTGCTATTCTAGATATTCCTCTTGTTTCAATTAGGATCGAGATAGTTAAACCAGATAAGGTGGAGACATTTTATATAGTCGTCAAGTGTTTTTTTTTTTATTTACCCTAAAAATTGTCATATATATTAAATTAATCGAACTTATATATATATATATATATATATAAGTTCGAAGTTATATATTAGTTCGGAGTTAGGCTTCCTGATGATCCGATAAGGTGAAACTTCAGTAGAAGATTTCCGACTCGCGATTTAAGTTAATTATATATATATATATATATATATATATATATATATATATATTAAAGTAATCGCCCTCTATTTAAAATACCTCCGGGTACACGCTGTCTTATTCGAACCTATATATACTTATATATATATTAAAGTAAATATTGAAAAGCAATAGACAAACAAATTAATCCAAAATGGAATAATTTATTGCAAAGAAGAGACGACGTAAAACGTTTCGCTTTTAAAGAACCATTATCAGGACTTAAGATTGGTGATACCAAGTGTTGATAGAACGACGATCGATGTTTAATTAAATACAAAAATTGATTGAAAGGTTATATGATCTTTCTTTGTATATAGTCTCCACTCTTGTTTTTTGTATCTACATATATATATGTGTGTGTGTGTGTGTGTGTGTGCTCATAAAATTGACAAACGTCTCTGAAGAATCAAAGTTTTCCGAAGAAAACGAACCACAAAATCACAATTTTTGACGATTCTTCGAATCATAGAAGGAGTCAGAACAAAAACTTTGAGGCGACTCTCTTATTTGTAGATCTCTCTAAGGCATTTAACTCCATACGCAAAGGAAAGGTGGAGCAAATGCTTCTCACTTATGGTCTCCACCCCAAAATCCGTTGCATCCATAATGATGCTCTATGAGAACACGAAGTATGGTTCACTCACAAGATGGAAACAGACTTCTTTGACATTGTCGCAGGTGTCCTGCAATGAGATACGTTAGCCCTATACTTGTTCATAATCTACCTAGATTGATGGGGTGTCCTCGTGGTGTAATGGTGTGTTCTCGTGGTGTTTATGGGGTGTCCTCGTGGTGTAATGGTTAAAGCGATGAGCTGCGGAATCGTAGTACGCGAGTTCGTACTCCAGTCGCGCTATTACGTTCACTTTCGGGCAAATACCCTTGGGAAAGGTATGAACCCCCTTATTCTCCCTCCAGCTATGGGTAAATAGTAGGACGGACTAGGTTCTTCAGCCTTGGTGAGGCAACTAGTCTAGGAGAAGGAAAAACGCTGAATTCAAACCTGTTAAACTCCGCTTAAAAATTGACCTTGTGTCATATCCTGCCCGAGCGGAGGGGTTGGTAAATAGTACCTAGATTGCGTACTTTGAGCGTCGATAGATTTAATAAAAAAAAAATTTACTGTCGCAAAGGCAAGAAGCACAAACAATTACGGAAGCGGACTACGCTGATGACATAGCGCTTCTGGCCAATAAACTCGCCCAGGCCAAATCCCTGTTGCATAGTCTGGATCAGGCAACAAGTGGCATAGGTCTCTACGTCAATGGAGAAAAAATAGAAATCATTTGGTTTAATCAAACTCAAAAAGGAGATATCTCCACACTAAAAGGTGGGTCTCTGAAATCAGTGGACAAGTTCACCTGCCTCAGAAGCAGTGTCTCATTAACTGAAAACCACATCGTGGCTAGCGAAGGCATGGTGTTTGTTGATAGGCTATAGGTCATGTGGAGGTCAGTTCTGTCCGATAAAAAATAGTTTTTTTCAGGCAGCAGTCGTGTCGATGCTACTTATATGGATCCACCTCATGGATACTGATTAAGCGTATACAGAAAAAGCATGACGGTAAATGCACGAGAACGCTGCGAGCTGTTATAAACAAATCATCAGCTGAACGACAACCTGCCTCCCATCTCTTAAACCATACCCGTCCGATGAACAAGACGGGTCACAGCAGGAGAAGTTAGGACAAACTCATATGTGACGTTCTCCTTTGGACCCGTTTACACAGACGAACAAGTGTTTAATCACCAGCTAGAACTCAACTACAATAGCTTTGGGCGACTAGCAAGGGAGAGTCAAGGAAATCAGTGCGAGTGGCACGACATTATTCTTATGATATACATATATATATATATATATATATATATGGAAGAAAATAATGGATTGTATTCCGAGAGTTTGTACAGAAAAATTGATAACAAGGTCATCCAAGAAGACAGAGAGATTTATTGAGAAACAAAGTCGACACTATAGCGTTTCGGTTCTACTGAACCATCATCAGAGCTATGAGGGATTATATTAGTGATTATATTAGTGTCATCATCATCATCATGTGATGCCGAAGGCAAGGATATCCCTGACCCTCTCTCGACACTTCTCCCCATCGTTCATCACCTCTGGCAGGTCTTCAGGGCCACATCCCGTATCCTCACATAGCCGTTGGATGTATGTTCACGCTGGTCGTCCTGCTTTTGTCCGGCCATATGTGGGGGTCCATAGGAGTACATCACTTATGAGCTCGTCCCTGCTTCTCCAGCAGTTATCTGCATGTCTGGTTCGTCTAACTTGGATAGTTTTCGTGATGGGAGGCAGGTGGCCGTATAGATGGTGCCTTGTGGGGTGTTGCCGCCAGGACTTGTTCAATATTGCTCGCAATATTCTCGTGTAATTGCCGTCTAGTTTCTTCTCCAGCCGTTTAGTTAGCGTCCAAGTAGTGCATCCATACAGCAGTATCGATACGACCGCTGCTTGGAAGAAACTGCGTTTCATTTAATCGGTCAGGTCTGATTTCCATATGATCGATAGT
>OY757946.1:39638859-39653859 GCA_963585895.1 Sepioteuthis lessoniana | reverse complement strand
CTCAAGAGATTCCAAATTAACTAGTAAACTCTAGACCACTTAACCATGAGGTTAAGCTTACGTGGATATGTAACGCTGACTTGGGAAGACGTGTGCTTGGAGGTGACCGTATCCCCACAAGGTAAAAAACGTATCTATAAGACACATTAGGTTAAGTGGTCACACATGTACCATGACTAGCTAATTTGGCGTCGCTGGTATACGATGTAGAACGATGGCTTAATGGTGGAGCTTCGGCTCTGTGGTCTCTGGTTCGATCTTCAATTGTGGAGATCACAGTAAACGCTGCCAATCTGACCTAATAAGGTCGAAACAGCTGTCCAGTGTTCCATATGTCGCACGGAGTGCTTGCCGGATTTTCTGGTGATGGTAATTCAATTTAGAATATATAATTCCTCTATTTAAAATGAATATATATATATATATATATATATATATATATATATATATATATATATATATATTCCTTTTTTTATCCGTTACCCAATGTATCTCTCTTTTATTTATCTATCTTAGTAATTTTTTAGATCGATCTATTTTCCATTGAGTCTTCGTCTACTCTGCCCTTCTCTCTTTCTCTCTGCATCTATCTATCTATCTATCTATCTACTCTTCTTCATATCGATTGATCTGCTGTTGATTCTTTGTCTACGTTGCCTTCCCATTAGATATAAATTTGAGAAAAGGACCGAAAATTTAATTGTAATGTTTGGCACTGACGATAGCTTTATCAGCAATGACAATTTATTTCGCAATGACGAAGTCTAAACATGACAAGGAGCAAATAGATGTGCCACTATTTTCTTCTCAAAAGATATCTGGGATCCCTTACACTTGTCATATTTAGACTTCATTTACCGAAATAAAATTTCATTTTCGATTACGCGATTGATATAACGTTGCCTGTCAATTTAAATTTCTGTAACTGTCTGTTTTTTTTTCTCCTAAAATAGGATTAATTTAAAAAAGGATGTATATAGTCATCAAACATCTCTGCACGCGCGACTTGCGATATTTTCATAGACTGCTTAAAGGCAAGATAATGGAATCGTCTGTTTCGAATGAATAGCCAAATCAAGGACGAGAGAAGGGAACGAAACTTGTACATACAGCCAGTCAGGTACTGATTGTTCGTTCACTGTATCTTGTGGAGTAAAACCTATTTTCTCATCAAACCACTTCTTGTGGTTTTCTTCTTTCTCTGTTTACTCAAATATACGAGTAACAACAAATATAAAGTCAGTCTTTAAGAAGAGTTTAACAATTTTGAATTCAGAGTTTTCCTTCTCTTAGACCGGTCGCCACACTAAAGTTAAAGAGAATAGTCTGACCTACTTCTTACCCATAACTGGAGTGAGAATAATTGGATCCATCCATTTCTCAAGTGTATTTGCCCCAAGTGAAATGCAAAAAAAAAGTAATATAAAAATTATATGCCTGTTTTGAGACGGGGTAAGGTTTTTATTTTAGCTTATTATTTGGAAGGAGATGTCAATAAAAGAAGGAGGAGGTAGTTGTAAAGAAAAGAAACACGAAAAGACAAGAAAAAGAAGAGGTGTCAACGAAGAAACAGAGTGAAGAAGAAATACAAGAGGAAAAAAGAGGAGGAAGCAGTGAAGGGCTTCGAGAATGCAAACAAGAAAAAGCAGTAGAGTCCGTGAAGAAAAAAAGGAAGAGAAGGAATATCAGAGGAAAAAGGGGAAGAGACCTTACAGGATAGGGAAGTGGCCTATAAGAAAAAATAGGGGACTGTGAAGATATAGGAGTAATAGGGGAAACAAGAGAGCACTATGAAGGAATTGGAGGGTGGGGAGAACAAAAAGAAAAGGATTTGGAGGAAACAGTGAAGGACAGTGAGGAGCAAAACATGTGGGGGAGGAGGAGGAAGAGGAGGCGGAAGCCGTAAATTAATATTCTTAATACTATGGATATTAATTGCTAGTATCAATATTTAACCACTAAAATATTTGATTCTATCTAAACACACACCAGCATAGGAACACACTGGCAAGCAGGCACATATATGTTATTTGTGGAAAAGTTATTTGTTATTATAAAACTCTCACACACACACACATACACACACACACACATATATGTGTAATTATTATTATAACTTTTAATTTTTGCACACACATACATATATACTTGTAATTATATATATATATATATGTATATAATCAGAGTATATACATATACATGTAATTATTATAATATATATATACATTTAATTATACATATATAATTATATAACATATATACATGTAATGATTATAATATATATATATATATATATATATATATATATATATATATATATATATATATATATATATAGTACAATTAAATGGAGACTCAAACTCGGTTAAGCCGTCATAATAAATATATATAATTGTAATTATCATAATCACTTCAAATTTTTGAACACACACACACACACACGCACACACACACGCACACATACACACACACACACACACACACACACACACACACACATATATATATATATATATATAGAGAGAGAGAGAGAGAGAGAGAGAGAGATGCCGGGAGAGAAAGTGTCTATAAAATCATCTATCAAAATTCACTCAGAGATAGACACTAACGAAGGCTTAGAGAGAGAGAGAGAGACAGATAGACAGACAGACTGACAGTGGATGAGAAATAAACGGAGAGAAAGAGAGAGAGAGAGAGACGCCTACATATATACGCACACATATATATATAGATGTATATATAAAGAGAAAGATATATCAATCTTTTCGTGGTAATATTTCTACACACACACGCGCGCATAAACAAACTCTCTCTCTCTCTCTCTCTCTCTCTCTCTCTCTCTCACACACACACACACACACAAACACAGACACACACATACATATATATATATATATATATATGTGTGTGTGTGTGTGTGTGTGTAAATATACATTTATATATATATATATATATATATATATATATATATTGACAAAAGAGAAAATGTCAGAGAAAGAGAGAGAAAGACAGAGACAGAGAGTGATATAATAGTTTGTTCCTGTCTCTCTTAATATCTATTCACCTAAACAGAAACTTACACGTACACAGATACTCGCATACATTCATACATTTCCACGCTCGTGTACACCCACACAACACACACACACACACACACACACACACACATATATATATATATATATATATATATATATAAAGCACAAATGTTATTCAGGTTTTGGTTATTGTAAACTTTAATGCATATAGTCGAAAAAAAAACGGTTTTCATGTTATAAATTTAAAGCGTTAATTTCTCTCTGCTGTTTTATGCAAATATTTGCTGTTGCTCTGTTTGTTTTGTTTTTGTAATATTTTATGATATTTTGTTATATTTTTACTGCGTCTGTTTTCGTTAAAATTAAAGCAGATGAAAAAAAGAAAGGCCAATTTCGAGCGATTTTATTTTCTAAGTTCAAAATGGGTTGTAAACGCTGGAAACTGCTTGCAATGTCAACTCGGCATTTGGCCAGCGGAACGTCAAAAATCGAACAGTTTCATATTGGCTCCCAAAAATGTTGTAATGAAGTCATGAGCGTGGAGAGGGGGTCTCTGCCGCAATTCTTCGATTAACTACAACAATTTGAGGAATCTAAGTGGACAGGATATTTAGGAAAATCCTATAATAATATGAAAATCTTTTTGGCATTAAATAAATAATGAGATGTTGATGTGCCACTACTGGCATAAGAGAGTGTTTGCCAATGGTCCGGGAGAGCAGTGTTCAATCCCAGATCGAGTCATGCCAAAGACTCAAAAAGTAGTACTTGATGACCCCTTGCTTAACACTCAGCATTATACGGTATTGATCAAATATGAGTGGAGCAATCCATGGAAAAGAGTTGACCCCAACTCTACACTTCAATGTCGTAACTATTGAAAAGGGAGCCTTCGGGTCGCTCTCGACTCCGCTCGGTCTAAAACTTATATATATATATATATATATATATTATATTATATTATATTATATCATAAGAGTGTTGGTTGTCACTAAATCCCTTTGTGGGTATGTGTCGAACCAAGTGCAATATAATATGGAGAGTGCCCAATATCTAGGACTGAGCTATTATTTAATATTATAATTATATGATATCATATTACAAAATCTAAATCGTGAGTCGGGACTATCCTTCTACAGTTTCGCCTAAAACGGCTCCTCAGGATACTTGGTACCCTGAGGAGCCGTTGTAGTCGAAACTGTAGTAGGATAGTCCCGACTCGCGATTTAATTTTTGTAATTGTCTCTATTTAGTATTGAGGATTTTGCGGTGGGTTTTTGTTCTTTGGACCAACTGACTGCATATCTCTTGATTTTTTTCAACTGGTGTGACGAAGTTGGCCTTTTCTTTTTTTTTTTTTTTTCTCCCGATAATCTTTTTCTTTTTTTCTCCAGGCAGTGATTCGAGATTTGTTATCTCTGAATTCTTTGTCACCGTGAATGCTGGTAGATAGTAAATTAGTAAGTATGATATTATATTTAATTAATATTAGACTGTATTATATAGAGCTATTATTTTCCATGGATTAAATATATATCTATCTAAGACACACACACACACACACACACACACACACACACACACACACACACACACACACACACACACATACATACATACATATATATATATATATATATATATATATATGACAAAATGAATTAGTCTGTAAATCAATTTAAATATGATACTTTTGGTATTCATTTCATATAATTATGCCCTTGATTTCGTTGATCACTACAAATAACTAATAATGTGTAGCGTCTACCTCTGCGTCTACTTTTATAGTTCGTCATATGTCTTGGTTGGTTGTTTGGATTTTAGACATATCAACCTTTGAAGGTTATTTAATGCCGAATCCATTTTTATGCAAATCATCAGTTCTATTTCAAACAAAACAGTTTAACATTAGTAAACAGTTCCGGGACATTGGCCCAGCGGTTAGAGTGTTCGCCAATGGCCCGGGAGACCTGGGTTCAATCCCAGGTCGAGTCATACCAAAGACTTTAAAAATGGAACTTGATACCACCTTGCTTAACACTCAGCATTATAAGGTATGGTTCAAGGGTAAAGTGGAGCAATCCAGGGAATGGAGTAGCGCCCTCCCCTACACCTTGGTGTAGTAGCTATCGAAAAGGGAGCCTTCGGGTCACCCTCGACTATGGTCGCTAACTTTACTTACTTAATTGTTAAAAACATTTCTATTTCAAGTTGTTCAGCTTCGTCAAACAGTTATAATTTAGCTAATTAAGTTTAGTATGAGTGCAATTTTTTTCACACAATTAAATGTCAAAACAGTTCTATATTAACCAATTCAGTTTAGCGTAGTACAGTTTCAATGTCAAAAACAGTCCAATTTCAAACAATTCAGTTTAGCGTAAATATGCCGTTAGTTCTATTTAACACATAGGTACGGCCCTTATCAGGTGCTACCACTCTAGGCCAGAGTGGACCTGGGAGCAATGGCAATGAAGCACCGGCATCATTGGAACATCACCATTAGGTTGTTTAGTGCCATATCTCGGACACTCGTTGGTGGGGGGGTCTTTCCCCTCGGGGCAAAACATACGTTTGTGTGTGCGTAAATGCACAAATATGAAAAGGAAAATTGCTTTTATATTAAACCATCACATTAAAGAAATAATGCAAAAAAACAAAAACAAAAAAAGCTAACATTTAAAATTGAATTTAATTCTCACTTAAATTGAATTAAGTTAATTAAATAAATTTCTGAAGATACAACACCATATAATCATTAAGCTCTGATGATGGTTTGATATAAAAACCGAAAGGTTTAACGTAGGCAAATTCATGAATAAAAAATATCATCCTCTGAATACCTTATTTTTTGTATTTTATTTGCCTATTAATACACCGTTGGATTTATAACAATTCTTTGGGGAATAGGATTACCCAATTGAGTGCTTAATTTCAATGGCTATCGAATGTATAATTAATTTCAGATGAAAAGATATATCGAAACTCATGGGCATAGTAAAATCATTTTTGTATGTTTAAATGAAAAAAAAATCAGTTTTGTAGTTCCATTATCAAGTTATTTCAGACATCCAAAATGCCCTTCTTCAGATGGACGAAATATAGTTAAACAGTTGAATATAATCTAAACTGGCGAAAAGAGAATAAAAAAATAGTTTGTCTTTTTAATTAAAGAATTTTTGAAAAAATTGATTCTCTTTTCGCTGGAAGAAAGTTGAACCTATGTACATTTGATTCAAATATACAACACAGGTTAGTTTGTATTGAGATTTTTTCTCTTTTTTCTTTGTCTTCGAACATTGATAAAGATTTGCTATATATATGAACATATACGCATTGTTAAAAAGTTACTTGAATATATTTCTTTAGTAAATATAAGGTTGATTCTTGAGGTATTTCTTGAGAAAAACAAGTATCTTTGGTGTTGGTTTTATAAGATATGTATGCGATAATCTGCGTAGATAATGTTTCCTCTTACATGATCTTTGCCAAATCACAGACATAATAAGATGACTAAGATTGATATAGTAGCATTGTCGATATATAATACTGATTTCTGCAATATACGGTAACAGAGACTGGAGAAAATATCCAACCTTTAAAATTTTTAATGGAACTACAAAACAAAAAATATTTTTCGTTTAATTTTACAATTTGTATATATATATATATATATATACTAGCAAATAAGCTGGATATGTTCAATGGAGCAGTAATATAAGTAAGTAAAGTTGGCGACCGTAATTCAAGACGACTGGAAGGCTCCATTTTCAATAGCTACTACACTGAGGTGTAGGTGAGGGAGCAACTCCTTTCCCATGATTGCTCCACTTTACCCTTGATACGTACTTTATATTGCTGAGTGTTAAACAAAGAGGTATCAAGTACCATTTTTAAAGTCTTTGGCATGTCACGACCTGGGATTGAACCCAAGTCTCCCGGTCCATTGGCGTACATCTATCCATTTTGAGAGGAATATTTAAAAGAACTTGAGTTTTGTTGTTGATAAGAAATAGATTAAAAATCGACAAAATTAAAACCTGAAATTTCATACATGAACACCCATATACACTCGCTGTAGATTCGTTTGGTTTCTTTAATTCATGACATTTAAGGCTTCGTGGAAGAATTGACGCCAAAGCTATTCTTTCAGAAATATGGCAGTGCTACTATTTAGCCCATAGAGTGGTAGATAAGTTACTCATACCTTTATCAAGGGAATTTTTTCGAAAGTCAACGAAATATTCCCACTGTTGATTGGACTCTCTTACTTCGAGGTTACAGTCTTGCTCTTTTGCTATTACTGTTGTACTGTCACCAACATGACCAACTATACAAATATACATGGAGAAACATAACAGCACAATAGATAAAGACGAGCGAAGACTTCTTTAGAAAAATATACCTCTCACTTTATTTGAAAGGTTTGTGTGTGAGAGGGAGTTGGAGACTGAACAACGACTGCAACATATTGACCTCTCCAGCCCCTCCAGACATCGCCGTGTGTCGTTCTCGTTCTCCTGAGCTGCTCAACCGGGGACCTGGGGGCTCAGCCTCTCTGGGACATGTTCTCATTCCAGCATCTTCTCCCAACTGGTCTGATCTCCAAACTCAATCGGGGGTCCTGAGGGCCCCTTCTGCTGGGTGATGGCTTTCCCTAACACATCTTGTCTCCAACTCATCTGATCTCCAACTTACTGGCTTCCTGTCCTAACCGAGTTATATAATAGTTCAATCGCCCACTCAGTCTTGGCGTGTTTGATCGTCATCAAGCGGAAATAACTGTCATGCAGTTCACAGGTCACTCTCTTCCGGTGCATCAGTCTATGAGTGTACCATGGGATTTTTACCTTGTCCCATTTTTTCAGCCAATCCCGCCGACGCGATTTCTTCTCATAACCGCCATCGGAATGTGTCACTTCCTTCCGGTGCATCACTTTGGAATGGCATATTTGGCCGGGTCGAAGGTCAATATACAACATTACGTCACAAGGTATTATCCCAACTAATCTGATCACTTCCAACTTATCTAATCAGTCCCAACTAATCTAATCTCTTCCATTTAATCCAAAGTTGAAATTAAACTACACACTTTTAGGATTTTAAACACTGGACTTTAATACCTCAATGATACACGAGCTTTCAAATTGCACTAAAAAGTCATTACCTATCAATTAAACTCAGATAGACAAACGGTTTAAATCTTTTCCAAAGTCTACAACAGACGACAAATAAAAAATTGCCGTCAATATTTTTCACTTACAACCAACTGTTGGTTCAGTTAGTATTAAGGCATTCATTAAACTGATAAGGGAAATTTTCTTGAAGTATTCAAGACTTACTTTAATCTGAAACTTTTATTAAGTTTTATATAAAGATTTTTGATAGATTAATCGCAGCTTCCTTTTTGAATGCTCATTGTTTTTTTGTTTTTTTTGTTTTTTTTTCTTGTTTGGCTTGAATATTTGGTTCAGATACATTTCAACTCTTGAGGGTTATTCAATGCCAACTCATGTTTAGCCACACACACAAACACATATATATATATATATATATATATATATATATATATGAAGAAGGTAAAGAAAAATAATTCAAATTTGTTGCAATTATGATGACACGCTTGAAACGGTCTCCGAAAGGCTGGAAAAGGGTTCTGGAAGAGTTAGAAATTGGAGAACGAATCGAGACCATACAAACTACATCATTGCTAAGATCGGCCGGAATACTTTGATGAGTCTTGGAGACCTGAGGAAACTTGCCCTCTCTTAGACTCCAGTGAAAGACCATCAGATAACGCTGGAGGTGCCCGTGGTGTGATGGTTATCGTCGTAAGAAATGGACACGGCGACACGAGTTCAAATCTTGGACGAGACTGATTGCATTTCACATAGCACTAATATCCTTAGGAAAAGGTATGAATCCAATTATTCTCACTCAAGCTATGGGTAAATAGTAGAACATACTGGGTTCTTCAGCCTTGTCGACGCAACTAGTCTAGGAGAAGGAAAACTCTGAATTGAAACCTGTTGAACTCCGCTTAAAAAATGACCTTGCGTCACATCCTATCCGAGCGGAGGGGTTTGGGTAAATATGATAACGCTGGTATAAAAAAAATGTACGACCAGTTGTAATGTTTAAATAAGAAATAGATTTTAAAGTGATGACGTGAATTGATTGCATACGAGAAAACCTGGACATGAATAAAAATGGGAAACCTCAGGAGAGAAATTATATCTCGATTAATAACTGTAAAAGACAGCGACATGAAAATCAATTATATTAGAGCGAAAATCAATAATGTTTTAGAGAAGTTCAAGTACATGTTAATACATCACTCAATAAGTCCTCGGCCTAACTAATAAAACTACAACTTTTAGGCTAAATTCGACTTTATTTATTAACATAGTTTCTTTCTTGGTTGATAACACTGATTTCCGGGACAACTGCCGAATTTGGGCATCAATTTTATCTGTACGACTTCGTTTAAAGTCAACACATCACTTGTTAAGCGTTGTTTTCGACGGAACAGAGTCCGAATAACGCTTATCAAGCCAGTGCTTTGATTGAAACCTATTTTTCCCGTCAGAAAGCAATGGTTTTATCGATACACAAAATTCAAATTTCCCCAATTGATTGAAAATTTGCATCAGTAGCTTGACTTAAATAACTGTAATTTGTAAACTAAAGGTTAGTACTGTATAAAAATCATATAAATTTTTTTTTAGTGGCGCCATCTATATATCATGCTCGGGACTTGTTGAGTGATGTGTTGAGTGCAGAAAAAGATTAAACTATTTATTACATTAGTGAATGCTGCAAACTGGCACATAATGAGTTCCACACAAGCACGACTCTGTGTGGAAGGTAATCCACTGGAAATAATGCAATGGGATTATTTCGATTTTAAAATCAAATGGTGTATGGCCAAACCAGAATCCGTCTGAGAGAATTATAACCAGAAAATTCTCTGGGACATAGCGATAAAAAAAATGACTGGAAAAATGAACTTGGCGTCAAGTGGATTTTACTGTTAAGGTGGACTACGGATTTTTACTGGACTGTAGAATCGTAGTAACAGGTTCGAACTCCATTCGCGCCATTACGTTAACATTCCGACAGATGCTCTTGGAAAACGTAGGAACACCCTTATCCTCCCAGCTAAGGGTTAAATAGCACCCCTACTGTTTTTCTAGGCGAATGGATAAACATTAAATAACCAAAAAAGGTTGATATGCCATTAAAAATAAATAAATAAAGACAGAAAGAAACAGTAAACACCGAAGAAAGCAAAAATAGAGACAAGCACTTAGACCCCATCGATGAGTTTAAATAAAACTGCTTGAAATTTAAACTCTATGAAAACAAATGATTTATGCTAAATTGAATTCTTAAAATGTGTGCTAAAATTTAGTTAAAATTCATTTAAAAATTAAATTACCAACAAACAATTAATTTTAGAAATCACTTACATATCCATTCAAATGTGTGCAAATTGTTGTTGGATGGTTGTTTGGGTTTTATGGCACACCAACCGTTGTAGGTTATTTAATGCCAAATCCAGGTTTATACAAATTAACATATATATTTGAAACAATTAAGTTTAGCTGAAGTCCACAGTTTAATTGCCAATTAAATTTAATTTCTATTTCAAGCTATTTAGTTTCGTCAAAATTCTAATTCAAATAATCTAATTTAGTACAAGAATAGCTTTTCTTTACACAAAGTTAAATGTCAAAAACAGTTCTATTTCAAGCAATTCAGTTTAACATAAGTACACAGTTTAGTTCTATTGGACCCATATATAGGGCCCTATCAGGTGCAACCACTCCGAGCCAGATTGGACCTGGGAGCGACGGCAATGAATGAGTATTCGGCATTTCCCAATGCTCCAGCATTACTGAAGCCTCACCATCAGATTGTTTAGAGTCGTATCCATGACACTCGTTGAGCGAGGGGTCTTACCCTTTGCAGAGATGCAGTCGGTGTAATCTACAGCCCCAGTCGACTAGGCCACAGAACACTCTTTGGGGTAATCTTCCCCCTCTGCAGAGACAAGGTCGGTGTATGCCACAGCCGACTGGGTCACAGGACACTCTTCGGGGAGATGCAGCTGGTGTATTCTACAGCCAAAGCTCTGACTGCTGTTTTGACAGATACAAATCACAAGCAATTCAAGTCTTCTTGCGTGATCCAGTGTGGCTCATTGCCACTTGTTCCTGAATATGTAGACTCAGTATCTTCCAAAGATATTGACTCGGCAGAATCCTCCCTTGAAGGCATTTCTTCATCTGATGAGGAAAGAAGATCCTTATTTACTGGAGGTGTGGGTACAGGATGATCATCTGTATGGGGAACGGATCTCATAGCAGATCGAAGGTTGGGATATTTGATCTTTCACCTAGAAGATGCATTGAAACCAGTTATATTAGTTAAACAAAAATAACAATCATCTGCGTGGTTTCGCGGCTCTCTCCAAACCATCGGGACTGCAAAGTTGAAAGCCGCTTTCTTACCATTAAAACATGCGGTTAGTCCATCGTAGCAGGGTTTACAACATATGTGTGGAGCCCAAGACTTGTCCTGATCACCAATTTTACTGTCAAAATAGTGAAAGTAGGCGGTTCTGAGGAGGGAAGTGATGGTTCGACGCTATGCAACTGTTGTGAAGTCCCCACACACGTAGCAGAAAGAATTGGCCTTGTTGAGGCATCCTCGACATTTTGACGTGCTTGAAGCCATTGGTAAATCTGAAAATATAACAAAGTAAAACTAAATGTGCATTTGAAAATGTAATACTAATATTTAGTAATCCAAAAGATGTGTAACACGATAGTTGAGGGACACCAACTTCTTTCGCCGCCTGCGAGACAACCTCTTCCAATGACTGAGTGTGGATTGAGACCTGCTGCTTTAACTCTAAAAATCCGTCTTGATATATATATAATCTAATGCTATCACTTATATTTATTACATAATAACTAAAAAATAAGCCATAAGTCTCACAATATTAGAATTAACCCTGAATTCGTATACGCCTTTATCTACCGTATATGCACAAAATGCACACTAGGCATATCTAAAAATCAAGAGGTAATGAGTAAAAAAGGATTTCAAATTTGAATTCAGCACCCTCAAATTAGGTAAAAACGGGTATTTTTGTGCTTGCCTCAATTTCTTTGTAAACCAGTGTAATTAATAGACAATAGAGGAATTAGTATTAGATAGCAATACTTGAAACAATTTAACCGTGCAAAAAAAGCGCTCAGGTTCACTTAAGAATTTTAACTACAAAATTCGTTTACAGACATTTTATGAACAATGATGGCTGATATGCCACAAGACTACGCTCCCCCATGGGGGTTGAGCACTCTGGTCAAAAAATTGTCGGCCGCCGCTAGTGTAATGCAAAGCTCTTCGAAAGAATTGAGCACTCTGGTAGCCGATAGGGTATAAAAAAATGTAAACAAAGGCGGCTGCTGCTGTTGCTAAATAAATACCTTAAAAATTCCCTTAGCCAACGTGGTCCGCTTGGTGGCCGAGAGGTCTGAAACGTAATGTTGGACGGGTTTCGATCCCGGCTTCGGGCGTCCTGCGTGTCTAGCCACACTGAAGAGTTCTGATAGAACGAAACAGTCTGTCTGTGGATGACAATATGTATATATATTAAGGACTTGGCATTGAATAACCAACAACGGTAGGTATGCCATAAAACAAAACCAAGCCAAACCTTTACTTTATATATATATATATATATATATATATATATATATATATATATAAAAGATAGAAATATGGGAAAGGTTGGATAAATCACACACTTAACTACAATGCATATGCAATATTTCATCCATTTTATTTCATCGAACTTCTTCAGACGGAGACAGTTTTGAGAATTTCGATGGAATAAAACGGACGAATTATTGCATCTGATTTGGAGTTAAGTGCTTGATTTATCCAACTTTCCACATATTTCTATCATATAGTCAGATTCACTACAATCTATCGTTTCAATATATATATATATACATATATAAGTATTATTCGGTCCAGTTAAACCAGAGTTGGGAGTAATTCCTTCAGGACAAGAAAATCATTCAGGACATTTAAATTTTCCTGGTAATCCTAAAATAATCTGAAGAAGTCCTGTTATATTTTTTTCGTGTTTTTGGTTCACACCAGAAACGAAAAACAGGATGGAGATAAATTTATAATCCTAAATTAACCGGTCTTCGGTTTTTTCTTTAAAGATATATATATATATATATATATATATATATATATATATTGAGGACTTGGTATTATATTACCCACAAGTGTTGATAGGCCATAAGATCCAACCAAATCAAGGCAAACAAACTATACAACAGGTATTGGCATTAAGTAACCCACCATAGTTGATGTTCCATAAAACACAAATAACCAACCAATTATCCTCATTAGAAATAATTCAAACGCATGTATAGAAGCCTTATAATTCCCCATTGTTATACTAATATTTTTAAAAGATCATTTTTACCCATAGAGTAGAAACGGCGTAGAACTGTAGCCACACAACCTTATGAATTTTGTGTCATACAAAGTAAAATCATTTTTGGGGGTGACGCAGTCGTCTATTTAAGTCCCGCAGATATGACGCGATGCGGAAGAGGACAATATTTAAAATAGTTAGGTATAAAGATATATTGGCACATACATTTGCTTCTAAATATGGAACTCAAACAAATTGTGAATATTTCTACAGATATCCATACTTATATTTGTCCATCCTTTATGTATATACGTATGTGCGTATGTGCGTATGTGCGTGTGTGTGTGTGTGTGTGTGAATAAACAAATAAATAAGCTTCCATAGAATTTTAAGAAAAACGGAGCAAGTTGGTCCCTGCAAGAAGAAGATGGGAATACAAATAAATACGAAAGGGAAATTTCTTTTTGTCTGTATAATTAATAAGTCTTGTATATCCACAAGTCACTTTGGTCATATGTACGTCAGTCTTTGTTCAGTGATTTAATTTATTTTGTGTTTTCTACAATTCAATTAGTCGGGGTCTTCGCCTGTCTGTCTCGAGACATATTCAATCCCAAAGAAAGTCGCTTTTCTTTCACCAATAGCTCGTTTTCGAAAGTTTGATAATAGCAAATAATTCCCTAACATAGCAAAAACCCTTAGCCCAATCAACAGACGCACTGGTTTCGCAAGAGGTTGATAGTGTGCTCCATCCTCAAGAGTTTAAACTATTTCCAAGAAAGAGTTTTAATGAGAAAGCCGTTGCAGAGGAAGGATATCTTTTCACTTACGGAAAGGGATGAGCAGGTTTTTCATTTCGTACGCGGACCTTGGGGAGGTTATGCTGAATCTATTACTCCAGCCGAAAAACAACTGGCTTAGCTCTAATATAGAAACGTACACACATATTAAGGGTAATGAAGATGTTCATATTATGAAAGCTAGTTTAATGCATAGACTCAATAATACAGGGTGGTTTTTAAAAATGCTTCGGAGTTTTTACCAGAAAGATGTGCACTGCTGAACATGTTTGTTTTGGCTACACACTTATCACAACTAAACAACTGAAAATTCTTAAATTTTTGATTATTCTATGAGAAGTACTTGCGCATCATCACAACAAAAATATTCTATTTTTCGTTGTGGGTGAAACTTAGATATTTGTGGACGACACTCACATGAAACCATACTAGAAGGACTATTCAAACCAGTTAAACTCCGTTTCAAAATTGACCTTGTCTCTCTTAGGGTAGTGACAAATACACACACACATACACATATATATATATATATATATATATATATATATATATATACATGTGTTATATTGTCATATACATGTTCATGCAGAAATATACATATATATGCTGGATACATACCGACGCAATGATAAACGACGCACGTAGGATAAACACGCTGGAAGACTTCTTTATAAAAATATTTACCTCTCACTTT
>OY757946.1:39631359-39633859 GCA_963585895.1 Sepioteuthis lessoniana | reverse complement strand
GAATTTATCTACCAGTTTCAGAGACGTTCCGTCTAGTGTGGAAATAGAATCAATCTACAAGTCTTCCATACGCATCAATCATTCTCACATATATATATATATATATATATATATATATATATATATATATATGAAAGTATATAGATTTTGATCCATATTTACTTTCATATATATGTATATATATATGATAGTAAATATGGATCAAAATCCATCTACTTTCTTATATATATATATATATATATATATATATATATATATATATATATGTATGTATATGAGAATGTTTGACGCGTATGGAAGAGTTGTAGATTGATTCTATTTTGAAGTTAGTTTTTACCATGTTGCAGATTTTGGTAATAAACACTATTTGCTGATCGATTCGTTCGAACAGAATACTTTTATATTAATTTCCTGGTTAATCTGGTTTTAAAGAAAATCATATAAACATGTTTGTTAGCTGTGAACTCATTTTTGCCGATATAAAACTCACCGACACACAAACACACACACACACACGCACACACACACACGCACACACATACACACACACACACACACATATATATATATATATTGTGGTGAGAAAGTGTAGGCAGTGAAGAATAGATGTAAACGCCATTTTGTTTTACTCGACTGAAGGTTCATTGATAACGTGTTTCCTTGTCGAACACTGACGGTAAATACAGAAGTGACCGCTGGTCTCATTCTCTACATCATCTTCCTTGTGCACTCTGATAATTACAATAATTGGCCATTCGTATTTCAAGGACAGTATAACAGTTCTTCAGCCTGACCAGATGATGTTGCCATAAGGGTGACCAATTACATTTTAAGCCTAAATGTGCTTCTCTTCCGCTGCTGACTCGTGCCATTTTTAAAATAGTTCTCTCTCTGTCCGACTTATGGTCTGTCTGACTGATTTCAAAATACAGAACTCTCTTCAAACGCCATTATAACCACTGAAACAAAACCCAGAGAAACGAACGATTATAATATCAATATACAAACTTGGTTTATTCAGTCGAAAATGTGTCGTTGCAAGGCGTCGGAGATGAAGAGACAAAAAAGAGATGAATAGTTTACTGCAAGTTTATAACAGGAAAGGATAGGAAGTCCGACTCGTGGTCGCAGAAAAATACCACTCACTTTCTAAACGGTTTCCCAACTTCCCTTTGTACAGGTAAAAGAACTAAAAGACGTGAATTATTATATGCAAAATTGAAACATGATACCTAGATAAAATCTGCCCAATTCGAGTGGGGCAGTGAAATATACAAACTGCATCTCAGCAGAGAGTTAAGACTCTCCCAACGAATGTCCTGGTTATGACACTAAACAATCTGACGGTAAGGCTCCACGAATGCATGAGGTTTCGAGAATGCGGAGTGCCTCTTTATTGCCATCGCTCCCAGGTTCACTCTTGTAATGAGTGGTAACACCTGAATTGGACCCATCTAATTGAACTAATCTGTGTACTTATGCTAAGCTGAGTTGCTTGAAATAGAACTCTTTTGATTTTTAAACTGTGTACTTATACTAAACGGCATTGATTGAAGCAGAACTGTTTTATGTATAAAAGGATTTAGCATTAAATAACCAACAATGTTTGATATGGCATAAAACCAAACCAAACCCAACCAAACCAAACCAAACCAAACCAAAACAAAACATAGATTAAATCCCGTGACTTACGTTTAGTATTCTCCGTTTTAGGAAAATGCAAATATACTTTTTTCCTGTTAATTTAACGGGGCTTAGAAAACGTTGTCTTTTTCCCCTGGAAAGGAAGAAGACCATCCTACTAAAATGTGGTTTCCTGGGTATGACACTAATCTGAATCTGATGGTGAGGTCCCATCTCTGGAGTTCTGAAGAGTGTAGAGTAACCTATTCTTGCCATTATTCCCGTGTCAGCTAAACTTGCGTGAGAGTACCTGGAAGGGTCTTACAGTAAAAAATTAGTTGAAAAATAATTCTTATTTTTTGAGCAATAAAAACCTCTAAAGACGTAATTTCTCCCAAAATCTGAATATGAATTAACAAGGAAAACTATTTCAAACTATCTGGTTTGGTTGTGTTGGGTTTTGCAGCATAGCAACTATATAGGTTATTAAATGCCAAATCCTCTCTCTCTCTATATATATATATATATATGGTTATTTGTTAATTATTTAATGTTAAATCCTCTTTATTCATATATATCAAATATAGGATTTGTAAACACACGTTGTAGATTCACATAGTTATATGATCAAATAGTTCTATTTCAAACAATTCAATTTAGCATAAGCCAAAAAAGTTAAATGGATTCTACGTATCAGAAACAAATTAAAAAGTCATTTCTTTACATGTAGTTCAATGGTCAAGCAGTTCTATTTCACACAATTCAATTTAGCATAAGTGATTTGTTGGCACTCAGTTTAAAACTATTTTATTTGATCCTATCAAATGCAACGAGGTCAGAGTTAACCTGGGAGCGATAGCAATTAAGGAGTACTCTG
>OY757946.1:39611359-39626359 GCA_963585895.1 Sepioteuthis lessoniana | reverse complement strand
AAGGGTATTAGTGCTATGTGAAATGCAACCAACCTCGACCAGGATTTGAACTCGTGTCGCCGTGTCTTTTTCCTATGACGATAACCATTACACCACGGGCACCTCTAAATTCAGTTATACAGACAAAAGGTGTATACTATTTAATCAACCATGCTGAAATGAACGACTGCTGCCTAACAACACACACACACACACATATATATATATATATATATATATTGGAGGTAAGAGTGATTGGAGGTAAGTGGCTACACATCTGATATATATATATATATATATATCAGCTGTGTAGCCACTTACCTCCAATCACACAAAGCATCTAAATAAGACAAACAAGATATGCTGAGAATTAAATGCAGAATTAGAGACGAACTCTTAAGCAAGGTGTTCTTATGGATTTCTTGACATGAATGCACTCGGGTTGAGTGAAGCGCAAGGACTTGAATCCATCGGTTCAGTGTACAAACGATACACAATAGAGACGCACAACGAGAGAGGGTCAGGGAAGTCCGTGCTATCAATGTGATTTGATGATATATATATATATATATATAAGTATGCATATGCATATTATGATAATAATTCTCATGATAAATATATATATATATATATATATATATTTGTAATATAATGGTGGAGTGATTTCGTTTTATATATCTTGCCTTTCGGTTTAGATAGGATGAGAACCTTTCGCTTAGTGCATCGGTTAATTAGGTGCAACATTAACGCTGGTGTTCACGCGCTCGTGGGGAGAATGTGTCATTCACAGATGTCAAAATAAAATTCCCAGAAAGAAAATGGGACGAGAATGACGTCATGCCCGGAAGCGTGAGCACAGGATTTGGAAATTTGGAAAAAGTCAATGAGTTGAGTTCCTGCCTCGGAAGAAGAAGGTTGACTTTCGGGGCTCGTCGAGGCCAGACGAATTTGTGCGCTAGGGGCACCGCGCATTGGTTGGGTTGAGAGCTGACGATGGAAAAGCAGGCAGCATAGAAAGATTGTGTCTCTCTCTCTCCTCATGTCGAGTTACCTTTAACCCAAAGGTAATAAAGTTTCGTACCTGAACCAATTTCGTGTTTTCGGATTCCTATATATGGGTATGGACATTCTATGTACGTTTCACATATTCGTATCAGTGGTCGTATTTTTGGACCCGGTAATATTACATATATATATATATATATATATATATATATATATATAGTCCTCCACAGACAGGCCTGTTTCGTTCTATCAGAACTCTTCAGTGTGGCTCGACAGGTTAGATTCCAGAAGCTGGGATCGAAACCCTGTTGGCTCAAACGCCTTTCCAAGATTCTACCACACAGCTACGAGAAAATTTAAACGCTTATGTTTTTGTTTACATATATCCGCTTAACGTCTACTGAGAGGTCGATTTATATGAAGAGGCTTGCATTACGCTAGTGCCAACCATTTACTTCTCTTGCTAGAGAGCTCAACCCTACAGGGGTTGGGGAGCGTATATTGTCATCCACAGACTGACCAATTTCGTTCTATCAGAACTCTTCAGTGAGGCTAGACAGGCTAGATTCCCGAAGCTGGGATCGAAACCCGGTTGACTCAAACGCCAATCCAAGAAAGTGAATTTGGTGACGAAATCGATTGCGACCCGACAACTCCTGAAGTGGGGGGGACTACTCTTTTCCCTTGGTTGTACCATTTTACTCTTGATCCTAAATTTATAATGCTGAATGTTTAGCAATCCGGCATCCAGTACCATTTTTGAGTCTTTGGTATGACTCGACCTCGATTTGAACCCCGGAGTCCCAGACCATTGGCGAACGTTCCAACCATTATACCAACGTCACCTGAACAATATGAACTTATTCTTTTTAGTAATATTATAACTCGTTCTAATATAACTGTACAAACGAATTATTATTATATTTACTCCTTGAGAGTTTTTCACTCAGCGACATCTGATGGTCTTTCACTGGAGTTTGAGTAAAAGCAAGTCTCATCAAGTCTCCGGGACTCTTCTCAGTATTCTGGCCGTTCTCAATAATGCTTTAGTTTGGATGGACTCCACTCGTCCTCCAACTTCCAAGTCCTCCAGTCCTTTTAATAATCCTTTTGTTACTATACCGAAAGCACCAATCACGATTGGTATAATCGTTACCGTCATGTTCCATAGTGTTTTTTTTTTCGATTCTCTAGCAAGGTGGAGGTACTTATCCTTCTTTTCACTATCTTTCATTTTTGTTTTGTGGTCAGCTGGGACAGAAAAATCGACAATTTTGTAAGTTTTATTTTTTATTTTATTAATATAATGTCTGGTCTTCTGGCCGATATTATGTGATACGTCTGCATGTTAAAGTCGCATAGGAGTTTGTGAGTGTGTCATTCTCTAGGACAGGAGCTGGGTTGTGCGTATACCCTTTCATCGTATGGTTTAGTCTTAGACCCCTTCTGTACTAATTTGCTGCATTCGCTTATTATGTGATTGATGGCTTTGTCTATATCACCTCATAGTCTATCTTTGCATTATTATTATTTTTATTATTATTATTATTATTATTATTATTATTATTATTATTATTAACAAGCAATAATTATTTGGAACTATATAAATGTAAATAATAGTAATGTCATTACCAAATAGGACCGGTTATTACCATACAGACGAATGATTAAAATAGGCAACACAATTTTCGTTGAATTAGATCTGATACGTATTTGACTAACATTTGGTCTCTGAATCAAAATATGACACCATTTTTTCTGAATCACATCAATTTTTTAGGTAACAGGAAATCAGAGTTGCGTCTCAACAACCAAAAAACACCGCATCTTACTAATCTGTGTTGATCTTATAGAATGTTTTTAAATTTTCATACAATGTAAAATTACAAAACATCGTTTATCTAATGTTTGTATAAATCCGGCACATTGGCCTAATGAGTAGAGTATTCGCCAATGGTCCTGAAGACCTGGTTTCAATCCCAAGTCGCGTCATATCAAAAACTTAAAAAATGGTACTTGATACCGTCTTGATTAAGCCTCAGCAATATAAGGTATGTATCAAGGATAAAGTGGAGCAATCCATGGAAAAGAGCAGCGCTCCCCTACACCTCGATGTAGTAGCTATTGAAAAGGGAGCCTTCTAGTAGCCCTCGACAACAGTCAACAACTTATTATGTTCATACAAACGATGTTATAACTATAAGTTAACTTTGTACGGGTAATTATGTTAACAATTCACGTTTAAAGCTACGATATTATTCTCTCAGTCGATAATTTTGCTTTAAGCTCCAACAATATTCAGCCATCGCACTTACTTGTCTAGTCGGAAGGGGCTTCAGAATACGCCGATAGCTTCACACCAGAGGTGTAATTCACCCCCACGCAATGCATGTCCTGAATATGACACTAAACAATCTGTCAGCTAAGCTCCAGTAATGCAAGAGCTTTGGGGAATGCGGAGTGCCCTTTATTGTCATTACTCCTAGGTCAACTGTGGTCTGGAGTGGTAGCACCTGACAGGATGCTACCACTCTTGGTAAGAGTCTCTATAGGTCAAATAAAACCAAACTGTGTACTTATGCTAAGCAGATTGTTTGAAATGTAACTGTCTTTTGACATTTTCGTTTTATACTCGTTTTACGACCACATATTGTAGAATTAGATATCTGCCACGGAGCTACCGCTTCACATTGCACACAAGCAATGCAAATTTATCTGGTCATTGTAAATTTGCAGCCAGTATAACCTAATATGTTTCATAGTTACGTCCGTACTCTTACATAGGATACGGTCTCTTTCAGGGCTATTTTTTCCTAAGAGGACTGGATATAATGAGGAAATAGATATACATTTTCTGTGTTCGCTTTTTTTTATCTCCAGTGGAAGAGATCGCAGTATAAATTGCTGATGAAACCCAATAAGTTCAAAACAGCTTTCCTGTGATTCCGTATATCACAAGCAGTGTTTTCTGGTCATGGTAATTCAATTTATTATATAATTCCTCAAATTAAAACAAATTGGACATGCATTTGCTTATTATTTGATTGATTGTTCCGTCTCTTTCACTTCACAATCTGCATTATTATTATTATTATTATTATTATAACTCATTAGAGTTTTTCAGATCAGCGTAAGCTGATAATCTTTCACTGGAGATTGGGTGACAGCAAGTCTCCTCAAGTCTCCAAGACTTTTCTTAGTATTCTGGCCGTTTTCAATAATGTTGTTGTTTGGATGGTCTCCGCTCGTTCACCAACTTCCAAATCTTCCAGGCCCTTTTAATAATTCTTTAGTTACCGTGCCAAAAGCACCAATCACAAATGGTATAATTGTCACCTTCATGTTCCATAGTTTTTTCAGTTCTCTAGCAAGGTCGAGGTACTTACCTCTCTTTTCACATTCTTTCATTTTTATTATGTGGTCTGCCGGGACAGTAAAGTCGATAATTTTGCAGATTTTCTTTTTTTTTTTTTTTTTGTTGATTATTATAGGCCTGGTCTTCTGGCCGAGATTTGGTGATCCGTTTGTATATTAAAGTCCCATAGGAGTTTGTGCGTCATTTTCTAGGACAGGTCCCGGGTTGTGCATATACCATTTGTTGGCATTGTCAAATCTAAATTTCTTGCACATCACCCAGTGGATCACCTTACCGACCCAGTCGTGGCTGGCGTTGTACTCCTTCTGTGCCAAATTGCAGCATTCGCTTATTATGTGATTGAGGTTTTCATCTCAGTCACCGCATAGTCTACATTTGCAAATTTTGTTGCGTCTTATCTATCCTCGCTTTGATATGATTGGTTCGTATGACGCTGCATTATTATTATTGATATTATTATTATTATTTTTATTTACTCATTAGAGTTTTTCACATTAGCGTTGGTCTTTCACTTGAGGTTAAGTGACAGCAAGTCTCCTCAAGTCTCCAGGACTCTTTTGGCTGTTCTCAATAACATAGTAGTTTGGATGCTCTCCTCTCGTCCGCTAACTTCTAAGTCCTCGAGTCCTTTTAGTAATCCTTTAGTTACTGTTTTAAACGCACCAATTACAATTGGTATAATCGTCACCTTCCTGTTCCGCAGTTTTTTCAATTCCCTAGCAAGGTCGATGAACTTATCCTTCTTCTTATATTCTTTCAGTTTTATTCTGTAGTCAGCCTTTGAGAGTTTTTCACGCCAGCATCAGCTGATGGTCTTTAAAAGAAGTTTGAGTGATACCAATTCTTTTCTAGCTTCCTGGACTCTTCTCAGTATTCTGACTGATATTAACAGTGTTGTCGTTTGGATGGTCTCGTGTTATTATTTCCAATTCTTCCAGTTTTTTTTTTTTTTTTTTTTTTTTTTTTGTGACTGAACCGATTGCACCTATTACAATAGGTATCAACGTCACTTTCATATGTCATAATCTTTTTCAGTTCCCTAGCATGTTCCAGGTTATCATCTCTTTTTTTTTTTTTTTTTTTTTTTTGTTTGCCTTCAATTTTAATCTCTGCACTTCCGGAACGGTAAAGCCGTCAATTTGGCAAGGTTTCTGGTTTGTTTGTTTTTTTAACTCTCACTAAGTCTGGTCGTCTAGTCAAGGTTAGGTGTTTCATTTGTATATGCATATCCCAGAGAATTTTCTGCATCTCGTTCTCCATGAGGAATTTTGGGTTGTGAATATACCACTTGTTTGCAAGGTCAAATTTAAATTTCTTGCACAGTTCTTAGTGGATCACTTGTCCCTCTAAGTTGTGTCTACTCTTATGCTCACTTTACGCTAATTTGATGCATTCTCTTATTATGTGATTAATCATTTCATTTCTATTACTACATAACCTACATTTGTTATTTTGTTTCGTCTAATCTATTTTGGCATTGAGATAGTTAGTCCTTATGGCGTTGTTCTGTGCTGCTATCCGGAGAGATTCGGTTTCTCTTTCTTAGTCATGTCTAAGTTTTCTCCAGTGATATTTCGTTTCTTTGTTGAATGAAGTGTCCATTGAATTGTTTTCTTTCTCATTTTTGTTTTATAGTCATTTCTGTTCAGTTGATGCTTGTGTTTTCTGTATTGTTTCTGACGGTTGTAATCAGTCTTCTTCCGCGATCGTTTATGTAATCTTGGAGTCATTCTATCGATATATCCACACCTTCTTGAATGTTGGTAAGTCCTCTTCCTTCTTTATTATTATTATTATTATTATTATTTACTCGTTAGAGTTTTTCACATCAGTGTTAGCTGAAGGTTTTTCACTAGAGTCTGAGTGACAGCAAGTCTCCTAAAGTCTCCAGGGCTCTTCTCAGTATTCTGGCCGTTCTCAATAATATAGTAGTTTAGATGGTCTCCACTCGTCCGCCAACTTCCAAGTCCTCCAGTCCCTTTAATAATCCTATAGTTACAGTTCCAAACGCAACAATTACAATTGGTATAATTGTCACCTGCATGTTCCACAGTTTTTTCAATTCCCTAGCAAGGTCGAGGTACTTATCCTTCTTTTCACATTCTTTCAGTTTTATTCTGTGGTCAGCCGGGACAGCAAAGTCGACAATTTTGCAATTTTTCTTCGTTTTTTTTTTTGTTGATTATAATTAGGTCTCGTCTTTTGGCCGTGATTAGGTGATTCGTCTGTATGTCGAAGTCTCATAGGAGTTTATGTGTGTTATTTTCTCGGACAGGTGCTGGTTTGTACATATACCATTTGTTTGTATGGTCAATATCATTATTGATATAATTATTGTTGCTGCTGTTGCTGTTGTTATTTATGTTCAATCGTGATAATCATTTGAAGTCGTACAATCGCAAAAAATTAAAAAAAGACAGAACACCGAGCATAACAGTGAATTAAATAAATCTGATTGATATACAATAAAACAAACGTCCTAAACCAAAATATGAACTATGACTGCTGATTTCACGAAAAAAATTGCAAATTATATCCGAACAAACAATAAATTTTGCCGTGTCCGCAAAATTGATTTAATACATTTTATTTGGTCACTTCTGTTTGGTCAACTCTTCTAATTACAATTACCAAATCAACGAAGGAGACCTTTTTTTTTTATTTGTTCGCAGTTAATGATTCTGTGAACCTTCGTAGTTCTCTGGTTATGTCGAGGTCGACAAAGAGACCCGGAAAAATATTTGTGTTTTTCCCTATGATCGAGAGGGTTAATAGATATTTTTCAAATCTAAATGAAATACAATAAAATTGAAAACTTATTCATTGTTCTTCACTTGCAATCTACTTCGTTGTTAAGCTGCAAGTTCAATGACAGGCCACATGTTTCTGCAGTCGTCACCCATCTAAGTACTCAACAGAGTCATTACTGCTTAACACCGATGAACCGGTGCTTCTAATGTGACTTGGTCGTAATAATTAATAAGTCTTAAACATTTCTTGTTATTTTCATAAATTAACATAGATATAGCACACAGGTCTCCGGTTACTTCGGGTGCTTCCAGTCAAAATAATGAACGGACTCATTGTTGCTTAACTACGATGATTTAGCAGGAACCATTCTTTTCAATGTGAATATTCCGCACTATTCTGCGATTTTTTACTGGGTCTGTTTTTGCTTAAGTGCAATCCATTTAAATTCTCCCAGCTATGGGTTAAATAGTACCACTACGGTTCTTCTAGAAGGATAGATTTGGCATTAAATAACCCATTAAGGTTGATATACCATAAACAACTAAACAAAACAAAACCATATAAATTCTAAACACAATTATCGTTGCTTACATTTTGTGATCAATCATGAACTGGTACTATTAGCTTAACTTAATCGTAGATGACGTTGCCCTTATATTGATATTTCCAAATCTTTCACCAAGACTTGATCGTAAATAAAAGCGACTGGAATCATTTATTACGAGGCTTCGAAAATGAAATCTATTTTCATCGAATTTCCAAGAGATACCGTGAACACAAAGTAAATTAGGGACATAAGGTTCGTAGTTTCGTGAGGTGTTGAGTTCTAGTTCTTAGTTGCAAGTTCAGAAAGAAAATATGCCTCGTATGAATTCGCTATATTTATTTGTCAGAAGATGTAGACACGTGATACTATCTCCTCCTCTGTCTCTAGAATTACAAATCTAAACGTAGCAATACTTATGCATGTAAGTACGTTCGTATTCTCATGCAGAAGCTTAATTGAAAACATCTATATTGCATTAAGCTGTGTTAACTTGACAAACAGGGACTAGATTACGCTATAGCACGCACCCCTTCTTATGCACGTGGCCCAATTGGGAGGAATTAGTCCAGTTGGTTTAAGGCCGGCCTTGTTTGTATAAGTATGCATTTACCCAACCCCTCCACACAAATAGGATGTGACAAAAGGTCAGTTTTTGAGTGGAATTAAACCAGTCTGAATTAAAAGTTTTCCTTCTCGAAGAGCGGTTGTCATACCAAGATTAAAGAGCACAGTCCGCCCTTTCATTTATCCATAACTGGAGGGAGAATTATTAGATTCATTCTATTTCAGAGTTTAATAGCGCTAATTTAAATGCAAACAGCTTCGGCCAATATTTGAACACGAGTCGCCGTGTCCATTTTCAACGACGATTAAACACAGTCCCACGATGTAGCCTAAATAAATATTTGTGTATGTATATGGATATTAGTGTATACTTTTTATTTACCCAAACTTTAGACTACGCTTAGACCAGCTTTTAAGCAGTGCAATGCGGGCTTGAATCCAGAGCTTTCCTTCTCCTAGACTGGTTGTCTACCCAAGGCTAAATGACCCGGTCTGTTCCATGTCTTGTGTATGTATCTATTTATTCAACCCACCACCACCAGGATCAAGTTATGACTCAAGGTAAATTCAGAGTTTTCCTTCGCCTTGACTGGTTGTCTACCCAAGGCTAAATGACCCGGTCTGTTCCATGTCTTGTGTATGTATCTATTTATTCAACCCACCACCACCAGGATCAAGTTATGACTCAAGGTAAATTCAGAGTTTTCCTTCTCCTAGACTGGTTTTCTACCTAAGGCTAAAAGACCCAGTCTCTCCCATGAAAGGTGTATGTATTTGCTTATTCAACGCACCACCGCCAGGATCAAGATGTGACTCAAGGTAAATTCAGAGTATTCCTTCTCCTAGATCAGGGGTCGGCAAACTTTGGCGAGAGATGGAGGAATAAATTTGCAGTCTTATAGAGGAGGGCCACGTTATTAAATAAGTAAGTTGGCCGACTGTAGTAAAGAGTGACCCGAAGGCTCCGTTTTCAATAGCTACAACACCGAGATATAGGGAAGGGTGATAGTACTTTTCCTGGACTCCTCCACTTTACCTTTGATCCAAATATTATAATACTGTATTATGCAAGGAGGTATCAAGTACCATTTTTGAGTCTTTAGTATGACTCGACCAGGGACCATTGGCGAACATTCTAACCAGTGTGCTAATGGTCCACTTGTAAATAGATTCGTTGCACTGTAAGTGAAGAAGCTACTGCTCTAACGCGCTGGATAAAATAATGAACAACACTTTCCGGCTGGCAGACAAAAATATGTCAATGAGCGAGCTAGTATATATGCACGCTAGCATAGCCACTCATGGGCTGGCAGCTAATCACCACCCAAGGAATGGACTAGACCACCTACATATTGTGGAACGCCCCGATGCGCATATAATATTCTCTTCCTCATGCCCAAGGGTGTATTCACTTTGACGTATGATTCGACATGTGAACCACTCTCAAGTATGATATGCAACAGAGCTTCAACATGGCGCTGTAGACAGGATACGACTTGGCTGGATGGGAAAGTACATTCATCGAAGCAGACATATCTACTACCTTCGCCACGATTATATGCGCATCGGGACATCCACAATACCCAGGTGGTCCAGTTCATTTCCTGGGTGGTGATTGACAGCTAGTCAAGGAGTGGCTATGCTGGCGTGCATATATACTGACCCGCTCATTGACATATTTTTGTTTGACAGCCGGACGCCAGCGAGGCCATCGAGCCGGTAAATGTTGTTTACTTTTTTTTCCTGTGCGCTTGGGCAATAGCTTCTTAATTGTATTGCAATGGAATTGTAAACGAGTATGAGATAGTGGGCTGGACAAAAATGACATGAGGATCTGATATGGCCCGCAGGCAAGAGGTTGAAGATCCTGTCCTAGATTGTTGCCTTACTAAGACTATAAAACCCAGTCTGCTTTAATATTTACCAAAGACCCGTGGAAGAAGAAATAGATTAATACCTTTCACAAGAGCATTAACTTTTATTGAAACGCAAGCAACGTTGTCTCGATTGATGTGAGTGCAGAGTATGTGTCAAATAGTATTAAGTGTTATCTAAACAAATTAAAGTTTGTTTTTTTTTAGGTTTAAGAGTATTCGGACTATTTTCTTCATCTTTATTGTTATATTCATAACGTTTCGACCGATGCGTCCGTCTGCCTTCTTCTGGTGTTTCTTGTCGAACCGAGCCCTTTATCTAATCAATACGTTAACCATAACCGGGTACAAGCATTAAGTTTTAGTTAGAATTCCTTGTTATTTTCACCTCTAGTAAGGATTGAACCTGCCAATTCCGTGGTCTTTTTCTTCAAAGTTCATAAACCAAACGCCTTTATCCTTTATACTTGGGAGGTAAAATTATCTTTAAAAGAGACGTTATCAACTAAAAGATAAATAAATCTTAGCCAGGGTTGAAAAAGGTTAAGTCCCTTCAGCTAACATGATTGGCTGTGACATCTTAGTAAGCGAGTTCGAACCTTTGTCAGCCTACTATGTTTGCTTTCAAACAAATATATTAGGGAAAGGTATAGTCCTCCTTATCCTCCAAACTAAGGGATAAATAGTACCACTACTGCCCTTCAAAAAATATAGTTTTGGCATTGAATACCCAGCAAAATCTGATATGTCATCAAACAAAATAAATTAAATCAAACCAAGTACTAATAGCATGACTGGGGGTGCCTGTAGTGTAATTGTTATCGTCGTTGGAAATGGACACGGCGACACGAGTTCAAATTCTGAACGAGACTGATTGCATTTCACATAGCACTTATACCCTTGGGAAAGGTATGAATCCAATCATTCTCCCTCCAGCTATGGGTAAATAGTAGAGCAGACTAGGTTCTTCAGCCTTGGTGAGGCAACTAGTCTAGGAGAAGGAAAACTCTGAATAAAAACCTGTTAAACTCCACTTAAAAATTGACCTTGGGTCATATCCTGCCCGAGCGGAGGGGTTGAACAAAAAAAAGGAGTTGCCCGTGGAAGAATGGTTATCGTCGTAAGAAATGGACACGGCGACACGAATTCAAATCCTGAACGAGACTGATTGCATTTCACATAGCATTAATACCTTTGGGAAAGATATGAATTCAATTATTCTCCCTCCGGTTATGGGTTAACAGTACGGCAGACTAGGTTCTTCAGCCTTGGTGTGGGCAACCAGTCTATGAAAAGGAAAACTCTGAATAAAAACCTGTTAAAAATTGACCTTGTGTCATATCCAGTCCTAGCGGAGGGTTTGGTAAATAAGAATAATAGCATGACTGGAGTTCTACATTATTCGTATCATAAACTGGTGGCGTCGGAGCTAGCAAAAATAATTGGTGAAGAAACAAGAATCTAATTTCTTTAATATCTTTAACCATTTGACAGCATTTGATGGAGAGTTTCCGGTTCTATGCAGAGGTATAAAATTAGTTTTCAAAACCAAATATTCAAAGAGAGGCCCGTTGCGTATTGGTTACCCTATTTACCAACCCCTCCGCTCGGGCAGGATATAACACAATTCAAAGTTTTCATTCTCCAAAATTAGTTGGCTCAACAAGGTTGAAGAACCTAGTCTACCCTACTATTTACACATAGCTGGAGGGAGAAAAATTGGATTCATGCCTTTCCCAAGGGTATTAGTGCTATGAGAAACGCAAGCAGCCTTGTGCAGGATTTTAACTCCATTCCTTACGATGATAACCATTACACCACGGGCACCTCCTATTGCGTATTGGTTACCGTTGTTGGAAATAAGCAGTGAGACCTGAGTTCAAATCCTAAACGAAGCTGTTCTCATTTTCTCATAGCATTAATATCCTTGGAAAAGGTAGAAATACAATTAATTTCTCTCCAGCTATGGGTAAATAGTAGGGCAGATGACTTGGGCATTTAACCTTGGTATGGAGACCGGCATAAGAGAATGAAAACTTTGAATTTAAAGCTATTACACTCCGCTTTAAGTTGACGTTGTTTTACCACCTGCTCCAGCGAAGGAATTGGTATATATATATATATATATATATATATATATATATATATATATATATATATATATATATGTATGTGTGTGTGTGTGTGTGTATTTATATATATGGGAATTCAGCGGATTCGTATACAAAAAAAGTGTTAGTTTTTGTTCTGAAAATAAGCTTCGAACGCTGAAAATTTCGTATGTGTATTTTTACATTTATTGACCAATCGGCGGATTCGCGCTAGATTTTAAATTTCGAAATACTTCGCAGACGACAATATTGATTTGAACGATTTAAGAAATCTTTTCCCTTCAACAATATTAAAAATACAATTATCTAACCAATTAGATTCATGGATAAACCATCAACTTAAAAAAAAAATTAATATTAAGCCAACCTAAATTAAATAAAAAACGAAAAAGGAATATTTATTCAATATGTATGGAAATATACAAATAGCTCTAGCCCTATTGGCTGTGGCTAACCTACCGACTTAAGCTCTGCAGAGGGGTAAGACCTCCCGCACATATGACAATATGGATATGTCAATATTCGCTCCCAGGTTCATTCTGGCCCGGAGTGGTAACACCTGGTAGGGTTCTATCTATGGGTCAAATAGAACTAGATTGCGTGCTTATGCTAAACTGAATTACTTAAATTAGAACTGTTTTGACATTTATACTGCTTACTTATGCTAAACTGATTTGTTTGAAATAGAATTGTTTTTGACATTAAAACTGAACTTACGCTAAATTGAATTGTTTGTAACAGAACTGTTTGACTAAACTAAATAGTTTGGAATAGAAATGTTTTTGACAATTAAAGTGCATAATCAGGCTAAACTGAATTGTTTTAAATAGAACTGATTATTTGTATAATAATTAATTCGGCTTTAAATAACATGCAAAGGTTGATATGCCATAAAACACAAACAACCCTCAAGTAGGTCTGGGTTTATTTTTTTTAGTTAAATATTGTATGCTTTCCTTTCAGAAATGCATTTGATTTTTTGTTTGTTTGTTTGTTTGATTTGGTTTAGGGCATATCAACCTTTGTTGGTTATTTAATGCCAATTACAATTTTTATAATCAAACACTTCTATTTCAAACAATTCAGCTTAACATAAGCATACAGTTTAATTGTCAAAAATCTTTCTTTTTCAAGCTATCCAATTTATTTTAAACAATCCAATTTACTGTAAGTATATATTTTGCTTACACACAGTTAAACAGTTCTAATTCAAGCGATTCAGTTTAGCGTAGGTATAGTTTCAATGTCAAAACATTTCTATTTCAAACAATTCAGGTTCTCATACAAAAACAGTTCCATTGCAAACACTTCAGTTCAGCATATATATGCAGTTTAAATGTCAAAACACTTCTATTTCAAGTAATTCTGTTTAGCATAAGTATGGATATTATTTCTTTTTTACCTATAGATAGGACCCTATCAGATGCTACCACTCTGGACCAGAGTGCACCTGAGAGTGACGAAAAAGAAGAGGTATTCATTATTCCCCAGAGCTCCAACGTTACTGGAACCTCACCATCGGATTGTTTACTGTCATATCCAGGAAACTCGTTGGGGGTGGGTTCTTACTCCTCTTCAAAGATGCAGTCGGTGTATTCTACAACCCCAGCCAAATGGGCAACATTTAATTTCAATTTTGTTAAATTTAAAAAAAACAAATTGAACGTATATAATTTTACATTTATATTACGTTAAAATATTTATACAGCGATTAAATCTGTCATCTGCTGATAAAAATATATTTTGCAGCAGTCACATATTGGTCTAAATACATTCCTCTCAATAATGATAGTCTAATCCAAAGATTTTTATACATACACAAAGTTTATCAACACAGACTTGGACCACACAAACTATAAAATCGAAAGTATATCTTTATTACGAGTAAATATTCACAAATATTTACGGTCAGACTGATATTAATTTTTCTTACAAAAGACTTTGTAACTTTTACCTTTCAGCACACTTTTCACTCAATTTAAAGAAATAAAAAATGTATATATTTATAGATCGAAGTTCTATTCAATAATATACTCCTTTTTCCGACACACACACACACACACACACACACACACACACATATATATATATATATATATATATATATATATATATAGTTTTTTTTTTTTCACAAACAAAATACAGCATAACATTTTGTAAAATTCAGCATTTTAAATTGGAATTAAAGACATACTGACCAATATTGACATTTCTTCCACTCGGCTCCTGAGTTCAAAAGCTCTTCTTCGTTTGGACTTTTATTTACTACTGATATTTTAGGTAGCTTTGGGGGTGGCGGTCTACTGGGGTGGAGGGGAGAATTCGTTTTTGTTGGGTTTTTTTTTTTCTTTTTTTTTTTTTCCTTTTTCCCTTTCTGAGGGGGGGGGGCTGTGGTAGCATTCTAGGCTTTTCTTCTAAACTACTGTTAGGGCTTTCTTTACGAATTTTTAAATTATTCGATAGAAGATATTCAAAAACATTCTGCCTTGTTCGCTGACATGTGGATAGGCTTAATATCAAATTGGCTTTATAGTAGAGTAAGCGTGCCTTTACATTTAAAACGCATAGTTTAAGCATTATTTCACAAACAAAATACAGCATAACATTTTGTAAAATTCAGCATTTTAAATTGGAATTAAAGACATACTGACCAATATTGACATTTCTTCCACTCGGCTCCTGAGTTCAAAAGCTCTTCTTCGTTTGGACTTTTATTTACTACTGATATTTTAGGTAGCTTTGGGGGTGGCGGTCTACTGGGGTGGAGGGGAGAATTCGTTTTTGTTGGGTTTT